>JAMWFC010000106.1:0-382094 GCA_027475525.1 Macrolepiota albuminosa
TACATAGTAAAGTTCAGCAACGAAAACGACTAAAGAGTTTAGTTTTCATCCATAAGAGCCAGCGAATCTATAACGATTGTAAGTATGAAAGTAAATATATTATACAAGTAAATACTCACTAGCTTCCAAATTGTCAAGCGCTAAAGGTTCAAGAGAGAGGACACCTTGTTCTTGAAGACGAAAATATGCGTAGACCAAAGTAACGAGATTGTAGAGGTTATAGTAGCATTGAAGACCAGATCGAAGAAGAAGCCAAGTTTTGAAGTTTTCAATACCATCAAAAGCAGTAGCATCAATCCCCAAGGCTTCAAAAATAGGAGTGCGGAGAGCGCTACACATCCATATGATATAAGCAAATCCACGCCAGAAATCTTCATGATCAGTATTGTCGCATGCATTATCTCGACTAGTCCCAGTTTTCTTGGAGTGACCATAGCGCGCAAGAGGTTTTGGACACCAACATGACCAACATGCGGGTAGCTTGTCACGTGTATAAAAGCCACGTCGGAATTGCTGCCGGTAATAAGAATCGCTCGAAAACTCGGAGAGAGAACATTCAAAGAGGGCTTGATGCGAGTCTGTTTGCTCAAGATTGAGTAAAACATGGGCAATACAAACTTTATTGATCATTAAAACTTGTTCGGTGACGTATCCGATAAAAGATTCTTCTGAGTTGTGTGCTGGATCAAGAATTCGTTCAAAGGAAATATTTGGCAATGTAGTAGGCATAGAAAGCGTCTTCAGTGGGACCATACGACAAATGCTAGAAGACGACGAATGCTGGGATCTTGAAGCCAAAGGAGAGGAGAACGGAGTAGCCGACCTAGAACCAAGCGCAAGTGAAGTAGTAGTACATGGATGTTTTGATGGAGACGATATGTAATAGTCTTCAAGTAGCTTTCTTTTTCCAGTTTCAACTTGAATTTTAGGGGAAGACGGAGGAGGAATTGACGTGGGTACAGCAACGAGCTAGCAGATACAAATTACATGAAAAAAGCAGAAGGTATTGATATAGATATTTCAACTCACCTCTAAGATATTGTGATCATGAATAAAATGACAATATAACTCATATGGCTTGCATTTTCGTAAGCAGTTTTCGATGGGACAAGCGAATGTATATCCAGTACGTGTAAACTTGAAAATGCGGCCTATAATCAAAGAGTTAGTAAACTATAATAAGGTAAAAAGATCGTCAAAAACCTAGAATGTTAAAATTTAAAACTTTAGCCTCATTATGAGTTGGAAGGTGGTTTTCTAAGTCGTCGGCATCTTTAAGAGAACAAAGACAAACAGGACAAGTAACACTAGAGTATAATTAATAAAAAGAGTAGATAAAAACAAAGAATAAACTTACTAGGCAATAAAACTATCATCAGACATGAGTCGATTTGAGAACAGTCGCCGTGATTCAGAAAGGCAACAATATTATCAACTGTCACATCTTAAAGTGTCACATTGATGTCGGATTAAAATTGAAAGAATTTGCTAATTAATAGCTTATTTAGAAATGAACTAACAATATCTAAGAACTAGTAAAATGTTGCTACTACATATTAGAATGTAGTAGTGTATGAATTCTGACTAAAGTATTTAAGCTTTTATGATTTCACTTATAGTAGGCTGTCTACCATAATCAATATTGCTAACGCATATATTTCAGCAACAATCATCAAGTTTTAGTTTCTTCTCATCTTCAGCTGTCTTCTCAAAGCTTGGCAAGAATAGATATAAGATGTGAGCAGATGCCTGATATCCATATAAGTCTTGAATATCATAGTTTCTATGACATTATAAAGTTGAGCGCTATGCTTAACATATACTTGTTCTATCTGTGTTTTAAGCAGAGACTTTGAAATAATAAAACATATAATATAAGCATAGATAAAGTGTATATCAAATGCGTTGTCAACAGTTGAAATGAGTGGTGCAGTAAAACAATAAAGAATACTTTTAACAGCTAAGCATGCGATCACCATATTTTTTATTTATTTGATGCATCAAACTATTATTTTATTGCATTAAATTGCAGATTTGGCACTTTTTATTTATTAATGTCGACACTCACAAAGTGAGTGCCACAATGCTGAATAATAAATAAAAACTTTAAAAACTAGCTTCATTAAAATGAGGATAGCAGACACATCGTAAAGAATATAGTAACAAATATAGGGCTGGATTGGATCTTTAAATGCCTGGCATTAATAAGTAGTGAACCTTGGACCTCATGAACAGAAGTATTTGGAGTCGCAAGCTCACCACTTATGATGTTCATCAATATGCTCAGAAGGTGCTCAAACTTGTTCAGAAAGACATGCAGGGTGCCTCTGAAGTTTGTTCTTTTCTATTTTGCGTTGTTGTATAGTTTATAACTTTATCCAAGACCTTGGATGGTGATGGTGAGGAACGCACCATGGACAGTACAGAGAACACTATGCTCATGCACAAAGTTGAAGCAGAATCTATTGTTCTGTTGAAAAAGAGTAGAAATATTCTTTTTCTTAAACCCGAGAAACTCACTAAGGTTTTCATCATCAGTGGAACTGCCAAAGCTATTGTTCTATCTAGTAGGGCCTCTGCAGCCCTCAAGCCTTTGTATTTTGTCTTACCATTCAAGGATATTATCAATGTATTGGCAGGTAACAATATGCAAGTGACATACGCTAAGGATGCTCCTTTCCTATGCTAACTAATTTTTTTAAATAAATAAATATATATTTGAAATTAAGTTTGCAAGATCTAATCTTATCTAAATTGATATCTAAATAAAGTGTCGGTGCACCTGGTGCTTTAACCTATCATGTTTTACAAAGTAACTAGCAGTCACATAACTTATTGAAGGTTTGCAACTTCAAATAGACATGTTTAGAAACATGGTTTGCTGAGGTAGCTAAGGAATCTGTGTAGAATTGAGTCCAGGAATTAGGGAGAAAGCTGAAATATCAGTTTAAATCAATAGTGAATTTATAAAGAAAGGGCAGGTCACATGACTTAGTGGACATTTGCAACCTCAAGTATAGAGCTTAGAAAACATATTTTACTGAGGTACCCAAAAAATATGCTAAGGTTTGAGCTCAGGAATTAGGGAGGAAGCTAAAAATAGATAGTGAATTTCAAAAGTGACTAGTGGTCACATGACTTATTGAAGGTTTGCAACATTAGGGAGGAAGCTAAAAATAGATAGTGAATTTCAAAAGTGACTAGTGGTCACATGACTTATTGAAGGTTTGCAACTTCAAGTAGACATGTTTAGAAACATGGTTTGCTGAGAAAGTGACTAGTGGTCACATGACTTATTGAAGGTTTGCAACTTCAAGTAGACATGTTTAGAAACATGGTTTGCTGAGGTAGCTAAGGAATCTGTGTAGAATTGAGTCCAGGAATTAGGGAGAAAGCTGAAATATCAGTTTAAATCAATAGTGAATTTATAAAGAAAGGGCAGGTCACATGACTTAGTAGACATTTGCAACCTCAAGTATAGAGCCTAGAAAACATATTTTACTGAGGTACCCAAAAAATATGCTAAGGTTTGAGCTCAGGAATTAGGGAGGAAGCTAAAAATAGAAAGTGAATTTCAAAAGTGACTAGTGGTCACATGACTTATTGAAGGTTTGCAACCTCAAGTAGACATGATTAGAAACATGGTTTGCTGAGGTAGCTAAGGAATCTGTGTAGAATTGAGTCCAGGAATTAGGGAGAAAGCTGAAATATCAGTTTAAATCAATAGTGAATTTATAAAGAAAGGGCAGGTCACATGACTTAGTGGACATTTGCAACCTCAGGTATAGAGCTTAGAAAACATATTTTACTGAGGTACCCAAGAAATATGCTAAGGTTTGAGCTCAGGAATTAGGGAGGAAGCTAAAAATAGAAAGTGAATTTCAAAAGTGACTAGTGGTCACATGACTTATTGAAGGTTTGCAACTTCAAGTAGACATGATTAGAAACATGGTTTGCTGAGGTAGCTAAGGAATCTGTGTAGAATTGAGCCCAGAAATTAGGGAGAAAGATCTAGCAAAATTTGCATGGGAATTTTACATGAAATTCCAGGAATCACTTACTAGCCCTTGGAAAACTGGTTTTCTACCAACCCACAGGTCTGGCATATACCAGAGTAGTTCCTGAGATATTCACAATTTATTGCTTAAAAGTCAACTTTTAGACCCTCTTATTGATTTGGACATAGCAAATGATCTAGAGGTCATGTGACTTATTGGTTGGTTGGTAGAAAAGGTAAATAGGTCTAGAAACATATCTTCATGTTAAACCTAAGTGATCTGCTCAAAATCTAGACTTCTAGCCCAGGAACAAGGAGTATACTATTTTAACAATATCAGACCTCAAAAAACTTGCATTGTTCCTGGATTATCTCATGGACTACTGGGTGGATTTTCATAATCAGGCTATTTTTGGATAGCCCTTGAAAAACTGGTTTTCTACCAACCCACAGATCCGGCATATACTATAGTAGTTCCTGAGATATTTACAATTTATTGCTTAAAAAAATCAACTTTTAGACCCCCTTATTGATTGGATATACTATAGTAGTTCCTGAGATATTTACAATTTATTGCTTAAAAAAATCAACTTTTAGACCCCCTTATTGATTGGGCCATAGCAAATGATCTAGGGGTCATGTGACTTATTGGTTGGTTGGTAGAAAAGGGAAATAGGTCTAGAAACATACTTCTCTGTTGAACCTAAGTGATCTGCTCAAATCCTAGACTTCTAGCCCAGGAACAAGGAGTGACGGGATAACGGCCGTTATCCCAGGCCTCGCTTACTAGGGTCATTTCAAAGGTGAAGAATTTCTGCAGTGTGTGTAAACACTTGAGGTGCAACCAGCTGCCGGGTTACGATGAGAAGCGAGCCTGTGATGGAGAGGGATATGAGTCACAGGGAGCTGACCTCGTTCTCGCGCATCAGGATTTCGAGGGCGCAGTTCGTGACTTCCTGGGACAGGAGGTTTACTTCTGTCAAGAGGGTTGCGGCAGTTTCTACCGCTGCAGCTAGCTAGAACATGTTATAATTGGCATGTTACGACATACGTAGTGGCAAAGATGAAAGAAATAAAAATTGGTGAATACAACTCTGCGTGGAAGCTGTCAACAGAGGACGCGAGACCGCGGACGGCCCGAGACCCGCATGTGGGGAGCACGATGACATCATTCATGACATACGCCAGAGAAAACTTCCATCCGCAATAATCCCCGCTCTAGGTGAGTTCCTCACAGCAATCTTGGAATTACGACCAAGAACGTAAGTAGAATTGAGCGACGTGCTTACATTATTTGATTACCCTGGTTAGAAGGTTCCGAAGGTGCATGTCGTTGCCTAAGTTTTTGCGCTTCACTTCAAAAAAGAGACTTTCTGTCAGGATTCGACTTGAATAAATCAAATCAGAAAACCAACAATATCGAAGTTAAGTTATCTATCGAATACGGGTCTGCTTATATACTAAAGCGGTCAAAATAGTCCGTATTTGCTATGAATAGGAAATGAATGATAGACTTTGTGAAAACACGAGCGTCCGTAAAAGATAAAATAGAAATAGGGATGAGTAAAATCGAAATAGGGACTCTGCAATAGGGATGTAATAGGGATATAGGGATAGTGAGCACGTGCTAGTCTATACGTCCGAACTTCACCCTGACTACATATATAAAACTTTCTTACAAGATTCCTGGAACAAGCCAATAGTGTACCTGAAGAGCCCAATCTTCCCACTCTTTCCCGAATGACGCCTGCATCAGCTCGTCTTCCTTTGGCATACGCTGTAGCAAGCCAACGACTAATCTAAAGTATATGGCCATGAATGCCGTAATGATAACCTTGCCCGGCATCGTTCCTAGAATGCCTGATTCACGTATCCATGAGCCGCGGGAGGAAAACCAGCAGCATGTGCCGATGAAGACCATGACCATTCCAGTGTACGAAGGATGACGAACATAGCCATACGGACCGTGTGTGATGAGTTGGTGGTCTGGGCGGACGGTCATCTCAAATGTGAAATATTCTCGGAGTGTGTGGTAGCACTTGAGGCGCAACCCAGCGCCGGCGACAACGAGAAGCGAGCCAGTAATGGAGAGTGGAGTAAGGTGTAGGGTGGTGACCTGGTTTCCGCACATCAGGATTCGGAGGGCATAGTTGGTGACCTCATGCGACAGGAGATTTACTTCTGCCAAGAGTGCCAAGAGAATTGCGGCCGTTTCTGCCACTGCAGCTAGCCAGAAAATGTTCTAATTGGCATTGTCAGAGGCATGTCTGTTAAAATACAGAGTTCTACTTACCCTAAAGTGGGCCGAGTATTTGGCCATGAGGAACATGAAGGTCCTGCTCTGATCAGGTTGGCGTTCATCATCCGAAACATCTGGGTTGGGGTTTGTGAACGAAGTTGCTAGAGCATACGTAGTGGCAAAGATAAAAGGGATTTTGATTACTGGAGACATTGGCTTGTCCCGTCTGAAGAGATTGTATTTATATATTCGACATTGGTGTCACATTAAGACATATACACACACTATCAGTTATCAATGTACGTACGTACCTTGTACAAGAAAAATGATTGGAGCACAAAGCATCAGATTCTGATAGACATATGGCTCATCAGATAGCGTCCCTTGTACAGGAAAAATGGTGGAAGCACAGAGCATCAGATTCTGACAATCACATAGGGCTCTCTATATAGCGTGCACCCACGGTGAATACGAACAGCGGATGAGCATTAATACAGCCTGTTTTGGTGGTAGAAGACCGAACGTACGAATAGAGTTGGAACACGGAGCCGAGACGTGTCCTTACAAGGTCGTGCGTTGATGGGGATTGAGTGCTCAGATCTCCGTACACAGCGACAGGTTCTGGCGAGTTGGAGTCCATGGAGGATCTGCCTAACTCGATACCATCAAATGAATGCACAATAGACCACTTCGCTGTATACCTATTGAACCAGAACTTGACCAAACCTCTGAGGTTTGTTTCTTTTCCACGTGAGCCCTGCTTTTTGAGGCCAGGCCTTGATGACATCGAGTTAGACAGATCGTCCCTCCCCGGGCAGGACATCCAGGACAGCTGTCGAGTGTCGAAGGAACAGAATATGAGATATATTAAACAATTTATAGTATACGAGGGAGGATTATACAAAGGACATAAGGAGAGTTATTTGCAATGATTAATATTCTAATTGATTGCACGGTGAGAAAAGTAAATGTCCCAACCGTGCACTACTGCTTCCAGTGGTCACAATGTAAGACATGTCTAAATATGGCGTGGTGTCTGCAATATGGCGTGGCGTCTCCAAGGCCAGATCGGGTTAGCCGGCTTCGAACGCTCAACTGTCCACTCTGCCATAACGATGTAAGACTTGTTCGATTGTGTAGCCCTTCGCTCAGGCTGGCATCGGCATTCGGTCGCTAGACATTATCTAGATCTCACGCTGGAGTGTTATCCAGCTAGGTCACAATAACCTCAGCTATCAATAAGGTGAGCTTCAGCGTACGCATAAGTAGATATGAGCATTAATACAGTATGTGTGGTGAGAAGACCAAGCACAAGGAGGTACTAGATTTAAACTCATACACAGTGGGCTGGTAGGTAAGTAGGCTCGAAAAAAATTGGTGGTAGCACCCCTGAAAGTCAGGCCATCGTTGGTATTGATCTGTCAGAATCCGGATAAACTTGAAGCAGTCGAAGAGAAGTACGTTTGACAAGGAATGGAAAGGTTTCGGAGATCTAATTCGAATAGATCCAGGTCATCTCCAGTTCTTCCTAATTTTTTGTATGTACTCAAAATGATCAACTTGACTCTTGTTTTGATGGAATTGTAATTTAGTTTCGAGTTACAAGCAAGAAGTCGTAAGACAAAAGGATGCAGTACAGTAACCTTCCAGGGCCAGTCTACCTGTCGTGCAGCTGCTCGTCCTCATCATCTTCCTTCTCGTCGAGGTGCTTCTCCCGCCACAGATATCCATCCTCGCTGTTCTGTACAGATTCGCAATGAGGCGCCTGCTCCTGCACAAGCACACTGCCACGCTCATGGTCCACCCATATTCTTCGACAGGCCTGCTCTTCGTCAGCGTCGGCAAGTACGAAGAAAAGATATCATACGCCAACAAGTGAGTACCCCGTACTGCCCCTCATATCGTGCTGCAACTGCGCCACAGATACGTCACACATGTCAACAGTGTCCTCGGCTCATTCAACATGTACTTTAATGTCTGCAAACCCCCGCTGCGCTCCAAATTCCACTTTGAACCTCTCGCGTTCTTCTTCCCATGCGACCCCTCGCCCGTTCCCGTGCCGGTGGCATCCCCATCCCCGCCATCCCACCTGCGACAAACCCCGCGGCGAGCTCATATTCTCCTTGTGCGTTAAATCGCGTGTTCTGAGAGGGATGCGCAGGGGCTGCACAGGGTTCTGGACGTTCCTTCCTGCTCGCTGGCAGGGTACCCTGATGGAGGGCAGGGCCATTTGGCTGGGCATCGGGGTCGCAAGCACGGGCAGGAGCATGAGCGAGGTTGTGCCTGTGCCTGTGCCTGCGTCTGTGGTGGGATCCCCGGCGAGGAGGGTAGCTACAGGGACAAGAGGGATTGTGATGAAGCAGAAGCGCAGGGAGACGAGCTTGTAAAATTCTTATAGTGCCTTTGTTGGGTCTGTGATGCCCACGAGCCCGAGACGGGGTTTGATGTCGCCTGCGATGGAGGAGTTGGTTGTGGTGCTGGCGGTGTCAAAGGCGCCTGATTCGTTGGTGGCTCGTAGGCCCTGACTATGTAAGTGTTCTGGAGGAACGGGATAATGTCGGCAGGCGCGCCACAGAACTGAAGGATTAATTACGCCGGTACAAAAGCTAGCGAGGGTGCGATCATCAAGGGTTATCGTCAAGTTACGAGCTCTACTTCAAAATCAGCAAAAGTCTGTAAAATCACAAAGACGACGTACAGTACCCAATCGTTTGCAGGACCTATACCAATTGCTCGTCAAAATTAGCGGCACCCCACTATCAAGCACAGCGCTCGGGAACGCTGCACCGGTACTGCTGCTCCCAATCTGGACAAACGCGGTGATCGCACGCACGGCAAAACGATGTGCCTTGCTAGTAATAACCTTAGTCAAATGACAAATTCTCACGGGTAGTCGTCATGGCTGACAGTGACAATGACAAGCCCACCATTGGAGTCGCAGCGACCTGCGCGCATACAACATTCGCGTTGTCATACAGGAGTCCGAATAGTTCTTTGGCCGAAATCTTCCAAACCTCTCAGATGTTGATGCCGATTTGTTTATGGATGTCAATGACCGCGCCAACCTCGAGCCTGTGCGTAATCCCACAGTACAGAACTTTCTTAAATATTTAATCATGGTTGACGGTACGTTTGTTCCCTTGTCAGTGTTATCTAGTCCCTATCTAATTCTTTATATAGACTTAGGCGAGTCCATTTACGATCATATTGCAGGGGCTCTCCTCGTTGCTCTCGGCTTTACTTCTCCCGATCGTTCAACATTTTTGCATTACGTGATCCTACAGTACGGAACCTTTTTGAATATTTAATCATGGTTGACGGTACGTTTCTTCCCTTGTTAATGTTATCTAAGTCCTTTCTGTAGACTTAGGCGAGTCCATCTACGGTCATATTGTAGGGGCTCTCCTCGATGCTCTCGGCTTTGCTTCTCCCGATCGTTTAACATTTTTACATTACATGATGCCGTTCTTCATCTGTGGCACCGAAACCACCGTGAAGACTGATGTCTGCCTCCTGGCGCTCCCTGACTCCATAGTCCTCCTCGTTGTTCACGGGGACAAAGGCATGTCCGATGCACCAGAAGTTTTTCCCGAATCCCAGCTTATTGCTCAGGCTATCGCTGCCGCTCAACTCAATAATAATTTGCGAAAATATAGACAGTTACCCGCTAAGGATATGGTTATTCCCGCGATAGCATTGAGTCATACGCGCCCGGCTTTTTACAAGATTCCCGTGAGCCTGCAGCTTGTTTAAGCGGTGGAGCAGGGAAAGTATCCGGAGCAGGAGACTATTGTAAAGGGGTGTACTCTGCCGCCTGGGACGATGAAAAATCCTGCGTATATGAGGAGTGCTATTCAACATTACCTATCTTTTCACGATATTGTCAAAGAATATGCTGAGAATATTCTCCGTTAGTTTTTCTCGATCGTTTGTTACTTACGTATTGCACAGTACATAAGGACTTGTACAGTATATAAGGACTTTGTGATTCTCCATGTTGACGCAGCATATAGGCAAATAGCTTTATTCGAGTACGAATATAATACAATAAATGTCTGGAGAGTGGAAATCGTAAGATAATCCATCTCCAGGTGCGTCTCAACGTAATATACAATCTTAGTTATGAGACAGGAGGACGTCATAGATAAGTAATCAATATGAAGTTTAAGACATATACGTAGAAATAAAGAAAACATACGGGTTATGACTTAATGTATGACGCAGATGTTTCAGGGTGTATCCGTAGTCACAAGGCATTACCCTCGACACATGTCCGTAAACTGATTGTGCCGAAAAAGACAAGAAAAGGCCGGTGTGTTTGTTCGCCATAATAGCACCTTTCTCAAAATATCATCCTGTCAGAATGACTATTTCTGGTGCCATCTAAGAGTTGAATAGTTCACGTTCTCTCAGTGTCGTTAGCTGTATCGCAGGCACGCTATTTGACAGTATTTATTCATGCCTTACGCGAAGGCGCCAAATTCAAGCTTCGTCAAGGAACTGGAAAAAAAATAAATCGCCTCTTGCCCAATTGTCAAACATCCATATTCACAGCGTGTTTTAATCCATTAGCAATTTACCCTAAAACTTGCCACAGGGATACGACGTACTTGCACTGTATTTCTATCACAAAAGTACAACCATCCAATACGGTGACAAATTTCAGAATCGAAAAGCAAGCTAACGAGTCCGCGAGACGAAGACCAGTATGAGTGTCAATAACGTGCGTACGTCCCAAAGGCAACGTGGTTATACGAAGAGCGACAAATAAACAAAGATATAGAGACATGGTAACAAAGTTGACAAAAAGATACAGTAAAGAAAAGGAAGATGAAGCACGCGATAGTATCACAAAAAAAAAAGCTCGTAGTAAGGTATATGACAAAATGTCAGCACAACGACTTAGGCAAATACATGAAATCGGAAGCAGCGGCTATTGAAGGCCATCGCAGGATTTTTACTCATTGGCCACCTATCAAGATTGAAGTCAGTCATATCTGATACCCCGGTCCTAGCTTGATATGCACAAACCTTGAGTATCTTCGGCCTCCTGTCGTCCTCGTCATCGTCGTTATAGCTCTGCCTGTCCTCCCGCTTGTGTCCTGCACCTTGCATGTCGTCCGCATAGCCCCCATACGCACTTTCATCTGCCTCCTCTACAGGCGCACTTGCATAATGTGCTGCGTACGGTGACTGCTCCTTTGGTGGTGACACCGGGGAACCGACCAGAGTCGAACTGGCATGAGTTGTATTATACGTCACCTGTGACGGATTCCGCGCGAGGCCCGACTGCTGGACGTACTGCCCGGGGTGCAAGCTCTGCGAGTACTGCTGCTCCTGATCGTTAATCGTATGATCGGCACTCGTATGATGGCTCAACGACATTCCCCTCTGCATGCCAGCACCAACCCCGGCCCCAACCCCTGTCCCCAACGAGTCATGCCCCCCTTCGTTCCCATACGCTCCGCTATGGAATGCCGCTGGGCCCGCAAACGCAGGGTATGGCGTGGCACCATCCTGAAAGCCGCTCGCGAACGCCCCGGGATCCCTCGTGCTCCGTGCCCGAGCGACACCGACCCCCGCAGCGCCAGCCGCACCACCAGAAGCGTACGGATTATTATTATAAAGTTCTCCCGGTGAAGTACCGAGGTCGCGCATGCCATACATCTCTTGTGAACCGAGAGGTGGCTGTGAGTATGTTCCGTGCGAGGAGATGTCGGAGTACTGTGGGTTATACGCGGTGGGTTGGTCTGCGGGGCGTCGGTATGGATCGTCGTCGTCATCGTCGTCGAGGAAATGGGGTGCTGGTGCAGCAGCGGCTTCTGCCGCGGCAGCTTCAATTTCACGGTCGAATTTCTTGGCGCGACGGCGACGGATGATGGTTACGACAAGGATGATCAACAAAGCGGCAATGACGAGGCCGACAACGGTAAATACACCTGCAACGGCGCCTTTGTTTTCAAAGAACCTAAAATGTACGTTGTGAGTGATACCCCAAGTGTAAGAAGCCAAGGTAGAACGAACGTACTCGTTGGATGAAGATGGAGCAGCAGTCCTATTCGGGGTCTGCGATGTAGAAATGGTGGTAACATGAACAGAAGTCGCGGTGACGACGGCTGGACCTCCAATCGTGACCGGAGTGCTCGTCGATAGGGAAGTGGTCGTGGGAGTTGTTAAAGTCGGCGAGGTTACGAACGTTGTGCTGATGGTGGGTGTACTCAACGTCGTGTCAGTAATGATTGAGCTTGAGGTAGTGGTGTCAGTCAAGTCTGTCGTCGTCGCAGTCGTCACAATCGTTGCCGTCGACGACAGGTCAGAGGTGGTGATCGCTGTTGGTATCGCTGGAGTCGTCGTCGTCGCGGTGCTCAAAGTGGGTATCGCCGCTGCCGAGGTCGACGATGAGCTCGACAGCGAGGTTGAAGGACTAGAAGACAGGTGGGTTGAGCTCGGCCGCCGTTTAATGGAAATAAACGTACGATATCAGAGATGCTTTGAAAACAGAAAAGATCAAAACTTGCAAGTTGGACGGAGGTGATACGACTCACATGTGGAAGTAGATGACTCCATTTGTTGGACAAGTGTGGCGCAAGACAGGTAAGGAGCGTGGAACCGCGCAAAGAGTGGCGGAGGCTGAGATGGAAGTTGGAGATTGTCGTGGTCAACAACCAGCGACCTTCTGAAAATTCATCACAGATGCTTATGTCAGCCCCCTCAATCAGCCGCCGTGCCTTGCCGTTCCCTCCCCTTTTGAACTCACTCCCGCGGCGAGGATTCTCGCTTGTGCTACTCTATGCTTTCAAAGTCACCCACGCTGAGATCTTAGGCTCCTCGCAAAGCCAGCATATCGAGTATTTCTTCCCCGTGTGGTCTACCATCAGGCTTCTTTCTATCTGCACGCGAGTTTTATTGTAAAAACGTGGAGTTAATCTAATGCGAAGTCATTGTAGTATTGTCTTGCATCTCCTGCCTCGCGTCTGGATACGTACGAGGCACATAAAATCGACTCTTATCAGCTGCGTCGAGGCGTTTCAACATGCCTATTCGGGTCAAATATGGAGTGGATGGAGAAGCTGGGCGTTCATTGTAACCTGTCTAGAACACGCATACAATGTTGCTGCCGAATCAGCTGAGGCATGTGATGTTTTCAGTCAAATTGAAGCAGGCGTCCAACCTTGCCGATTTCGGACTCGTGCCTTCTCTTTCGGACCTATCACAACAACCGCTCCGCCCAGGTATTGAGGTCTCAAAGATAATCGTTGCAAAATGCTCTTGATAAGAACAATACTATCTAGATTCTCGTTCATGGACACACAAACTGCCAACCGGTGATAACGCGCAAGACTACGACTCTGGTTGCCCATTATGGTGAGGTAATATATATTCGAACAAGGAGCAAGTAATTGTTTGCTGAACAGACACCTTAAAGACGCAGATTCTAAAATTGCCTCAACAAATCACATCAGGTATTCATGCCAACCATGGACACTCACAGGATTGGCTCCATAGTTACAAGCATTCTCTTCCTCAACCCGGACATTCGACGACAAATTGAGGTGGATGAAGTCTCCAGACTAATTTTAGATCCTTTGTCGCTCAAATAACCTTGGTCCTAGCTTCGGCTCGGTGGATGAAGCTCTTTTCAAGCGCTACAAGGTACCTAACTCAAGCCAGCTCACCATGCCCAAGTTCCTGGATTGCGAAGAGAAATTATTACACGACATGTATTCCGTGCGCTAAATCATGAAACGATATTAGTGATCTGTATGTATATCAAACAATGTCAGCCGTCGAAACCTCTTGTCTGCCGTACTGATTGTCTGTTAAAACGATTGAGAAAAGAATAGGGATCACAGACGGAAACGCTACGCCTTGATTTCCTTCTGGGATGCATAATCTGTACACTGGTCTACACGTCACCTGTCAAACAAAATGTTTAAACAATGCCAACATGTTGCAAGGACAAGACAAGTATCAATGATAACTACCCTTTTGTGGGTCCGTGCACATTTCTATTTTTACGTTCAGTAGACCTTTTGTTCTAAAACGACAAAAATCAAGAACAATTAGCATAAGGAATCCGATATAAAAGAGAGCATTCAGACACGTTTAACCTCACACTGAATTACTATCGAATCACCCGCAATATACCAACGATGGTCTCACGAATGATAATCGCTCTCCGAATCATGTTCCTTCCCGTCTTCCTCGTAGTGCACAGGAAAGAATACCGCACAACCACACAACTGCGGAGACTTGAGGAGAGTATGAGGACTATTCTATCGAAATACCAGAAGCACAGTGCGAAGGACAGTCTAGACTTCGATCGTACAAAAAGCTTTGGCAACAAGATTATCTCGTAAGTAGAACGAAACAACACGATGTATCTTGGATGACTGACTCGGCAAATGGTGTAGATTCTCAGATAGGATCTCAGAGAAACGAGAGCAAGTACTCCCACTTGTCAGGGACAAGGGCGATTTCTTCTGCTTAACAAACGGTCTCTGGCTGGACCTTTTCAACCTCAACATAGAGATAGATGAATTCTCTGAAAAGTTTGATGAATATATCTACACGGTCCTCGACTCATACCTCAAGGCGTGCATCAAGGAGCAACGAGAGATCATAGAAGGTAAGTTTCCCTCAATCCTGTCCCTTCTCTGTGTGGTTGAAAACCGTCTCGCATAGCTAGAAAGACAGCTGCGTCAAACTCTGACATGGACAACGAAGAGAACGCGGAGGTTAAAAAATCCTCCGTCTACGGTGTACTCAGGATATCTAGGCTTGTTCCCATCAGCTGAAATGTTAATTGATATGTTTATAACTTACGCTGTCAACCATGTCTAAAGAATTCAAGATTATTGAAGTTTGGAGTCCCACCAGTAAGATAGAGTGTGACTGAAAGATCTCGACAGAATCGTACAATAAACGAACTAAGACATGTCGATGGGATAATATGGCCAGAGGTCACGGTATCGAGTCACGGTATCATCATGTCGCTGACTCAGAGCTGCAACCAGTTTTTCGCTGCATTGCGATGTATATAATGACACGATAACGCAATTTCGAACCTTGCCTTTGACATTGTGGCCTTATCTCTGAACAACACCCCTCGGTCCTGCATCTCTCATGTTCCTGATTTTCACAATAATACCCGAAAATCCAAAGGCCGACACTACGCCAAGCTTCAAGACCAAGGCGCGTGAGAAAACCTTTCGAAGACGCTTTGCCTCCAAAACACTGCACATTTCAATTCGATGATCTCGGACACTTCTCGACTTCCCTCATTTCTTGTCTTTCTTCCCAGACCGATGTTTTGTTCCAAACGTTCTATAACAGCTTTCTCTATCGGTAAGTCGATCGCAACATAAATCTTATGTTTTCCAATTCTCGTCGTCTCAGTTAGACATTCGCACCACCAACATCCGAGTTCATTGGCCACAAGTCTCGGTATTTCAAGCACAGATTCTCGCTCCCTGTATCGATCTGGAAGATGATTTGTACCCCATGATTATTTGTGGATTTTTGGTGGGCCGTTAACGCGTCATCTTTCGTTAAATATCTATATTCATATCGTGCTCAGCGACTTGCCTTCCGGTTTACGTTTGTCCAACGTGCACTACACTGGCTTTCGATCAGTTTTCATTCGAGGATACTTCAGTCTTATAGACTTCTCGACAAGCGCTCTCCTCGGCTCATGTTTTTACTTTGGTATTCCAAAAAAAGTCATTTTTGTGGGACGTTCGAAATCGTACGGATGACGCACTACAATCGTGGGAGCTTATGTGTCCTCAATCCGGGACCGTGCCCATCACTCGGCCTTTCATTCTTCTCGGGAATTTGATCCTTCATTTGGTGATGTCGCTTATCTTCCAATTCGTGTTTTTAAGGCTAGCTAATGAGTTTTTTGGCATCTGTAATACTTATCCTCAATCGTTAACGCCCGATATCCAAATCAATCATAACATCTTCGGTATCGGACACTATATATATCGATGTCTCTTCTGACCGTTATGCAGGCAACTTTTGCTCGCAGCCCACCGCAACTTGAATGATGGCGTCCTGACCATCAATGTCTTATGGTCCATACATCGGCACTCTTTGCCTGTTCTGTCGACGAGGTGAGTGCTGACTAACAAACGTCGTACTCAAACATCATCAACCTACCGTGTTCCAGGTCCCTGTTTCGAGGAAAATTGTTCATATTTTTTCGTGGCGGACGAACGTGATGTCGAATGTGAAATGCTTCAGATGCTATGGTTCACTGTGAGACAAAGTTCCTGTTTTATTGATGAGGTTATTTACGTTTGTAAATTAAATGCATAACAAGATGTATTTGTCTTTGTAATATGTGAGTAGTGTTATGTACAGATTATAGTAAGTAACTATACATATATCGTGGCTTGGACTAGATGGTTTGGAACATCAAAACGTGTTGGTAGTATCCGATCTTGTGTGAGATGAGGTTGTTATCGATGATCGAATTTCGTAACAAGATATGTATATACAGCAACGCTTGGCTAGGTCAATTGCTGAAGAATGGATTGAAGAAAACCCACATGGTGGAAAAAATGCAATCAAACCAACGTTCAGAAACTGCCTCGTCGGCACCGTTAGCTTCATCTTGGCCACCCGCCATTTCCATAGCTGGTTCCGCGAGGGGCTGGACTGCAACAACGGAAGCTTCGTTAGATGCGGCAATGTCTTGTCCCTCTCCATGGTCAGCGTGTCGATTATCCGTCTCAATTCCTGCGTTAAGGATGTCATGAATTATTACATTTAGGTTTCGGAAATCATTGATGTTTGTATGTTGTAGATCGACGGGCTGGCAAGACATGTCAGGCGGGATTTTCATGAGACGTAGACACTCACTTCATCGCGCAACTGATGAGGATGAAAGTGCTGCACACGCAGCTGAACAAGTTCGATCGAACGCACCGGCCCACTGGAAATAGGCCGAGCCTGTGTAGAGGCCTCAGGTGTCTCTTGGATAGGAGCTGGGGCAGTGTTTGTTGGCATCGTGCGGACCAGTATTACTGCAATGAAATAGTCGGTAAAATAAATTGCACTTCGAAAGGATTATAAGCATTTCCCATTAAGCGAATCATCACTCCTGTCCCTGTACCCAGAACTAATTGTGCTTCCGGTAGAGTGACTAAATATTTGCGTGACATTGTGGAGCAGATCTATTTTCAGCTGCATGGCGAATTACCATTGCGCAGCATTTGAAATCGGTAAATGATTGAATCGATGATAGACGCTGAGAACGCAATCGTGTTATTGGAGACAGAATTTTTGTCAGGGTGACCTTGCAATTACATTGCGCAGCACTGGCTGAAGTCAAAAATCAAGACCTCGGCCTCGATATGGGACTCACTGTAAAGCAAATACTGGCGTCTCATGGTGCTACAAAGGTATCACATGTATAGATGTCTGTGAAAAATGTCACAAAGGTCGACGTAGGATAATTCTCCAAGTGTAGACCTGTCCGCAGACCTCGGTTGCACTCGTGGCTTCTGCATAAGCTCAAGAATTCCGTCAACCGAAATGCTGGATCGAAGCTTGACCAATATGATCTTTGGATAACCACATTTGAACACCATCAGATCTTGTTTTCTCCGACAGAAAAGCAGCCTCGAATATAAGTATGAGGCTTCTAAATATAAAAGTTATAGAAGCGATGCGGGCGATAAACTAGAATAGACATCTGAAACAGCCCTTTGAAGCTATATGATGCTTAAAAGCATGTCGAATGAGACAATTTCTACAGCACTCAGTATATAACGCCGTTGTAAAAGATGCCAAAGTGGCTAAGGATCAAGGGTGACCAAAGCTGGGTAAAACACGTAATTTGACTGTAAGGGTTGCTAGAAGGTGAGAGAAAATCCAAGGAAGCAGTGGCAAAAACACCTCAACTTCCACGACTCTATGTACCATAGATGGAGCGTGGATCTTCAGACTGCAAACGTTGAAAACAACCTGTAACGTGTTTGTGCCACCTTGTCAGAGCTCAAAGCACACATCGCCTTGGGAATAGAGATTCGACAAACACCTCTTCCAATTGTCCGTGACTGCAGCGAAACACTTCCTCGGTTGAGAACCCGGCAGATTGGAAAGTTCTGCTAGAGATTAAAGATTCCCAGTTCTGCCTTGACATCACGCTGATGCTGTGTCATGATGACCGGCCGTGGAGGAAAAAATCTATATATAGTTGGTATGGGACGTTGTACACAGTAGTAGACGGCAGTCCATTCTAAAGATTGTGCTGGGAAATGTGCCTCATTATCATCAGAGATGCAAGGAGCTCTACATGCGACGAAATATCAATTTACACTTCAGTTGTAACAATGTTAAGATAGGCACCTAGCGTCAGAGGGAAAAAATCCTCATATATTGTGAGATAATTACCCGAAACACTAGGATCGTACTGCGGTGTGACGTCGTAATGGGCAACAAGCTGATCACCCGCGGTCCTACACTGGTTAAAATGACGGATGCCATCAAATTTCTGCATCACACAGGAAAATGGATCTACTCACAGACCATTCTTGGCCGTCGATTACACGGTAATCCCAGAAGTATTCATTTCCGTCAAATGCGGTGAATTTACGGTGCAACGAACTATAAGAGCTGTATTAAGTAGTCTGTGGGAAGGAATTTATGACATCATCGGACCTTCCGAACAGACCAACTCTTCTGAGATAATTTTGCATGGGTATTGACACGATTTGTGGGTTTCTCATGAAGAAAATCTCTCCGAGGCTTTCGTTAGCCGCAAATTCGAGAGCCACGACGGGCTTAGAATTGAAGGGCAAGGAATCCCGATGAGGCGAACCACGGACACTCATATTGTATATCTTCGTGGTCGTACCATCGGAGTCTCGTGCAATATGGAAGAATATCCGGTCATAGAGGTCATCGAAATCAGTTGTCGTGAGAGTCCCAGTGCGATCCTCGAGAATGTATGGAAGGGCCATCAGGTTGGACTGAAAATAAATATCGTGGAACGGAGACCAGAAGCTTGCCTTTATAGCATCAGCAAAATACTGGTGACACATTGGTATTACGGAAAAAGAAGCAGCGGACAATCAAACTGAAAACTTTGATTGTGCTTCGAGGACGGGAGTAACCCAAAATGGACGGCTAGGTCGCTTGAAATTGGCACCATAAGTGATCCAATTATCGCAGCCAACGTCTTCTGAGGACATCTAAAGGATGCAGAGCGTGTAACATTGGTAGCATACTTTCACCGTGGTGATAGTCATGGACGCCCGAGCTCGCAGATGGGAGAGGCTTGGCACACGTGCTGATCATGTGGTGAAGATTCAAATTCGGCCCAAAGTAGGCAGGGTTGAATTCATACCTTAAAGACTGCAGAATAGTACACTGTCCCAACTGGAGAAATGGTCTCTGCAATCCTTACTTTGTACCGTCAACTAAATATCACCTGGAACCTTCTGATCAAGACCAGGGTAGAGGACCAGAAAAAACAAGGGCCGAATGACAACGATCATAGAATAAACCAACGGTCTCACACTCTACGAGGATGCAGCATAGGAACTTGTATTGTGAGAACTGCGACTATTCAACAAGCGTCATCTCGGTCCAGATTGCAGTTCTTCTAGTGACATATTCGACGGATCAGGCAGATGATCCATTCGGCCGAGAAGGAACTACATAGATCCGCAAAACTCAAAGGTAAATAATCGTCATAAGCATGCGGCATAAGCTTCAGAAAACAATAAACTACTGACGTGACTCCTTTGAACCCTATCTCCCGCGATGTTGATCAGGAGATTACACTTACGCTAAGGATAGACTCGCAACTTCTCACAGTCAGATCATCTACTTGCAGTTATCATTATTGTCTCACCTCTTGGCTCTCGTGGCGCAATCTGACGTTCGGCAACAGTAGATGGCTTGTTCGTGATGATACGGCACAACTTCTCTCTATTTATGTACGCGGAGGCAAAAACCCCTCTCGTAAAGCCTGAGGAAACAGAAATAAATTCAAGACAGTCCGCGTCAGCCATCGTTTGTTTCATGTCTTCAATTTCAAGCATCATCAGTAGTACTGTCTGAAGCACATTTGACTTATGCTCCTGTCATCTGGTGGAGATAAAGATGTTTTGATAACCTTTCAAAATTTGCCAATTCTCTGATACCGTTTGGTCTCTTGATACATCAGGTATAGACTTCACTGGAGAACATATTACGACCACATTTTACTGAAAACCTTGGTGAATATCGTCTTACGTGATGCGCAATCGATTCATAACAGCAATACTCGTCTGTAGGCATTTTTTAAGGTGAGTTGGTCTAAGAGTATAACTGCTATCGTGAGCCGACAACTTTCAAAGTTCTGGGGATTGCACATACGACCACCTTTGTACAACTACACGACAGTGACATGAGTCAAATAGGATAACGCTCAACCCAAGTCTTACACTCTTGCTATGAGTGTAGTTTTCAAAGTGGTTCAGGTAATACTGATGTTTTTGGGGGTTTTGAGCAAGCACTGAGGAGTGACAGACTTTCTTCGTATCCGCATACAGGCTCTCGCATCAGTTGTACATATGTTTCTTTGGTTCTATCGCTCATTCGTTTTGGCGGCAGTTTTACATTAACAGTGAAGAGTTATCATAGCATCAAATTAAACACTTTCGCTCTACAGACAGGTTCGACTGTCTCATCACGCTGTCTGTGAGCTTTGGTGTATACAACTAGTCTTGAAGGGCGCTACGTGCAGAGACTTCATATACCTTAACACTATTTTCACACAAAATTCGGCCCATGAGGCTTGCCTACTTCTGCGTCGATGTTGTGCTGCTCTGCAATAGTTGTCATCGCGAGATTTATCTCAGTTGGATGCTATTAAAGAGCAAAGATAAGACAATGCCTCGCTGCTCTGCAATAGTTGTCATCGCGAGATTTATCTCAGTTGGATGCTATTAAAGAGCAAAGATAAGACAATGCCTCGGACAAATCTACCCCGCGCACCGTTGACTGTTCCATGTTCAGGTTCGAATTGAACTTCAGTTCATTTGTCTCGTTTGTACTGCGCAGATTTGCTCGAGCGTTGAGTCTAATATTTCAGCGATAAGGTTGATGATAACCAATAATTTACCGAAAGTACATACGATGCCATGAGAGAGTTGGAAGATACTTCTCAGGTCGTCAGGCCTCTAAAGAAGCTTACTGAGATAGAGACAACCTACGTAGAGGAAGTATCAAGAGGACTGCTGCCCAAGCAAGATTTTTTTTCCGCCATGTACTATAGAAGAATAATGATTTCCAATACAAGTGGAAAGTTGTGACACAATTCCTCACCAAGATCAGCTGGATTGTCTCCGCAATACTGAATCGATATCAGCCAGGATGTTATGCCACTTAAGAACACTCTCAGGCTTACCTTGTTATCAATCCTGCTTCTTCAAGAGGTTAAAATGACGAGTCAGGTCCTCTTATATCTTGAACGCACGTTTTTCACTCACGAATCGTCCATGCGATGAGTTTATCAACCATTACCCTTGCCCTGAATATGTTTCTCGGTGCTGCACTGCAGGAATGCCGACACAAGGTAATACACGCACCTCTCACTTATGTCACGGTGAGGCCACAAGTAATAACACAACGATGCGGTGATCAGAACGTCGGTGACTTCGGTGAATGTGAATGATGCGACGAACATCCACCGCCACTTGTCCTTGATGACAAGAATATTTGGTGTACCATGGAAAACAGATCCAAGACCCAGGGTAGCGATGAAGCGGAGGAGGCATAAAAACCATAAGACACATGGGAAGAGCCACTTGGAAGATAATACGCGGATGCGATAAACAAAGTATGCCTGAGGGGATATAAGTCAAGATTTGAGATTTAGGATCGAGGATAATTGTCACTTGGACCGCGGTACAAATAATCCCAGTCAGGAAGACGGATATATCCCCCGACGTTGGAAGCGCAATGAGTGGATCAGAATTTCCATAATTTATGACTGAGTCCTGTTGTACCAAAGTCAGAAGGAAACTGCTTATTAGTGCTTCAGCTCACGTTGTAAATAACATTGGTGATCACGATTGCATAAACGAGTTCCATGATCCTGTCCAAAGAAACATAAGTGTCCAAGCTTAAATTGGCCTATCGAGCTGACCATATTGCGCCGACCTGTCCATTGTGTCCCTGAGATTTCAATCCTATGTGGAGGCACGGGGAAACTTACAAAGGCTTTCAAGAATGATCTGTCGTTGTAAAACTTTCTGTCGTATGGCTCAACCATCAATTCCTCTGTTACCAACGAACGGTCAAAGGCTCACCTATAGTATATGAAGGTTTGGACAGTTACTACTCCGAATAGGAAAATAGAGATGAAGACTCCAATCTCGACAATACCAAGCGTTCTGGAGACGTCTACAGTTCTGGGTCTGAGGAGTTCATCCATTGTGTACAAGGAAGTTTTGCAGAAAGATGGTAGAAGGACAAATACTCAGCCAGAGTCCAGAACATACGAGTAATTTAATATAATCCCAGTCTTTGACTTTGTTGTGAATATCAGTGATCACACTTCAGGAGGTCGATACTTTTGACATTATTGATGATCATCAACTTGATCCAACCACCGCTTCCGGTACAACTCGCTATAATCTCGCTTGTGCTTTTTGTCAAGATCTCAATACAAAAGTTCTCCAAGTTGTACCACTCACCTGCTAACCTAATCCTCAACCTTCTTAACCTCTACATTCTGCAAAAGCTCAAATTCTTTTTGTCTGCTAACGCCGATGTGCAATTTAGATAGAAATAGAACCTGGAGCATCTCCCCTAACAACGGACGGTTTCATGGTTCCGACCAGGCTGAATGAAAGCAGACCCTGGATCCGCGGTTTTCGCTATGTTTCTTCTCACGATGGCTCATTTCGATTGAAATGATGTACATAGGTGTTTCAAGAATACGAACTACAAATGGGGGGCGCGAGGATGGCAAGGCTGAACCTTGATCGTTCAGAACACCAGCCAACTGTTCTTCAGGTCTTCCCAGCGCCTATGTCCAAGTCAGCCACAGGAGCATTGTCGTAACATATTCGCAGTCAATCCTGAATTTCGAAATCGAAGGATAATCCGAACTTCCTGTCGTCTCTGCCCAGATACAAATACAGTAGAGACATATGACGTTATTTAGAGATAGAAATAAGATGAGACGTACTGGTCAATACAAGAGTAGCTCGATCCGGAGTCAAACATCAGGTTTCTTGACAAGCATCTGCAGCTGGTGTGTTGATATCCAAATTTGGTTCGGATAATTAATTCGACAGGGTTGATGATAAACGTTTTTGCTTCTTGCTGCACTACTGTGAAAGGTTGAGCTATTCAAAGTAAGTACTCAGTGTTACGACGAAGTCAGCCACCGATATATTTACAGTAAGTAATGTTAGAACTCGTTACCCAATATAAGTCTAATATGTTCGTAAGTATGTGAATCTCCTCAGTCCAGAATAGTAAGTAATGTTAGAACTCGTTACCCAATATAAGTCTAATATGTTCGTAAGTATGTGAATCTCCTCAGTCCAGAATAAGTAACTGCGCATTATGTCGTACCTAATATATTCGCAAGCATGTGAATCTAATGGTACGACGTTAGAAAGTTCAATAAACTGTAAGTATGTATGTTGACGCACCCTCAGTCACTTATTCTGGACTGAGGGTGCGTCTATGCATGTAGTGATATTTATATGTAAGTATGGAACAAAGGAATGAAGAAAGGTCAAAGAAGTAAGGCGTACAAAGGAGATGATGTGATATGTGTGACGAGGTGCGAGGTGACGGTGGCCATATGCGATATGGGTGCAAGGCGACGGTGGCCATATAGTCCAACACAAAGTTTTCGTCCCCTTGTCTCTATCTTCCCGATCCTTTTTATCACGGACTACAAACGTTTTACTCAGTTGTGGATGGGTCATGATTGAGGAATCACAAACTCGAGAAGGAAAACCGAGAAGGAAGATCTAAATTCCTTACGAATGCAGACCGCGGTGGACTCTGAAATCTGACCTCGAGTAAAAGTAGATCTAGCCGGGAGGCACCAAAAGGGGCATGTTAATCTTATCAGTGACTGTTTTTGAAGCGCCCTGGATTAGATGATATTGTGAATGCTGCTCTTCATCCCCTAGCTTGAGATGGCATCTGACTTCACGCTCGTTGATCCAAGGGGATCGGGTACGACCTCGATTCCGTACGTAGCTACGAGTTACCTCAACATTTATAAAGTAACGCTTGGGACAACTAAGTTCCATAACGCTCGTGGTGTGATCTGCTGTGCCTGGTCTTCAGTCGAAACTGCCGACAGACAAAGCAGGTATGCCAGATCATGGAGCTACCTGGTCTCATTCGCAGAGTTCCTCACACTTTCCTGGCCCATAATCACAGTCACCGACGCATGGACGGGAAAAGCACATATTGTGACGAGGCTTACGTTGATTGGAGCGTTTTTGAAGATGGTTAAAACGAACATCCTGCAGTTGTCTCCCTTTGAAACAATGTTGCGGCACTTGTGGCAAATCTCGGACTATGCGTCATACAAACGCATGCACTGCACGCAGCCGTGGGTGGTACTGTCTGCGTGCTGAAGATATGCACCAAGGCGGGGGAACATGAGTCGATCCTGGAGCTGTGGAGGAAGAAAGACAGGATGTTTTTGGAGATCGATTTTGAATGGAGCGAGAGGAATTAAAGTACCTGGTTGAAGAGCATTCTATATCTCGTAATACTCGATACTAGGACTTGGCCTATAACGACACTTTTTTTGTAATTAGACATAAGTCAAAATCCTGTAGAGTAAGGACTGTGTAAGTATGAATGGGGTTCAATATAATGTGAGAATGCATACCTCTAGTAGTAATAAAATTAGAAAAGGAGATATGACGAATTATGTTAGAGTTCCATTCTCCTTACACTCTTTGCCACAAAGGCAGAGGCAGAGTCGAAGGTGGATTCGTCCGTACCGACGCCAGCATCGAGTACCTTGGTTACTCTGGGTTGCCTGCTCCTGAGAATTACGAGAACTCACCTTGTTATCCTGATACAACAACGCCGCTGCTGTGGTACGGGAGAGGGCAAAGCTTAGTGAGGACATGCACGCCGTTTTGTGCCTTTTCATTATTACGTTCTTCGAAATAACCAATAACTATACTTCAAAGCACCGAAACAGCTCTCATAGCAGCAGCGCGCAAAGTACTTGCTTACCTGAAGCAGTTCGGACAACAGACCTATGCCGTTGAGGCGTGAGGAAGCGCGGTACCTCGACATTAGGTGTTCACTCGTACCTATCTTAGTCGTTTCTGTGTCCGTCATCCAGACCTCCAGCAGAATAACATCATCGTGTTCAGGATGCCTGAACTCACACTGCAAAGTCGGAAGCCTGGTTGACTGATAACATGCACGTGTTTCTCCTTGCCGGTGTAGTAGGAGTTGGTCTCTCGGAGGGATTGACCTCAGTAGTCGGTCGTTCCCTGGAGCTGGGGTACGAGGAGGGAGAGAAGCTGTTCTCCGTGGGCTACGGAAGTCACGGAGCTGAGAAGAGGTCCCGTCTTGAAGTCGGAGGGTTTAGTGTTCGACTTAGAAGGGAAGTCAGGATTAGAACGAGAGAATGTCGAGGTACGACGGAAGGATAACGACTGGGGCGAGGTGCCGATTAGCCGTCAGGATCTAGTATGCCGAGAATTATGTTGACACGGAAGACAATGCCGAGTGTGATGCCGATCGATCCGAGATGGTGTCGAACGGTCCGAAGCGATGCCACGCAGCCGAATCGAGTATCGGAAAAGCCACAACATACACCTTTCTATCGTTTTTATGAAAATTGGGATAGGACAGCCATTGTAACTGTGCAATGGCTGTGGTCTGTAGCTCATGTCTTCTGTGAAGTCATGCCTAATCCAATTGCAGATATGGAACTTTGCAATGCCTAGCCATGACGAGGTAAGATAAAGTATCTTGAAGCCGATTTTTTCTCTCCAGAAATTAAGCGAAGCTGAATTTTTTAATTTGGGTTTTTAAAAAGGTTTAAATCTCAATTGGATCATCTAGCCCAATTTCTCATGCTCTGCTGCGATCTTTGCAACATTTGATAGAAGAAGCACTGAATGTTTTCAAACCGTGACATGATATATCTTTTTCGACACAGATGCAAATAAAACTTTCTCTTATAAAGGGGCGTGCACTGGTAAGACTGTCCTGGAAAGCTATATTCACATGCCACAACATCCGGACGTTTGTATGTTCTCCGGAAACACCAACTTCCGTATCAGAGATGGACAGTACCACGTAAATTCCCGCACTGCTACTATGTTTTTCGACAACGAGGACTTTGGGATTCACGGCGGATCTTACAACCTCCATGGTTCTGGCAATGGCAATAAGCAGCATGAGAGAGAGATAATGAGCAGGGATAAGCCAGGGCAGTCAGGGAATAGGCGCAAGAAGCAAGATAAGGGAGAGGACCGCAGGGCAGTTCGTAATAGGGTATCACAGAGCCGGAAAGCGAAGGCCAAAAAGCCTCAGGGTGAGAAAAAAGGAAAGGCGAAGGGTAGAACAAGGGTAACAGAAAGGTAGGGAAAAGACAGCGTGCTCTGTCGGACAAGGATTGACACCGAATTTGCAGGGATGCAAGTTTCAAACTGGAGATTACCAGTGATCCTACTTCGAAGCAAAAGTGAACCTGGTAAAATAAAGGTAAATCAAGTTATACTAACTCTGACCAAAGTAATGACTTGTCTGCCCTCAAGGCAGATGGAGTGACGATGTGGCCATAGTCATTGTTTGGGTCAAGAACGAGAATGTTTTCGAGGTTCGGGCTGACGGGAATTGTGAGAGTGGTTGTCAAATAGTCGCAGTTCCCATCCTCGTAGTGTGTGAGACCGTTAGGCGATTCTATGATCGTTGTCATCAGACCTTCTTTTTTCTGGTCCTCTACCCTGGTCTCGATCGGAAAGTTCCAGGTGATATTTAGTTGACCATACAAAGGATTGCACAGACCATTTCTCCATTTGTGACAGTGTACTATTTGCCTACTCTGAGCTAAACTTGAAGATGTGACTCTGACGCAGAAAACGGGCTTATAACAAATCGCTTTTCTGCAGTATCACGCTAGTTATGCTAATCTTTCAAGCCTCATTCGACTGATTGGTGACTGCAGATATTTGATTTTCCATCTACATGGTCTTGGCAAACATATAAGTTTAAATCTCATCACCAATAATGAATACTGACCTAGGAACGGAAACCAGTCTACTCTTAACACATTCTCCATGACGTACGGCCTTCAATTCGTTCGATAACTATAAGGCTGAACGTCCGTAAACGACACGATACTCAATACCTCGCGCCAACTTGACATCAGCATTCTCAACAAGTGGGTATGTAATAACTTTACGTAGAAAAGAAGTTACATTGCTTCCGAGCTGACGTCATACACGGGAGCAATCAAGATTTCAGGACAACAATGGATAACATATGCTGCGGCAGAGATAATTAGATGATCAACGTTGGAAACACACTATCCTCATTGGTGGACAGAGGCCCATGGCCAATGGCCTTACCGCTATATTGTATGAAATACTCCACCATTTCTGAACGTCGTACCAGAGACCAAAACTCGATGCTCTTGATCCCTCGCATTTAAAGGACAGGGTGGGAAGCCATCTCCGCGAAACACGCTATCCGGTGTGCTAAGTCCCGTTCCTACAGGGGGACTCGTTTGCAGATACCGTTGCACATAAACCAACTTTTCCATCAATCATCGCTGTGCAACACGAATATCCTCGTCTTTGACTGGCTCTTTTTCGGTAGCGTCTTTATCGCTATCTAAAAGTCGACCAAAGTCGTACATATGGGCGGTCTATTCATGAGGTCCTCGTCGTCCTCGTCGTCAAAAACCTGAGTTTGTTCTTTTCTTGTTTCAAAGCATGTCTGATATCGTACGTTCTTTTCCATTCAACGGCGGCCGAGCTCAACCTACCTGTCTACTAGTTCTTCAACCTCACTGTCAAGCTCATCGTCCACCTCGGCAGCGGCGACACCCACCTGAGCATCACCACGACGACGACTCCAGCGATACCAACAGCGATCACCAGCTCTGACCTGTCGTCGACGGCAACGACTGCAACGACAACGACGACCATAGACTTGACTGACACCGCTACCTCAAACTCAATCATTATTCACACAACGTTGAGCACGCCCACCATCAGCACAACTTCCGTAACCTCGCCGACTTTAATAACTCCCACGACCACTTCCTTATTGACGAGCACTCCGGTCACGATTGTAGGTCCAGCCGTCGTCACCCACGACTTCTGATGATGTTACCACCATTTCTACTTTATCGCAGACCCCGAATAATACTGCTGCTCCGTCTTCATCCACTGAGTGCGTTAGTTCTCCCTTGGATTCTCTTTTCCATCGTTTACATTTGAGGTATTACTCACAACGTACCTTTAGTTTCTTTTGAAACAAAGGCGCCGTTGCAGGTGTATTTACCGTTGTCAGCCTCCTCATTGCAGCTTTGCTCGTCATCCTTGTCGTGACCATCATCTGTCGCCGCCGCGCCAAGCAATTCGACCGTGAAATTGAAGTTGCCGCGGCAGAAGCCGCTGCTGCACCAGCAACCGACTACGTACAACCCACAGTACTCAGACATCTCCTCGCACGGAACATACTCCCAGCCACCTCTCGGTTCACAAGAGATGTATGACATGCACGACCTCGGTCCTACACCGGGAGAACTTTATAATAATCCGTACGCTTCTGGTGGTGCGGCTGGCGCTGCGGGCGTCGGTGTCACACAGGTACGGAGCACGAGGGATCCCGGGGCGTGTCACCGTATTGGATGGTACTTGATGACAGAATTATGATAGAAATACAGTGGAAGTACGTCGTATCCCTGTGACAAATTTTCACGGTATATTGTCAATGGATTAGATCACGCTGTGAAAAACATGTCAATTAAAGAGAACGTGAGTGCCAATGGACTATATAGAGAGCTGACATGTGGCCTGAGCAGAACAGACACCCAAGTGATATCGCGCCAGCGCGGAAAATTTCCTTAACGAGAAAGACGATGGATTGCCATAAAACAAACATAGAACAGTCATTGTAACTGTGCAGTAGCTGTGGTCTGTAGCTCATATCTTCTGTTCTTCTGTGAAGTTCTGCCTGATCTAATTTCAGTATGGGACTTTGCATTGCCCAGCCATAACTAAGCACCAGATATTGGCAGGGTGATATATCACACACTTGTGATTAGAAGCTAAGCATGATATATTATGGCTTCTAACTACAAGACCGATCTGATATATGAAAGCCTTGTAGCCTCACGTGTAGCTGAAATCCTTCTCACGGTTGATGACCTGCTCTCCGGCGACGTCCAAATACCTGCTCACGTTGTGGTAGACAATGCTCAGACTACTCCGATTGCCTCAGCTCATCACTCACCCCATCATGGCACACATCCATCAAAGATTGATTCGATCTCAGGCACTTTATCTCTCTCGGCATTATTTCATCTTTCTCTGGTTGGCATTATACGTAAATTGTTGCTAGAGAATCGCAATGTTGTCACTATCAATTGTAATGTCCACTGTTTATGATAGTTTAGAAAAACATGAAGTTTTCACAACATAGAATAACATAAAAGTTTTTATGACATAGGATGTTCAACATGATATTGGTCTCTATTTGGCACACCGATGCCAATATTGAGCTGAGAGCTCAGGCCTGCCTATTTTTGTTCACATGTTATATATGATCGAGAGCCACCTGTTGTTGGGCATAGCCAACTGCAGTATTGCAATGGACATGAGAATAGGTCTCTTGAAGTATCATGTCCCAACCAATCTTACAGAGTGGTGCATGTACCCTAATAACTATTCTGATAGAAATTTTAAATTAAACAGAGTTTTTGAGTTTTCGTCAGACGAAGCTAAATATGTGCCCAAGTCTGCTCATGATTTTGCTTTAATCTTTACTCCGACCCCCTCCATCTGTGAAAATACATGGCTCAGCCTCCAATATACAACACTTCAGAAGAACAAAGACTTGCTCAGAATGCCAGAAACAAGCAGAGTTATCACAAGTAAGTATAGTTTTTGCATACATAGTCACCTCAGTGTTGGTAATAATAACAATACTCATACAATTTCTCTCTTGCATCATTCTCGCTGTCTGTCATCTATTCGGAGAAACTCTTGCATAGCACTACTACTATCTGTATCATCATCCAATGCTGTGCTTGTCATTTTCTCATGTCATTTGCATTGTAAAACAAAGAATACATATGTTGCGAAGATCTGTGCCCTGTGACCATCTAGAGATTTAGAATGAGATCGACTGATCTGAAATGAGATCCAGGAACCGCTGCACGTGAGAAGTGGCGGGAAGGGCGCGCTGTAAGCAGGCGGACATACAAGGAACACCTATATTTGGCCAGAGCGTCGGAAAGCAGCCGGTGTGCAAGCATGCTATTTGGTCCTGCATGGTCATGTCACGTGTACTTGTAACGACAAGCTGTAATATATCATGGCTTGACTTGTACTTACAAGACTTTAATATATCAAACTGACTATATGGCCTGAACTAAGATAAAGCATCTTGAAGTCAAAAATCAGGAAACATGGAGTAAATGCATTTTTTTCTCCAAGAAATTGAGAATACAGCGAGGCTGAAATTTTTAATCTGCTTTTTGAAATCGGTTTAAATCTAAATAAATCATCTTCCCATGCTCTCCTGACATCTCTACAACATTTGACAGATGACATGATGCATTTTTTCGAGACACAGATGCCAATAAAATCTTTCTCTCTGTTGGAACCTGACAGTCCGTAGGTATATGACTGAATAGATCAGTGCTCTATGTATATGTTACGACGAGATGGACTCACCCTCAGCACAATGTATATTTGTCTATGGGGGTGTGTCATGTGTTATGATAGTATGTCTGTATGTCCGTATATGGTAACAAGTGGCACTTTACCACGCCTGCGGAGCGATGAAGGCGATGTTCCCGTAAATTACAAACACTCTTCTCGATGGGCGCGCATTTGTAAGACTGTCCTCGAAAGTCCTCTAACATGTCCCGACACCCAGACATTTGCATGTTCTCTGGAAACTCTGGTTTCTGTACCAACGACGGAGAATACCGTGCGCATACTACCTGCAGCTCGAGCAGTATGGTAATGTTTTACAACAACGAAGATTTTGAAAGGAGGGGAACTCCTCGCAGCACGCAACTTCGATACGATTGTAATAGGCAGCATGAGAGGGAGAACAGGCCGGGAAACTACCGCATGTGTCGGTTTCATAACAATCGTGATTTTCGACACACAAACAGAAATGAAGAGTTGTCTGCTCCCGGCTGTTGCAGTCGGCAGGATGAGAGGGGGATCCTGAGCATGGATAGGCTGGGACCGCCAGGGAATAGACAAAGTTCCGGTGGGGAATTCCAAGGCCATGGCGGTGACAGGCAAGAACAGCCAAGGGAAGGGCAAGGGCAAGCAAGGGAAGGGCACGGCGTGGCGCTGAACATGCAAGACGAACGTCCAGACATTTGTATGTTCGTTGGCAACAAGAATTTCAGAATCTTTGATGGAAGGTACGACGTGCATGGCCCCGGCAGGATTGGGATGTTTCATGGCAACGAGTGTTTTGAAACCACAGGCGGATTATACGAGTTGCATGGCTATTGCAGTGCGCAGCATGAGAGGGGGAACATGAGCGCGGATATGCCGGGGCAGTCAGGGAATAGCCATGGTTTTGGTCGGGAACGGCAAGACCAGGGCGGTGACAAGCAAGGCAGGGAAGGACAAGGACAAGCAATAGAAGGACGCGGCGGGACGTTGAACATGAAAGGCTTGAGTAAGTCAATGCCTAAGCACAAGAAGCGAGGAAAGGGAGAGGACCGCAAGACAGTCCGTAATAGGGTATCACAGAGCCAGAAAGCGAGGGCCATAAAACAGCAGGGTGAAAAGAAAGGAAAGACGAATGGTAGAGCAAGAGTAACAGAAAGGTAGGGAAAAGGTAGTGCTCTGTTGGACAAGGATTGACACCAAATCTACAGGGCAGGAAGTGTCAAACTAGAGACTGACAGTGATCCTACTTCGAAGCAAAAGTGGACCTGGTGAAATCAAAGTAAATCAAGTTATAGTTATATTAACCCTGTTAGTATTTCACCATCTCATGACATCACACCAGCCACTCGCCACGCAGGGCCACTGAGGATAATGCCTCGTGACTCCGGATTCACTATCAAACGCCAGCGTCATATGTTACATCATAGTTCGTATGTTTTATTTCTTACGTATATGTTTTAAAAACTTTATATTGATTACTCATACATGACGTCCTCTTGTCTAACTATTACGATAGTATATTATATCGAGACACACCTGGAGATGGATTATCTTACGATTGAATACATTTGTTTGCCTATATGCTGCGTCACACTGGCCACAGCCGCCAATGCTTTGTCCCACTTCTCCCATTATCACTAACACACTTCCATCGTTCACGATACTTATATATGTTGCAAATAGAACCCTAATTGTAGACGTAAATATAGATCTAGTCCTCAGTATAATGTAGTATGACTGAGGGGTGGCGCTGTGTATCTCTAGATATGACGAAAAAAAAATAAGGTTCAATAGCAAAGACCGATCGCTATAGCCACCAGAGCTCAGAGGGCTTCGTAAAAATATGAGAGAGGTATCCGAAAATGGTAAGGCGATCACCTAATTTTGGGGACGACGTAGGATCGACTTGTTGAGTGAGTCTCTTCCTCAACACTAATGATACAGGTTGTAAGCAATCTTCTACGGTATGGGTAAGTAAATGTCCGATGTACAACTAAGTTCTGTGCTTACCCTCAGTCTCTGTATTCAATCGACTGTGGGTACTGGTTGTCCGTTTCCGACGTATATATTCATGTCGACCATTGTCTCTTTGTTCTGCATTGACCCTGGTCAGGGTCCAGTCACTGTCTTTGTTCTCCATTGGTCCATGCTCACGGTGGTTACATCGCGTCGAATCGCAACAATATATAGACAACTACGATAGACCAACCCCTCAGTCATTTATACCGGATTGAGGTGTGAGTAACTACGTTCATCACACGATCTACATACAAACTGACTGCTGCCTCTAGAGTAAACTTATATTTGTTCATAGGTCTGACATTTTAACAAACTCTGACCAAAATAATGACTTGTCTACCCTCATTGAGGACAGATGGAGTGACGATGTGTTAGCATGCCTTAATCGTGGCCATCGTCATTGTTCGGGTCAAGAACGAGACTATTTTAGAGGTTTGGGCCGGCGGGAATTGTGAGAGTGGTTGTCGAATAGTCGCAGTCCTCACAATACAAGTTCCTCGTAGCCTGTGAGACCGTTAAGTTATGTTATCATCGTTGTCATCGGACCTTCTTTTTTCTGGTTCTCTACCCTGGTCCCGATCGGAAAGTTCCAGATGATTTTTTGTTGACCGTACAAAGACCATTTCTCCAGTTGTGACAGCGTACTGTTCTGCGGTCTTTAAGGTATGAATTCACCCTGCCTACTTGAAGCTGAACTCGAAGATGAAGATGTAACTCTGAATTTTCCTCTTTTCGCAGAAAAGCTTATAACAAATCGCTTTTGGTAGTCATGCTGATCTTTCAAGCCTCATTTGACTGATCGTGGCTGTAGAGATTTGGTTTTATGTCTACATGGTCTTGGGAAAACGTATGAGGTTACTTACTTACATACAGCTCGTCGCCCATATGAATACTGACCTAGGAACGGAAACCAACCTACTCTAACACGTCTTGTTGAGGATTCGCGGAGTACGCGCCACCTCCTCTGATCTTTTGGTGCCACGTGACGTTGGTGGAGGGAGAGGGAAAATTTCCAGAGAAAAGAACTATACAGTTTTTTGGGCATAATGATCGGAGATGGAGACGGAGCACCTCAGTCGTTTTACTACATCGACTGAGGTGCGTAATAGATACCTTACCGAGTTTATCCAGAGACCTAATAATACCGTAGTATCTCTGTTAACAGGTATATTACACAAATACAGTCGTTTTACTACATCGACTGAGTATCTCTGTTAACACGTCTTTATGACATACGTCCTTCAATTCGTTCGTTCGCTACAAATAATCAAGTTTTGATGGTTGGCTGAACGTCCGTAAACGACACGATACTCAATACATCCCGCCGACTTAACATCAGCACCCTCATCAAGTGGCATATATCTTTCTTTCCGTGCTATTTCAGCCTCAGCTGTGATCAGGTCTCATTGGACGTCAAAGTGAATGACATTGACAACAATCAACTTAATGTCAGAACATAGGGACCAGACAGCGGGCGTGAAAAGATGTATCACTCATTTCTAGACAACACAGCCAAGGAGGGCATTTGCAAGGAATAGCAGCATCTGCCGTAAGATGGATAGGGAGTCCCTCGCTTTCTCTTCCTTTAACTGGACAAATTTCTCAGGGAGCAGACACCCTGTGACAAACGGCGCTGTACTTTCCAAAGGGTCTACTGATGGTGAGAAGAAGAGCGAGAAAAGCATGGGAGCACACCGTTACAGACCAGGAATAGGCCAGACAAACTCACGACGCGCTGCTCAATCTCCTTCTCTGGAACTCTTTCCTACACAAAAGTTCTTTGGATACAATGAGGGTCGGTACAAGATACAATAGTCCAGGAACCCCCAGATCAAATGTCCGAGTCTTGGGTCAATTAAGCACGTAGAATCAGCCTCATGATCTCACAACCATCCCTCCGGCCATCCCACCACATACCAACCATCTTTGTCTCTTTCAACAAGAAATCCACGCGTTTAACGCCTTTGTTCCGCTCCGCACGCCAGTCAACGTGCCTCCTACACCGCTTGGCAAATGCCCTCTCCACCTTCCGCTGCATACCTTCCTCTAGCATTTCCCAATCATAGTGGGAGATACGCTGATGAAGATGATCATACAAGCTCCAGAGAACGTCCTGCAGCGTTATTGGAGGCATCGTGCCTCCGAATCGAGGAACGCGCGTCGAACGGGGCACTATATCACATGGCCACTGTGGAATCGCTTTGATGACGACGCGCATGCGAGTGCATGGGGGATCCGTCGCGGGCTGCATCAGTTCCGCTTCCGCAAGTCTGACCCGCCGCCCGTTCATGTCTACGCGCGGCGCATACTCCGGCGACGCTAGGTCGAAGATAAAGTCAGGACGAGGATTCTGTGCGTTGATCCATCTGCAGGGACGTGTGTAGAAGAAAGCAGAAGGATCGGTCGGTCGCTGCATGGGAAACCGTGGTGGATATTGAAACCATTGCTCGCCTAGCCAGTTCCGCTCCCTCGCGTTCCAGGGGTTGTCCAAACGACTTTGACTTCGCTCAACTGGAGCGGGATTACGGTCTCTCGCTCTGGAACGGGGCCGTGGTGGATCTTGCACCGGTTGTTTGTGGTACTCTGGTGGAACTGACCGACTGCGTAGCCGCGGTGTAGGCCACGCCCTGTGGTTACCTCTATCATCCGTTTGGAACTGTGGAGGTGCCATTGCAGCAGGGGGAAGCGGTATCGCAAAGGGATGGCCTACACCCGAGTATGAAGGCGGGACATTAGGAAGTCGTAAGTCGTGATTGAAAGGATAGTTCGACCAAGAGGTGAAGTGGTAGCGAGGATATGAGAATCCCTGAGGATAATACACTGAAGTACGTGGAGGCCTATAGACGAAGGGCCCAGCCATGGTTGATCGTGCCCGGTCTGCGTTAACACCGAGTCCCACTCAACGGTACCAAACGGTACTTAAGTCTGAAGGAATTGAGATGGCGAAGTAGGAGGCTATGTGCTATCTGAGGCTGGAAGCCATTGGAAGGCCATGCTATATGAACGTAAGGGCAGTGAAAATGGAGTAATTCTCAAGAACTGCTTTGAATGATCATCAGTTAAATGCCTGTTGATGAGATGATTGCATTACGCGCGTGGACGTCGGATAACTGTAAGCGGCTAGTCGGGCGCTTCATGAGCTTCTCTGCCATGAGTCAAGTAGACAGATGTGTCATATGAGTGTTCTTTCTTTGCACGATTGTATAGCATTCGTCAGACCGCAGTACTTCAAGGACGGGCTCGGACTTTCTGACAGACCTTGGGGCAGTTGACGGAAGAGCTGTGAATGAATTATACTCTTTGGACCTACAGTCAGAGCAATGGTCCGAAGATGAAAGAATAGTCGAAAAAAGTCACATGCTTCTGAACCCTAGGAAGCTGACGTCATACACGGGAGCTATTGTATATGGCTACGGCAGAAAATCAAATGATCAACATTGTACTGTAATAATCCATTATATTTAACTCGAAATACTACACTATTTCTGAACGCCGTACCAGAGACCCAAACGGGATGCTCTTAATCCTCGCATTGAAGAGGACAGAGTGGGAAGCCATGCCCGCGAAACACGACGCTATCCTGCACGCCAAGTCCCGTTCCTTTGGGGGAATTCTTCGCGTTTCCAGATATAAACCAACTGTGTCATCGATCATACCTGCGCACACGAATATCCTCGTAATTGACTAGCTCTTTTTCGGTAACGTCTTTATCTAAAAGTCCACCAAAGTCGTCCATATCGACGGTTTACTCGTGGCGGTCCTCGTCGTCCTGGTGGTCAATAAACTAAGTTTCCGGCAACTCTCTCTGCCTTCAGGTTTCTACGCGTGGACGTACGCTACGTGACTCGTAAATATGGGCGATACACACAAAGCCGAGGTAAGTAGATTGCGGTCATCAGCGGAGAGATCAAAATCGAGTGATTGGGTACTTACGATAGAGGCTGCAAATGGATTAGCTTGTGTACTGAGGTTGGATATGGAATAGCCTTCTTCACGATTGAAACACGTTTCAAGATCTGCATCCCTGGAACGTATACAAAGAGTCTTTGATATGCCCGCGTCATCGTGTGCGTGGTTTAGTGTAGTAGATTGGCGCTCCAGATACCAGAGCATCTAAAGCCAGAACGAACTACCCGTCTCTTTCTCAGCAGTGCAATGTAACCAACGCTACACATCTCGAATTCCCTGCCATAACAGTAATTGGACATTGAGAGATACAACTCGCGGATATAGCGATAAACTCACATCCTAAACTTATGCGGCAGCTCATAAAGCCATTCAATAACCTCCTCAAACTCCTTGAGAAGTCTCAATTGGTCTCATCTCCAGGAGGGAGCAGCACGTCGCCATTCAGATGACTCAGAGTTGGACGAATGCGTTTAGAGACGTTGTACTGTAGGTGAACAATTGTGTGGGAATGCGGAGTTTGGAACCCGATTATGTTAAATAAAAAGCTGACCACTGGATGATGAGAGGGAGATTCGAACTCCCGCCCCCGAAGAGACCAGATTGCAGTCATACCTTAGTCTGGCGCCTTAGACCGCTCGGCCATCTCACCATGTTTATGAAACTTTTGTCGTGACCTTGCGTAGAAATCGGTATAAGATGAGAAATAGGAGTAATCTGCTCATCTGTGACGTAGTAATTCCACGAATGTATGTTGTCTCACTTCCGTCTCACCTTGACATAATACACCACACCAGGCTATATATGTTTCATCCCCAGCTTATTTCGCATACAAACCATCATGGACTCCTTGAAGAAAGCTTTCAACAAATCCTCCGATACCAACGAGCAGAATCTCAGCGGCGGTGGAAGCGGCGGCATGATGGACAAGATCAACAGCTCTATGGGCGGTGGGCAGTCAAGTGAGAAGAACGAAGGTACGTAGCGCAAAACTTTTTGACGTATTTTTACCAACTGATAGTCGGCAGATCTCCTCGACAAAGGCACGACCCTCACGGCAGCTCAGTAATATATGCTAATGTTATATCTTCCCTAGGCGTCGATTTCGTCCAGCAACGCATGGGAGGAGGTCAGCAATCCAACGAATCTGCTTTTGAGCAGGCGAAGGATGAGCAGATCTCAGATGCCATCCGCGCAAAGTATAAGAGTACCACGGGAAAGGATTTCCCAATTGCCGACAAGTCTTGAAATAGTCCACAGTAAATCAAGTTCACAGATTGTATAAGACGTGTATAGCGAGGGTGTAGCATAATCAGAGAAGCACGCATGGAAAACAGTATCAGTAGCATCGTTGTTCGTTTCCATCCTCTTCAAAGAATTCAATTAGCCCCATATATGACAAACGTTTCCACCTGTGTTCAATGTTGCGGATGTAGCCATCCCAACAGTCATTAGCGCAATACCAGTGCGTAATGGCATTCCACAGAGCATTTCGTCGGCTAATCAGAAAAATTCCGAAGCACCAAACCAGTACAAGGGAATAATCAGTGACGACCAGGGCGAACAAGATCCAGAGCTAGTTCTCCCAAAGACCACTTGGCACCGCTGAATACTTTCACGGACTCTCGACTCACTATCCTTTCTGGTGCTAGATAATCAACGACAAATTCTCCTTCGATATAACATCAGCTATTACAGCTGAAATATAAATGTCACCTCAATCCGGACCAATTACACAAAAGCAGAGACATTCATTTAGCTACACAGAAGACTGAAAGGTCAGTGATGTTAAGGGTACTGGCCAGTGCACGCTTCTGTAAAGGAACATAGACAGTGTGGTTTCATGGACTTGCCTGAGTCTCCCAAGCTAGATGTCCATATCAACTGTGCCAAAACACTTTATGTACACGGACAAGAGTCGAACGAGTACGAAAAACAGGGGTAGTGTTCTCTTGGGGTAGGTAAACCGAGACAAAAGTGGTTGAAGATGAATTCCATACTACGAGTCCCAGCAGCTTCGAGAAACAGCAGCATCGAGAAACAGCAATCACACAGCGGGATTTTTCGGCTCACCTTAAAGTAATTCCCAGCAACAACAGAACATCAGCAGAAAGATAGGCCATTATAGAAATCCAGCGGAAATAGTGGCAGTTTCGTAAGTAGGCACTCTGGCGCAAGAAGGAGGATCCACGTAACAGAATTGGGAGGCAATACACCATAAAGCAGGCAAGTTAAGTGTAAGCATATTCATAACCAAGCAACGTCGAACAAGAGGATTCTGGAGAAAGGAGCGAGGTGACGCGCCATCGAGGCTCGTGATGTAAATGCGGCTTGTTCCGATTCTCGTGCAATTTTTTTTTCTTTCCCAAGACTTGTTTAGGTCATCATTAACACGACTCAATAGCCGCGCAGCATCAATTTAAAAGATTGCCTGAGCTATTTATTACATTCAACCGAAGTGGACGTTATTTATGTCCTAGGATTGCGCTATCTCTGGACACTGATAGAACCCCGGGCACTGTATGCATACTTAGATGTGAACTTGAAGTGAACCAGTTGCCTGCCGTTGTTAAACACGCCATATAATAGACGGCCCATCATGCCATACCCGATGTTTCCTGAAAATACTTTAAAGAACACTTATGAGTATCTGAGATAACAAAAAAGAAAGTCATGTTGACCAATTCCGGTACGGGGAATCGAACCCCGAGCTGCCGCGAATGCCTTGTGATACTGAAAGGCGGCAATGTTAGCCGTTACACCATACCGGAGTAGTGAAAGAACAAGTATAGTATTATAACACATGGTAGAGATTCATACTGCACCTCCACTCTCTCCACTCTCAGGTGTTCAATGGCAATCGATTACTTTATTACTTCACAGCTGGACACAAGGAGAGGTTTATACCGTGCTCATGAGAGAATTTATTTAACAATGGAATCCCAACGAGTCTCAGCACCAATTGAGCTGCAGGTCCTGGAAAAGCCTCGGATAATCATCATTACAGAAAGCAGGTGGTATTGTTACAAACTTGAAGTACGTTTATAACAGAACCGGCCATTTACAGTTTTTCATAGGAAGAACCACAAAATTGAGAGATTTACGGCCATGAAATCGCCATTCTGGTGATGTCAAAACCTCATTGGAGGCGCTAGTGGTCCCGTTATGACTGGCGGTTGGACTCAGTGGAAAGAAGACAAAAATTGTAAGTAATGTGTACGTAAACCACGACCAAAATATTCCCACGCCAACGCTGCAAGAGTGCACCCTCAACTCCTGACAGGTGAGAGGTGACCAAGCCGTTTCAGGCTCCCTCGCTGCAAGAACGTCTAGATGAGAGCAAACAACTGGAGTCAAATGATCAGCGATAGGGGGGAGAACAACGTGAACCTTGTATGCCGAATACCTTATCACGTGGGCCAGTCTGTGAAAAATAGTGAAAGAGAAAATTGCACTTCGGTGCCAGGAATCACAACGCGATTGTTATTCCAAGTTAGATGTGAAACAGCGATATCAGGCAGCCTGATGAGTTTTGAAACGTTGAAGCGGAGTTGAGTAAAGATAGGGCACTATCAGTGTTCCATTTTTTGGTGGATAGGGACGCAGCAGCCGTCCGCACTACAACCCAATCACTCAGGTGCTCGGGATTCAAACGCAGAATTTTTATGTCTATCTTACTGTTCTTTATGTGAAAGCCGACAAAAAATAGTGAATGCAAAATAATGGAAAGGTCTCCCATTTCGTAAAGGCCAATGAAAAAACAGGATCGGACCTAAAGGCATACAGGAACCGTGAAAGGAGTTGTCATGGTGTCCTTGAACATTCGTCAGTCGTAAATAGCGGGCAGGAGCATTTTTAGCTGTAGATACGAAGTTGACGGTAGCTTCCCAGAAATGTTTTCCGCAAACATGAACTATAACTGTTAGTTGTCAACCGAGTACATATGGCATCTCAAGTTACTCGGGGAAGCTGGAAAGCTCCATTTGAGAGGAAGCTAATGTTGCGATCCCGACACAAGGCACCGTAAGTGTGTACTATTTCACATATATCACATCTCATTGTTACAAGTGGACAAAGCAACATATAGATACTTATACGACGTAGCTACACAAAGCCACCCTCAGTCATTCTATTACAGACTGAGGGTGAGCCATTCGCACAGATACAGTGTTGAGCAGGGCCGGTCTCGTGAGGAGCTGGGAGTTAGTTTGAAGACTAAATGAGGTAGATAACCTCAGTGAACGTATAGCACTAAATGAATTTATTGTATGTACCTAAATGAGGTAGATACTGAACAATGATAAGTAAATGAATGTGTGGTATAAATGAATGACTTACACCTCAGTGAACGTATAGCACTGAGGTGTGACGGAAACATTCGGAAGAAAAACATACAAATTGATTATGTAACAAATGGTCCACATACTCAACATACAGCACGAACGCATTACTTACTGTACCCGTAGTTCAGGCTTAACACAAGTCTGTATTACTATAGGTACAGAATGTCAGAGGTTAGACTAGAGGGGGTGAGGCCCCGGATAATGGCCTTGCAAGCTACATCACGTGTGTTCAGCGCACGCCACCTATAAAACAAATTTTTTCTCCACCTGACATACCTCAGTTCGTTATCGCTCTGACGCGCGTGAACTGAGGTGTGTATTAGCAGACTTACTTAACTTATCTTTGGATAGAACTCATTGTTTCGTTATCTAGTATCATTGTTTCACTTAGGTAAAGAAATATCAGTTCGTTATCGCTCTGACGCGTGTGAACTGAGTATCATCGTTTCACTTAGCGTCAACTTCTGATACAGAATTCAGTCATTCTATTACAGACTGAGGATCAGGCTTAACACAAGTCTGTATTACTATAGGTACTCGGAATAAGGATTCTAACAGCTAAAAGCCAGAAGAACTACATATTCGAAAAAGGGTATGAATTGTAGTTTACGTCCAAATTTGTGGCAAAAAGAAAGTCTGTCCTGATTCGACCCTGATATAGAATGCTTTTTTGGTCAAATAATGTTTCAGGGTCGGCTACACTTTGCTACGATTATGGCCTGCTATCATTACTCAGAGGGTAGAAACAATGTGTAACTCAATATCTGACAGATCGGTAAGTCTATATCTATCAGGTAGAGAACGTTAATGCGTGTCTGATTGTATTTAGAGTACGAAGTCACCCTCAGTTCAAGAGTTAATTGACTGAGGGTGCAGGTGTCAGTGCGTCCATATATATACGTATTCGTGACGATGGCATCAGAGCCGATAAGGTGAATAAAGAATACGGTACGATGAGACAGAAAGGAGGAGAAAAAATGTAGGAGAGATGGTATTGGGGTGGACGGTGCGCTTACGTTTTGGCTTGCCAACCACATAGAACTGTATCATCATCTCTGTAGCACATTGGTTCTATGAGCCCATCAAGTAGATCATATTTAGGTTTCAGCTTTTCCAACAAAAGACATCGCACAATGTCGCGTCGCGTCTCAAAAAGAGGGAGATCACTAAACTTGGCCTTAAACATTTGACCTCGGAAACTCTACATGGAGTTAGGGATCTGGTTATCTTTCCAACTTATTTACACGGCCTCGCAAAGCATGCGTAACAGAAGTCTGATGAACAGCAGACCAGTTACGGTTAGGGTACACACCACCCAAACACCACCGACCCTCCCTATTTCATAAATACGTACGGGGTTCGCATCAAGGAACAGCGTACTCCAATTCTTCCCACCGGGGACTTTCCAATTGCCATAGGTCAGTATAATGATATGTACAGCCTCGCTCATAAGTGACCAGCGGGGTTTACACAGCATGTGAGAAGCGGCATCCACAGCATCTACCGCTCAGCGTCTATTTCTATGCACAGCTCTCTCTGTCACTCTCAGTGTTCCACCATGTCCTCCGACGTCGACTACACATACAGAAAGGAGTCTGCTAGTCTATCTCGAGCTCAGCAGCAAACCGACGTCTCACCCTCGACGGACTCGGGCATCCAAATTAAAGGCCTGTTTTACAAGTCCACAAATTTCGTCATACATGGAGGGACCTTCTCCGTCATTAGAGGCAATGTGCACAACTATGTTGACAGCACCCATAATGAGCGGTCATTCAACTCGAAGGTTGCAAATACGAGGGATTCATATAATGATTCGTCGACAAGTGTTAGGGAAGAATGTAAGTGGGGTTTATTGTGATCGAAAGGGTGGAGTAATGTTGGAGCGCAGATACGAGAAGTGAGGCAGGCGCGATAGATGGTACTGGATCTGTTTCGTGTGCGTTCCTGGGCGAAGGCAGAGAATTAGGTACGGCAATATCTCACTCGGAAAAGTGGATTTCGATATTGATAAATAGCGTCCTTAACTTCAACAGGCACCGGTAAAAAGGCTTCTGGACAAGGCACACAAGAAATTCAAGAACGAAGACGACGTTTGGCAAATGCGGCACTGAGGCGGATTTCAAGGAAGCTAAGTTTCGAAAACTCGAGGGACGATCCTCCACAGCAGTCACAGCAGAAAGATATGAGCGACACAAATGGAGGTATACGCCGAGGTTCTGTTAATCCATCGTCACTACCCCCTCCCTCCGACTCGAGCCCCGCCCAATCAGAAAGCGATTCCAGCGAGGCAGACAGCGACGAGGAACTCGATAGATTCATGAGAACAAAGCATAGGAAAAAGAAAATGACTAGAAAATCGAGTGCTAATGATGCGACCATGCCAACCGAGACTCAACCACAAAGCCAGAATTTCTCTGGATCCTTTGCTCCCACGAACCTACAAAGTCCAACCTCAGGTCCAAACATAAGAATGCGGGACCCATTTGGGTTTTCACAAATGCAAAGTCCTCCCCTCGCTGCACACCAACCAATGTCTTGTGTTCCGGGTTATCCCTTTGCCCTTCATGAAGCTATACAAGTTCCTCCGGCCTTCCCACGTCCGCATCCGTGTATTTATAAACACACACGGTTCCAACCCCAGCCTATGCCTTCTCCGACTCCGAACGCATATATTAATAATCCACATCGGAAGGCAACAAATCCATTCGTTCGGGAACCGACGCTGCCATTGCCGCGGGAGGGAGGGAAGAGGTAATAAGAAGACATGAAACAAAGGACTGATCAAGCACGTATCATAAACAGAAGAGCGTTGGGAATTAGTATATATGATCCCCGTGTTTGACCGAATGTGGAGTAAAGTTCTTATCCCCGAACCGGAAACATCTGCCAAACTTTTGCCTTCTGCTGCGTGCACGGCAACAGTCAGAGTAAACTTTTGATCAGTATCAGCAGCAGTATTATTTTGGTTACGTGTTGCTATTTTCAGATATACGGATCAGATGTAACCAATGTTAGATCTCTTACTTCTAGACTGTTTGTAAACTGAAGAAACCGGCAAGTAAATATAATTCGGCTGATAATTGACTTGTTACTGTGCCTGAACAGATCGGTCAATAAGGCTGGGTTAGGGAGGACGTAGGAAAACGGAAGATATGTGCAGAAGATTTTTGGTGGTAGGAACGGGAGTTCCGTACGCAGAAACAGCAGGCGCGGCGGAGGGTGGGTGGGCTCACTGTTCAGCGTAATGTAGTATAACGCAATGTAGTATGTCAACCGTGAAAAGTATGAAATAATGGGAGGGTGGGTGGGTTATCGCGAATATGATAGAAGTGAGAAATGAAACACAACTAGTTTCACTTCGTACATAATAGTAGATACATCCTAAAAAGGAAGAATCACCGTCCGCGCGAGTCACCCGCCTTATCTCACGCTGGGCTAGCCGGCAAGCACGTAGCACAGCTTCCAATAAGGCTGGGTTAGGGAGGACGTAGGAAAACGGAAGATATGTGCAGAAGATTTTTGGTGGTAGGAACGGGAGTTCCGTACGCAGAAACAGCAGGCGCGGCGGATTCCCCGATCAGGCGCAGCTCAACCTCGGCCGCGCCTACCCACCAGAGCTGTGCCATTAAAGAGATGGAAACCAAGACAAAAAGAATTTGTTATAAAATACATCTTGAGTTGTAATATACATATAGAGTTTTTATGAAGAAATATTTTAAAGAGTTTTATGCGAAAAGACGTTTATGATATACAGTGAATCAAGTTAAGAGAGAGAAATATTAAGTAGATCGGACCAGTTGGTAGTGAGGACATTAGAAAGGTTGTGTTCTTCAGCAAATCGACGACGTGCAGAGTCCCAAGCAGAAGCGACCGCATTCGGAACGATAGTATCCAGTCTCCTCCAGTAGATGAGGAAGCAAAGGGAGGTCCAACCACCGTGTTTCATGACTATATGCGGAGGCACGCCATCAGAAAGAAGTTTTACGGAACCACCAATGCGATAGCTGTGTCCGTGAACAAAGTCAAGGTTTTTAGTGGAAAATATTTCTGCAAAGGAAAATTAGATGCGAAAGCGAAAAATTTAGAGTGATAGCTACTTTTGGTTATCGAAATAAACGAGTCTTTAGTGAGAAATGAGAGGGAAAAATTTACAGAGGATGGATCACGAAATGCAAACAGAGGTGAGCCGTCAGACGGATGGTTAATGGCAAGGTGGTCCGAGAGGGCGCGAACAGGACAGAAAAGATCTTCCCTTTGTGTTAGAGAACAATCAGCACCGACAAAACGGGTTGTTTTAGTCCATGGAATATGGATAGTAATAGCACAACGGTCGCGAACAGGGGCGAGACGAATATTACAGTTTATTGTGATATTTCGAGTGGAGTCGAAACTTTTGTGAGATAAAGGTAGAAGTTCGCCCAGACGTCGGCAACCCCAGAATGCAGTGAGAGCGGTAGCCCAAATTGCGTAACTGCGTGGAATTGTGAAGTCCAGGGATTCGTGAAGTATATGAAGATGATCCAGCGAAATAGGGTGACGGGGGGGTCGCTTGAAAGCCATGCCCTGAGAAGCAGCGGAGGTTTGGAGGGATTTAACCAAAGGATCATCACCCAGCCATTCTGCGCGATTGAATAAGTGCCAAAGACGTAGACCATTGATCCAAAGCTTGATTGACTGTGCTGAGCAGGCGGCGATATGGCTGGCGACAAAACCCGCAATCAGAGTAGGATCCGCAGGCATACGTAAGTTTTCGGGAACACGCTCGGCATCACAAAACTGGGTAAATCGAAGAATGCCTGCACCGTAACATTGGCGAGTCTTTTCTTCAACTGAAGATAGCAGTCCCATGAATATTTTTGTGCGCACAGGAAGAGAAAGCTTCTCAGATAAAGTGTTGTCGGCGAGAAGACCGTGTGGGGTTCTCCAGAGTATCAAACGTTGGTCAGCTGGTACGAGAGGTCGCAGTTCAGAAGGTTGATATGAGTTGTTGGCATTTGGAGGTCTCGGAGCAATGTTACGCAGCGAATAGACGGCTAAATTGCGCGGATCAGAAGAAGTGGGAAAGTTGTTTGACGAATTGTGAAGCTGGTCTGAATGAGAACAAGCCGAGTCATGCGATTTTGGAGGACTGTAGATGTTTGGCGAATGATGGCTTGCTGTGTTATGGGAACTGTCGCGAGGAGTGTAAATGCTCGGGTTTTTGATTGGATTGTTTATGGTAGATTTAGGGACGTAAATATCTGCAGATTTGATTGCCGTAGAGGACTTAGGAGTGTAAATGTCGCAAGGTTCGAAGGGGTTAGAAACAAGATCAGACTGTGTAAGACGTGGGATAGGAGAAACAGAAGTTGTGCAGTGAGAGAAGTGGTGCAGCTGGATATGTTCTCGTTGGCGAGGAGCGTAGATGTGTTGTGTAGATGAGTGGTGCAGCTGGATATGTTCTCGTTGGCGAGGAGCGTAGATGTCATGTGTAGATGGATCTGTCGAGGCAATATAAGGTCTGTAGCGGGGCACGTAAATGTTTGAAGTAGTCGAAGGAGCAGATTGGGAAGATTCTTGCTGGTGTACAGATGTGGTGGACATTGAATCGCGTGGAGAAACAATGCCATCGGTGCGGTTTTGCACCAGGAGATTGTTGTCAGACATTAACAAATGAATTGCTGATGTCATCAGGCAGCTCAAAGGCCCGATTGAGACGAATGGAGTCTGGCGGAGGAAGCTCCCCACGCGAGAGCGCATCCGCTGGGTTCAAGTGAGAAGGAATATAACAAAAAGAAGGAACGATCATGCATTCATTGAGCACAGAATAGGAACGTCGGACGCAAAGATTGAGGTAGATGGATCTGCTACGACCCTTTTGGTGAGCACCGATGGCTCCAGAGTTATCGGAATGCACAAGAATTCTCCTGGATAATAAGAGTCGTGTTAGAAACAATCAGAGTAATGAATTGAATCATTGCCTGTTGCGAAATCCGAGTTGGCGCAAAAAGTAAAACAGAATTTCGATTGCTATAGATTCGAGCCAGCAAATATCTTTCCCAGGATGTTTCCAATCAGGTTTAAGGTGTAAAGCAAAGTGAAAATGGTTCAGCATGATACCGATACCCCAAGAAGTAGAGGCATCGACGTATATGCCAAGGTTGTCAAGGGGTTGAATGGGAAAGAGTTGACGAAAGGCTGACTCATTTTGAAGCCTAGCTTGCCACCATTTCAAGGAGTGTACGAAGGAATTAGTAAGGTGACGCTTGGCAAATTTGTTGCCATGGTAAGCGGACATGAAATTTGAGAAGACAGGTAAGCGGGAAGATCCCTCTGGAAACACGAAAGAAACATGGATCAATGTACCATGTAGTACCTGTATATCTCTAAGTTTGAAGCCGCTGTGATCATTCTCATGGGATTCGAGCATCGAAGTTATGCGTGATAAATATTTTAAACGTTTCTTGTCTGGAAGCGATACACGCTTACGTGGGAGGTCCCAGGCAAAGCCTATGAATAAGAAGGAGTCCTCGAATACAGTGCCTGACTTTTCGGCATGCCAAGGGACATTAAGTGAAGAGATGAGATCAAGAGCAGAATTCCTGTCATGGGCATAAAGGAAATTGTTGTGGTGGAAGGGACCAGATTTGTTAGGAAATCGGAAACAATTGATGTCGTCTTCAAATTTAAACAACAAACCGTCGTCTCCCAATTTAGCAGACCAGATGTCAACAAGAGCGTTAGCTATCTGACCAGCATTGCTGCTGGCAGGTCTAGCACCAAAAGGGTGGTTGTGGTCGATGTAGAATTGATCTTCGAAACTGACCACTAAAAAAGGCTTGTGATGCGAAAGCACAGGACATGTCCTGTGGAAGGACTTGATATCGAAACAGCATGCTTGTGTACCGGAAGGAGAGACTGCTATCTAAGTCAAAGCAGAATAAGCATCAGGATGTGCATGCGAAATGATAGACGTCAAATTGCAGGATATACTGAGAATGACAAAGGAGAATAGATGATAGAGTGTGATGACATTCTCATGAGAAAGACGCCGAAAGGCGTGTTGAAAAGAAATGAGAATAATGCCAAAAGGCATGTTGGAAAGAGATGGGAATAATGCCAAAAGGCATCTTGGAAAGAAATGAGAATCATGCCGAAAGGCATGTTGAAAAGAAATGGGAATAATGCCATATGGCATGTAGAAAAGAAAAGAAATAATCACCAAATGGTGTGGGAAAAGAAAGATGCGCAAAATTGGCACAATGGGAAACATTGAAAGGACATCAAAATAATGGATGAATGTTGGATAGTTAGAAGCAAATAAAGCTTACCTGCTCAGCCACAAGATGTGCAATATCAAAACGTGTAGGGAAATCTTCTTTATCGATGAAGCTATTTACCGAAAAAGCGCCAGTGAGTGGATCATCCTTTGAGAGATTCCTACAGACACGGTATTTAACCGGTAAGTCTGGGCCCTGCTGCTGCACGGCAACAATCAATGGTGAGGAATATACAGGACCTCTGAGGATATGCTCTATGTGTCGAAGAGAAAAGGGACCAGACATGCGACATGCAGTAATTTCTTCACTTAAATAGTCACGAATAACCTCTGGGAATTCCATCACAGAGGGGTGATTTTTAATCAGTATAGATTCGGAGAGCAAAGGCAGAGTACCCAAAGGGAAACCGCGCCGCAAATTAATGACCAGATGAGGATAAGAGTTTTGTAGATCGTGTTTTGAAAGAAGTCGTGCGAAAGCATTAGAATTATAGGGATGGGTTACACGGTCGAAAAGTTCAATGTCCTGAGGTGACAAATGTGTGGTTAATGGTCGTGTATGCACGTGGATAGTGAGATCTGGATAAGCAAGTTTTTTAGGAGGTGGACGGCGGCGTGGATCAGGCACAGATCCGGCCGTTGAGAATGCGCAGACATGCTCGCGAGCGTGCAAAGGCAGGATGGTCTCCACCACAGAGGGAGCACACATGAATGGCTTCGTTGCCGTGTCGGTTGTCGCAAGGTCGGTTGAGGTTAAAGACGCCGCAGATTTTGAGAGGTCGTCCTCCACGTGGGTTCTTGGCAGTGACGAGTTGATTACCAATAAGTCGGGCGTATAAAGGCTTTCCGTCTTCAAAGGAAGTGATGTTGGCGGGGTGCTCGGTAAACCGGTGAGCTTTCCCACATAGGAGGCACGCCGGTGCAGCATCCCGAAAAAGAAGCGGATTATTTTTAGTAATAGAGCGATGTGAAGTGGCATCCGAAGCATAAGAAAACCGTGGCACCTTAGACTCAGACATTCTTCTCCGATCTTCAAGCAGCGCGTTATGGGATTGGAGGATAACATCCACACGGGACGCATACTTGGACCAATTGAATACGACGTTAGCCATAAGTATATCCAAGCGAGCTTCTCTCTCAAACTTATACCAGAGAGGATACGTGTCCTCAAAGTTTTCGATCTGCCGGAAGAAATTCAGGTGTTTGCCATATTCTATAGCGTGATTCGTAGAAGACGATGTCGGGCCATCCGCGGGGTCGGCTTCAGAAGGCTTCTTGCCAAGGAAATTGAGGGCTTCTCGGAGATTTTTAGAGGCCTCAATAAAGCGCATAGGGGTAAGACATAAATGCGAGTCGTCGTTACCCCAGACCTGGATCATCTTGGCAATGTCCAGGAGGAGCACTTTGTCCGTAGATCTGTCATCAGAATTGAAAGAACGCACTACTTTGGTGTGTATCATTTGAGGAGAGTTATTGACTAGATCTATATGACGATTAGTAAAGAAATGCAAAGGTGGAGGGAAACGATTTCGTATGTTAAGGAGGTAAATGGTGGGAATGACAACGTCTCGAGATTCTCCTAAAGATCGTTCAACGGGATTAGCCATTCCCATACTACCCAGCAACTTTGATCGAATTGTGTCATCCACTTCTTTGTCCTTCTCCTTCAGGGTCTGGCGCTCAGTTTCAGCTTGTCTTTTGTTCTGAACTCGACTAGCTACGATATCCCGGAGAAGCGAAGGGGGCAAAGGGGACAAAAGGGCACATAGAGCCTCGCTGTCAATAAGATCTTGGATTTCAGCCTTCGTATACAGATAAAGAGGCTTGAGAGGAGGGCCGATATCCAAGTCTAGGGGCCGAGGGACCGGAGTGTTCTTGACGTTGACCGTCTGAAGAATACTGGCATCGTTAAAATCTTCAATAGCAGCATTTTCGCGGACTCTAACGGCCAGCGACAACTGGAAGCGACTGATCCCATCAGGAATGACAACCCTCCCATCAAAATCAAAATCTTCTGGAATAGGACCTGGTATTCCAGCATTTTGAAGCAGAACAGCCTCCACAGGGGGATCAGGGACAGTATCACTTGCAGTGTTGGAAGAGGCGACTTGAGACGAGGGATCATTCGAAACCGGGACGGGTGCAGAAGGAGATGACTGGGCCCGGGCACGAATCTGGTTAGAACGAGAAGACATAGCTTATAATATATCAGGGCTGGGGAACGACAAGAAATTATCGCGAATATGATAGAAGTGAGAAATGAAACACAACTAGTTTCACTTCGTACATAATAGTAGATACATCCTAAAAAGGAAGAATCACCGTCCGCGCGAGTCACCCGCCTTATCTCACGCTGGGCTAGCCGGCAAGCACGTAGCACAGCTTCCAGTAAGGATGGGACCAATCTTATCAAGGATCTTATCACCTTTTTCTCCAATCAGCACGTCCCTTCACACGTTTACGAAACGTTCTGATATTTATAAGACACGGCTCATGGCTATCTGTAAAAACCTCTTCAACACTCCATCAAGTGCCCATTTCCGCACCTCAAGTTCAACTTTATCTATATCGCATCCATGGCTGAAAACCTCTTCAACACTCCATCAAGTGCCCATTTCCGCACCTCAAGTTCAACTTTATCTATATCGCATCCATGGCTGAGAAACCAAAACACAAGGTCTCTTATGGTGCGCGTCGTTTATGCTGATCCCTGTCGATAATAAATATGGGGTGTAGTTCGTTTAGGCAACTCCGGTCTCAAAGTGTCTAGGATCATTCTTGGAACGATGCAGTATGGCACTTCGGAATGGCAGGAATGGGTACTCGGTGAGGAAGAGGCAATAAAGCATATCAAGTATGCGTGCGTATTCGCTCTTATTCAACCTTCAAGCCAGCAAGTGAACTCACCTATTTCATCATGAACTAGATATGACGCAGGCATCCAGACATTCGACACCGCCAACGTAGGTACTTCAGTTGAAACTCATGAATCGATCTCACTCGTTCTCGATGGCAGGCATACTCTAATGGCCTCTCAGAGATCATCCTTGGAAAGGCCATCAAACAGTTACAGCTCCCGCGCGAAGAGATCGTGATCCTTACTAAAGTCTCAACCATGTCGTTGAAGTTGACGTTTGACTGATGATTGAGGACAGGTATACTTCACTGTCACGCGTGAGTATGGCAAGAACCTCCTCGCTACCGGCGAGGAACCCGACGACGTCGGTTATGTCAATCAGCATGGCCTAAGTCGCAAGGTCCGGTCTTTCTTTTCGTTTGTTACCTGCTGGTCTCAAAGTACCTTATTTAGCACATCTTCGATTCTGTCAAAGCCAGTCTCGCGCGCCTTGGTGTGGACTACATTGACGTTTTACAGTGTACTTTCGGCTTGAATAGAATATTATTTACGCGTTCTGATCTTTAGTGATCCAGGTCATCGATTTGATTACGAGACGCCTATTGAGGAGACTGTGAGTTGCCATCGTCTCTCATATCCTCTATCCTAACAAACCAAGGAAAAAAACAGATGCATGCCCTCCACGACGTTGTGAAAGCTGGATATGTGCGCTATATTGGCATGAGCTCATGTCATGCTTATCAATGTATGCCTTTCCTTTTCCTTCCTCTCGACCAATTATTTATCCTCAAAAAAACCAAGTCCATCAAATGCAGAGTATGCCTCATCCTTCCATTTGACCTGGCCGAATTCCCAATCAGCTTTTCAGATTATGCAATTACACACAACTTGACTCCATTCATTTCGATGCAGAACCACCACAGCGTACTTTACCGTGAGGAAGAGCGCGAGATGTTTCCCACTCTCAAGGTACGCTTTCCCTCTTCCTATCTTTGATCTTTCGCCTTTCGCCCTGTCCTTGTCCTGCGTTAAAGCTGTCATCCTCATACATATGGCGATGCATTGTCTTACCCATATTAATTAATTTGGCCAGTTATTCGGCGTCGGATCAATCCCATGGTCCCCACTTGCCCGCGGGCTTCTCACGCGTCCTTCGAGGGAGCAGACAAAGCGTGGTGAGACTGATTGGTATGTTTCCGCCCTATAAGCTTAACCACATGTCCCTTGCTCAGCCTGAATTGTGTAACAGGTTTATTCGCCAGTATAACAAAGCGTTGGGAACGCCTGAGATCATCAAACGGTACGTCCCTCTAATCTCATCTCTTTGTTCCAGCGATTCAAAGCACAAACACCTCAATAGCGTTGAAGACCTCGCTGTCAAGAAAGGTTTATCGATGGCCCAGGTCGCGATGATGTGGTCCCTTTCGAAGGAGGGCGTGACGGCCCCGATCGTGGGTACGACGAGTATGAAGAATCTGGAGGAGTTGATTGGTGAGTTAGCTTCTCTTAATCCTCAATTTTCCTTGCCCGAGTCTTGTGGTTCTCGAGATGTCATTCATCCCTTGCGATACACTCATTCTCAAGTCATATCTCCTTCGCGCTCAACGTCTACGATTGAAAACTGGCTGATGTCGCTTTCTTAGCCGTGGCTGATATGAAACTCACCGAGGAGGAAATGAAGTATCTAGAAGAACCATACGTCGCGCAAGCACTGCTTGGACATTCGTAAATTGACATCATCATAAAGTCTCGTGAGATAACAAATTAGTTGGGCGATGCGACGTGAAATGGTCAGGGAATAACGGTGTTTTCTTGACTATGCAATTCCGCACGCGGTGTCTTAGATCAATCGATTAACATGGATTATTTCTTGCCCTTGGATACATGAAGGGAGTGACAGTCTCCAGTCTCCATAGATACTCAGACAATCACGGCGCGGAGTCATGAGGTTGACTAACTCCGCTATTTGAATAGCAGACGCAATTCAGCCGAGCACTTGTTTGGCTCGACATTTTATCTAGTCTGTGAGTTGAAGGAAATGGAAGTCACAAAAGAAAACATAGCTTGCCTGGTGACAATCTACGGCTCCTCCAGGTTTCACTGTTTGCATAAAGCGGAAGAGATACAGCTTTCGTCTGGTAGGGCTAAGCTACTTCTAGAATCTTTGTGTCGCGTTAAGGTTTCCGTGGACTACGCTGTGTCATGACATCCCTTAACTAGATGCGGAAGTTACCAAGGCAGCTCAAAGACTCATCTGCTGTTGAAACTTCATAGGAGACAAGTGCTGGATTCAATGGAGCAGTGACAAATTATTCTAAAACACAAGCGAGGACGGGTATGAACTTATGCAAATGATACATCAATAGATTCCAGACGTTATAAGTGATGGATAAATAAGTTTAACGTTAGGTATCTTCAGAAGCGAATGTGCTTATAGTAAAGAATTGAGCGAGTTAGGATATACTCCGGAGGTTTCCTGTTGAAGCGAAAAAACAACCGTCGAAAAATAGAAGCGAGGGTAGTGTGCGCAGGCAAGTCGGCGACCTAGGACGCACCCAACGATTCATACTTCGCATGGGACTTGCGCGGGCCGGAAGGACTCTGATACTGAGGCATATCCTGCATTTTCAGCTGAGCATGCGACCGCGACCTCTTCAAGATATCCTCCGCCACATCCGCACCCATACCGCTCCGCCAGCTGACTCGCATATTTATCCATGATAAGCGACAGACGGTGCCGAATCTATACGTCACGTGGTTCGAACAAAGAAGCGCGACGATCATGACGAAGAGCTGAAAGGGGACAAGGATGAACGACTACGGTTTTTTGCACCTGGGGAGGACGCTCCGGTGTGGTAGAGGGAACGTGAAAAAGGGAAGGTTGAGAGGGAAAAGTCAGAGTGACGAAGAAACCGGTGTGGTAGAGGAGAGGGAGTTACTGATAGAATAGAATGGGGAGGGGAGTTGAATAGGTGGGTTGTATTTCGCAACAGGAGTGACAGACACAAGTAAAATGGCGAAGGAGTAACTGGGTAAGTTTACAACGAAAAACGACATGGTCAGATTAGGAAATCGGTGGTACAAATGGGACAAGGGGGAAATAGAGTTTTTACAATTACGAGACCAACCATCGGTCAAAAACAAAATCCGGAAGGAATCAACGATGTTGAGAGATTCCGGAGTAGATCGTCGATCCAGAGAACGTGTACAATAGGTAAAAAAGAGAAGGAAAACATACGAATAGATAGGTTTTTACACCCCACATTTTCCGGTCTTGAGCTCGGCTTGTTCTCGCGTGCATCGTCTTTCTACTGGTTTCGTATCGTCTGGTCTCGCTTGTTTGACATATTTCTGACGTGGACGTCGTCTGATCCGACGTCAGTCAACAAATAATGGATAAGCGTACAAAAAGAGGAGCGTGGAAGGAGATGGAAGGGCGACAGATCCGAAGAAGAAATTGAGAAGGGGAGGGATCGAAGACCTGGGGAGAGTGGAGGGTCGATTCACTGCTGGCACCGGATTGTGTTTCCATTGGAAAAATTAGGAAAGAAAGCTGTCATGCAATTTCCAATGTGCCAATTTTCAAAAGAAAAAGGCACTTTCCTTTGTTGAATGACTCTTTTTTTGGGAAATTAATACATCGGAAATAGCATAACAGCTTTCTTTTACCCTTTTCCCACTGGAAACACTTTCCAGTACCAGCAGTGATTGGTCCAAGTTGATCCCATCAAAACAGTCAGACCGAAAGACCTTGACAGGTCCGACAAATAGCTTTGAAAGAAAACAACAATAAATAGAAAAAATCGTGGTAATTGAATGATTTGTGAGGACCTCTACAGACCGCTTCTCTTTCAGCATATGTAGAACGAGATGTCCAACGATGTCCAACAATGTCTCAAAATGCTATGGCTGCTCCTTCTCTGCCTTTTTGGTACCCCACAACAAAGGTTTCGGGCCGAACTTTGAGCATGGTCAATGACGCAAGGAGTTCAATGGTTCATGTGCTCACGAGTTTTGTCTTTTCTCTCTGCTAGATTATGCCCTATCTTTCTCTTACAGATTGTCTCAATCCAGCTCCAGCCGAGGCCCTTGCTGAGGTGGATATCTATACTCAGCTTTCAAATCTTGTAACTCTGGTCACTAGGTCCTCAGCAACATCAATTCTTGTCCACCTCAAATCGCTATGTATCTGTCTGAATTATCAGCTCATATAGAGGCAAAATTGTGAGCTTCAATTTCTATACTCCATACTCCCACAACTTTGCCATTGCCTCCACCATTGCTTCAATCAACTTCCCAGCAACCCATCATACGAGAAAATATACCACTCAATCGTCAGACAACACTTTCTCAACTTTATCAATTTGAGGATGTTGACACATGTGTTGAATATTCTGAGTCAGGACCTTATGACCCTGTTGGCTATCTCTTTTGGCAAGACCTTGCAAATTGGCGCAAACCGTGGCTTGACAGTGCTTCTTCATTGGGAGCACCTTCAGGAGGTACCAAGTGTGGAGAAAGTGTTAAGGTAATACCACTGTATACAGAGGGAGACAAGAGTCAGTTGTGTTAGAAGTCCAGACAGATGTTTTAGGTAGACTAAGAACAATATTAGTATTGATCCTCAGTCCGGTAGAAGTGACTATATATAACTGTACCTAAGAACAATATTAGTATTGATCTGCGGTACTATGTTAGCGTATGCATATGTAAGTTTTAAGTGCGCTCACCCTCAGTCCGGTAGAAGTGACTGAGGGTTTGTTCTACTACTAGTCCTTTATATACTATGAGTCCATGAGAAAGGGAGCTTTGTCTGTCAGGGACAAAGCAACTGTGATATTGCGACATAAGTGTGATATCACAGTGACACTACGGCGTCATTGTCTGTGGTGGCCACTGCACTGTCCAACACTCCTCCTCACCACAGACACTAATGCTCCTCCTTGGATGTGGAATCATGGCGTCCATAGAGCCCAAGATGTGAACGAAGACTGCAAAAAGCGGGAGTGGCCAGGGCTTTGGTAAAGATGTCAGCGACGTTGTCTTTTGAGGGAACTCGTATCAGGTTAAGTTCTCCGGATTGAATGCGTTCACGCAAGAAGTGATACTTTATGTCCACGTGTTTCACCCTCGCGTGCAGCAAGAGATCCTCTGAGAGTGCTATTGCTGAGTCGTTGTTGCAGAACATGCGCATGGGCCATGAGGTGAAATCGTGTCCGATGTCCTTTATTAGTGCGTGGAGCCATATACACTCCTGCGCACTCTTGAACGCCGCCATATACTCTGCTTTGCAGGATGACGCCGCGACTGTCTTCTGTTTACAGACTGCCCATGATATCGCGCCGCTGCCCAGGTTCCAGGCATATCCGCCGACACTCCATCTGGTGTCGGGGCAACTTGCCCAGTCGGAGTCGGTGTATCCGGTCAGACTCACATCGTTCCCTTTTCCTCCGAGTCAGAGTCACAGGTCTCTCGTGCCTTTCAGGTATCGTACCAGACGAATGGCGGCGTTCCAGTGGGGGGTAGCATAGGAATTGAGGTACTGAGAAAGTTGTTGGACGCCAAACGCGATATCGGGGCGCGTAGATATGGCGAGATACAGTAGACACCCCACTAGTTGGTGATACAGTGTGCGGGCAAGAATGCGCTGTTCTTCTTGAGGTAGAGAGTTCTGGTCAACCCGTCGTAGTTTAGTGTTGGGGTCTATGGGCAATGATAGCAGCGCCGCATCTTTTTGCCCAAACTGTTGGATGATCTTGTCGATGAGGGCGACTTGTGATAGGTTCACAATATGATTCTGTTGATCCCAGTCGACCGCGATGCTGACGACAAAACGAGGAAGGCCTAGGTCGGAAATTGTCCAGACTTGTCACATCTGGTGCTTAAATCATTCATTTTCTTGTTTGCTACTTGCAATCAAGAGAAAATTGTCGACTTGTAGGGCTGCAATCACTGTGCCCTGGTCAGTGATGTGGTGATAAATACATGATTTGCATGGCAGTCTTTTGAAACCCCAAGAGATCATATTCTCATTGACCGTCTTGTTCCATATGTGTCCTGCCTGCTTCATTCCATACAGGCCACGTACTATCATCCATACCCAGTCTGTCTTTCCTTCCTCTTCAAAACCCTCAGGCTGTTTCATGAACTGAACCTCGTCATCTGGAAGGATGCCGTAGAGGAACACTGTTTTAACATTGATTTGAGTTGCGTCCCAACCCTTCGCAGCTGCCAGATGTAGTAGAACACGCCATGATTCCATACGCGCTGTGGGTGAGGTGGACTTGGTGTAATCACGACCGTGGATTTGCTCGTAGCCCCTGAAGACCAACCTAACCTTAAATCAAACAGCTGTCCCGTGTTCATCGCATTTGATTTTGAACACAGGGCGCCCTGTGCGGATTTTATGTCCTGCTGGAATGTCAGACCGTGGAACCAGTTTATAAACACCCATCTCTTTCAGTGAGGTAAGTTCTTCCTGATAGGCCGCCTCCCATTTGCTTGCATCCCCTGACACCTTTGCTTCACTCCAGGTCCGTGGTTCGTCGTTCGGGAGTATTCCCAGAGGGTTGTTCCCATAGGTGTCTGCAGCAGTGAGCAGATAATCCAGGTCCTCTATCGATGCTACGTTGGCTAGGTCCATGATGTGATCCATCCCCCTGGTCTCGGTGTCTTGATCTGCGATTTCTGGCTCTTGGCAATCAATGACCGTTGTCCCACAACAACGTTCTACTCGGGCCACTTGTACTCGTTTGTTTGCTGCGATGGAGTCTTGGACAGCTTTCTGCACGCGTGACAGTGGAGCATTGCTGGGGTCAGCTCTTGACGTCGGGACATGGACACGGCTTGATCTGCGCAGCAGCGGTGCGGAGGAATCGTGAGCTTCTTCCAGTGAGTCCTGGGCGTCGGATCGTTGTTTGGGAGACTGTTGTTTGGGAGCTCCTCCTGAAGTAGGTACGTCGCTGTCATCAAAGAGTTTGGGCTGGGTCATCTGTTGATCGGTATAGCTAGAAGCAGGTGGGCCAGTTGGCGCTAACGCATGGGGACGTGGATGGCTCTCGTGGCTCTCACAGAATCGGACATGATAGGTTTCATAAATTCTTCCTGTGCTCTTCTCGTAGCATCTGTATGCTTTAGAATTTTGCGCATACCCGATGAGGATGCACTCAATAGATCGTGCATATATCTTTGGGTTATGAGCAGCCAGTATGAGGATGAATGCTTTGCAACCTATCTCATGAATGTACGAGTAGTCTGGGCGTCGTCCAGTCCATGCTTCATGCGGTGTGATCTTCTTGAGAGATTTAGTGAGTGTGCGCTTATGAAGGTGCGAAGCAGTCAAATAGAACTCATCTCACATGTTGGGTGGGCATCCGGCTGTGATTCTCATAGCTCGTGCCTTCCCCATGAGCGTGCGATGCATGCGCTTGACTTTGCCGATGTGTGCAGACGTATATGCCGCTCCATATTGTTGTATTGAACCTTGTGATAGAAGCCATGCCACCATTTGATGTCCATTGAGCTCACCATCGTGCCCTGTTCTATATATCCCGAGTTTGCCTTGTACCTTGTTTTCACGAGCGATTTGCCATGCCTTGAGGTTAGCAAGCGCGTCTTCCTTCTTTCGAAGAAGTATTGACCAATGTTCGCTCGTAAAATCATTGACTAGATTCATTACGTATTTGTAACCGTTTCAAGATACAACAGCCTGTGGCCCAGTCAAATCTACCCAGACAATCTCTAGTTTCCGTGTTGCCCTCCTTCCTCCTTTGCGCACCTTAGGCACTGCATTCTTGGTCTGTTTCCCAAGGATGCATGAGTCACATTTGGGTGGCATTGAGGTGAAGGTGGAGGGCATACCTGGAACTAGGCCAGTCTTTGCCATGGTTATGATCGTCTGGAAGCTGGCATGCCCAAGACGGCGGTGCCAGGTTTCCAAGTCAGCGGCGTTACGCGTTATGAGGGCGTGGTGATCGGAGAAGGTGGCATTGAGGTCGATGGAGTAGAGACATTGATTCGGGATGAGGGATCCTTGGACAATAGTTGTACCAGTCGATTTGTCAACAAGTTTGACAGAGTCGTTATTGAAGGTGGAGATGACTCCTAATTGTGCGGCAAGAGAGCTGACAGATATAAGATGTATGGTGGCGTTTGAAATGAAGAGCGCATCTTCTAGGAGCATGCTTGCTCCTTCCTTAACCTGTAAGTGAATGTTACCAATCCCTACTGCAGCTACTGACAATCCTCCCAGCCCTTTGACTACGCGTGGCGGAATAGGACGGAGAGACACAAAATCACTCTTATAGGGTGATATATATACTGTTGCGCCAGAATCTACTAAGAAAGGGGTGTGATCCAGAGATGTGGATGGTGTGAGCCTTGCATGGTTCCCCCAGTCGACATCGGCTTGCGCGTGATCAAAGGCCGTGAATCCAGCGTGCTCCCATTGCTCTGTAGAGTGATCGGATGTTTTTGCAAGTGCTGCTGTCTCCTGCGCGGTGGGGAACTGCCCGAGGTTTGACTGGTCAACGTACCAGAGTTTTCCTACTGGTAACAGCCACGTAAGACTTCGCAGGCGCAGTCGTCAGATTGTCGTGCGAGTTTGCGGATGTGGAATCTCTGGATACTTTCTTCCTAGACGCCTTTTGTGCAGCCTGTGCTTCAACGATTGACTTTCCTGCCATTCCTCCTCCTTTCTGTATGCAGAACAGCTTCGTGTGTCCTCTGCAGGGTCGTCTGAGTGCATGACAGTTTTTGCAGCAGGTGGCTTCTGGTCCATGATTGTGACTGGGAATGTCGGTGCTGCGGGACTTGATACCCTCTTTCGCGCTCAGGGCGGTGTTCTGTGCAGAGCTAGCTTTGGAGTTAAGAATATTCTGGGCGTTCTCCATCAGGAGGCGAATGTCGACGGGGTCACATGGCTTCTCCTTTGTACCAGCGCTCAGAAGGGTTGAGACAGAGTTCTGCAACCCATCAAAGGAAGGATCGTTGAGGCTGTTGAGGAGAGCAATGCAAGTGAAGAGTTCCCTTGTTACGTCCCCAACGTCAAACGTGCGCTTAACAATGTCGGTGATGCGCCCCACAGTGACAGGAAGAGGTTCAAAATGGGAGCAATACGTGGAGAGAGCTTCCTGAAGTAAAGCGATCTGCTTTATGGGCCCCTCCCTCCGAGCACGGCTCTTGAGGTCCTCGTAGCACGTGGCGGCGCCATTCGTCACTAGCAAGTCCCGAAGCTCAACCTCCTCCAGCACAGACTTTATGAATGTGATGGCTAGGCGATCGTTCATGCTCCAGTTAGCATGAGCATGGGGTTCAGAGGCTGCATCAGGGCAGGGTATCGCGGGGCTGAAGACATAGGAGTATATCCCATTGAGGATCAGAGCATCCTTTAGATGCTTGGTCCATTGGGAGAAGTTCCCATTTGCATGACTGAACTTCGGCGCATTCCATCTGTGCCGGATGATACGTTCGGAGACAGAAGGATTTGAGGCGTCGGAGGACAACATCTGGGCAGAAGAGAGGGAAGGTTTATGCTTAGAGGGCATATGAATAAAGAGACAATCGAGCGAGGTATGCGATGCGACGCGTGTGTGGATATGGCAACAGGGTCAGAATAAGAAACGGTCCAGACTATAAGCTTCAACAATTCAGCAGAGTGAGTGTCGAGCGGCAATGCCCATAACCTGTTAGAAGTCCAGACAGATGTTTTAGGTAGACTAAGAACAATATTAGTATTGATCCTCAGTCCGGTAGAAGTGACTATATATAACTGTACCTAAGAACAATATTAGTATTGATCTGCGATACTATGTTAGCGTATGCGTATGTAAGTTTTAAGTGCGCTCACCCTCAGTCTAGTAGAAGTGACTGAGGGTTTGTTCTACTACTAGTCCTTTATATACTATGAGTCCATGAGAAAGGGAGCTTTGTCTGTCAGGGACAAAGCAACTGTGATATTGCGACATAAGTGTGATATCACAGTGACACTACGGCGTCATTGTCTGTGGTGGCCACTGCACTGTCCAACAAGTTGGTCCCATGTTTAGAACATCACTACACCTGTATGTACCGTACTAAGCATTTAACAATCTCTATTTCTTTTTGCATCACAAAATTAATATGTTCCAAATATGTAAAAGTCAAGGTGTTAAAGTATGCCCCAGTGCTGACTTAGATGAGATGAAGCAGCCACATGTCACAGCTTCTCGACGTGATATTGAAGAACACTTATCTTGAGACATAGATCACCAAGCATCATGCTCATCACCTAGTCGGGATATTTTCGAAAAAAACAGCTGCTCTCATCTCTGCTCTCAGGAAGCTTGGTTGCAATGCATCTTGCCATGAACTAACAAACCTGTCCTCAGCTGAGAAAAAATATTCAGATGAACTTGCAAGACATCACACCAAGATCAGCCCAGGATATTCTCCAAAAACAAAGACATGTGCAGGGCACCTGTTGCTAAAGTGGGACTGGTCTGGAAAACCTTATGTTGTGTAAGAACCACAAGATTATACATTTTGAATATCTTAAGTTGACATTTTCTGAATACACTTCAGTTGCAAGCATTATAATCATACACTTTCAAGAGATCATTACATTCAATATCTTGATGGCTCCTTTGATATTGATTATCTCAAAGCTTATTTTACAGAAGACACCAATGAGCTAGACAGAATAGAAAATGCGGCACTTTCTCTTGGATATGGCTCTATTGCCCTCTGCTGCAGAAATGTTGCAAATGTATCCTTACAGAGACTTTGTTGCCATATATTATGTTTTTTTACTACTCTAAAAGAACCAGTATTTAATCATACATCTTAATGACTAGCCGCTGATTATTGTGATAAAACTGGGTGCCTACTTCAGCCTGAACTGATAAGACTGTCTTGTAAGGTTAAATTCCGATACTATGAGCCACTTGAAGAATTTTGCAAAGCATGTCCTTATGTTTTAGTAACCATATGAGGAGAGCATCTGCATCCAATCCCTTTACCCAATGAAACACTGCCTTCAATTCATAGTGAGATCATTCATATTCTCCACCTCCTCAAAGATGACCTTCCAGATTTGACTCCTCGCTGACTACTCCAGCATCCTGTCCTTCAAGCATATCTCCATGAGAAATTCCCTGGAATTCATATGCCAACCCTTACTCATCTTCACATCTCTTTGGCAAATTGTTCTCATGTCAATTCTTATACAGTGGCTCAAAAAACTGTCCCAATGTTTCATACTTTTTGAAAGATGACATTGGCATGAAGGATGGGAAGTATGTAAAATCCTGATTAAATCGTGTAGAATACTATGGCATCATAGCTACAAAATGAATCTAGGTTTATGTAATCAAGATCAAAACTGATGGAGCAATAGCCATTAATACTATGGCATCATAGCTACAAAATGAATCTAGGTTTATGTAATCAAGATCAAAACTGATGGAGCAATAGCCATTTTAAAATATTCACTCATTGGGACAGTTTTTTGAGCATCTCTAATTTTTCAGGTTTATCCCTATTTTACTCAGAAATAAAGAGTAAGTTGCATGTGGGAATATAAACAAAGTCATGTGACCATGTTTAGATATATTTGGGAGTAGTTCAAGCTGGTTGAACCACATCTTGACCTTCAACCACTATCATGAAACCTATTCCTTCTGCACAACACTCTACTGTTGCTTCTCTTCTTGCTTAAGGGTATTCTCTGGTCAGATTGGGGCTCAAACTGGTTTAGGGAAGTCTACTACTGGGAGGATTGGTAGAGAGTTGGAGATGGACAAGGAAAACCATCCTGGAGGCCATCCTGCTAAGCTTACTCCATGTGATAAACAGGCTATTGTTCGACAAATCTCAACTGGAAGACTTGATACAGCTGTCCAGGCCACTAATTTTATCAACAACATCATTTTCAACCCTGTCTCTTCCAAGAATGTGTTGAAGGAGGAGGGGTATTGGTCTGCTACCAAGAGAAAAGTTCCTATGCTCAAAGCTAAACATTGACAACTACAGCTTAAATGGGCTCAGAAGCATCAGAACTGGACTATAGAGGACTGGAAAAGGGTGTTGTGGACAGATGAGACAAAGATTAACAGGATTGGGTCAGATGGGAAGCAGTATGTGTGGAAGCTACAAGAAGAAGACATTTCAGACCAAACAACTACACCTACTGTGAAGCATGAAGGAGGGAATAATCTCATGGTATGGGGCTGTATGAGTTGGAATGAGGTAGAAAAGCTTGTAGAGGTGGTGGGGATCATGAATGCAGAGCAGTGCTCTGAAATTTTAGATGATGGAGCAAAGGAGAATTTTGAGAAGTTGGAGATGGAGGAGGGTGCCCACTACTTTCAACAGGACAATAACTCCAAACACAACTCCAAGAGGGCTGACAAGTGGTTTGAGGACAGCAACTTTAATGTCCTTTGGTGGCCAGCCCAATCCCCTGATCTCAACCCTATTGAACATCTCTAGGAGTACCTCAAAGAGCAACTTAGGCAGTATGAAACACCTCCTTATGGTGTGCATGAATTATGGGAGAGGGTTGCAAAGGAGTGGGATGAAATACCACCAGAGGTATGCCAAAGACTAATAGAAAGCATGCCTAGAAGGATTCAAGCAGTTATCAAGGCAAATGGAGGACATACAAAGTACTAGATACTAAAATTAGAGATGCTCAAAAAACTGTCCCAATGAGTGAATATTTTAAAATGGCTATTGCTCCATCAGTTTTGATCTTGATTACATAAACTTAGATTCATTTTGTAGCTACGATGCCATAGTATTTTACATGATTTAATCAGGATTTTATGTACTTCCCATCCTTCATGCCAATGTCATCTTTCAAAAAGTATGAAACATTGGGACAGTTTTTTGAGCCACTGTATAACTGTTGCGAAGGAGGAACTATACCTCATGGGAACTGGCTGGGAAGGGAAAATGAATTATTCTATTTATGAGTAACAGCAATAATGATGTACTATGTATATGTTGCAGGGCTTGCTCTACAACAATCATTGGAGCTTAGCCAACCTGGCAATGAATATATCCAAAGCATGATCAAAATTCTTTTCCATGAACATGCTGACCACCCTGAAAATGAACAACTACTTGTGAATGAATCACCAACTCTTTGAATCATTGTTTGCATGAGCAAAAAAAGTAGTGAACAACTTTTTGAATGCTCAATACCTCCAATGCAATATTGGATTCAAGCGTGTATTAGGCTACCATGAATTTGAACTGGCTGGCCTAGATCGTGTCAGCAATATTAGTATGTTTTCTCTTTGTTACTTGCAATATTATTTACTAATAGACTCATCTTGAGGCATGACATATTGTTGTGTTTTTGTAACACACCAAACAGCTGTGGCACATCAACAAATCTTCGAAGAAATTGAGAACATTGTTTATTGAGACATGGGAAAAACTCTCAAATGGCATCATTTACATGCAAGAACACTTGATGATTTCGAAGAAATGATTCTTTTATTAACAGTGGATCAGCATGGTAGACAAGCCAAAGACTAGCTTAATTCCAATCTATTCAAAACATGTACTATTACTGACCGCAGTTTAGGCATTGGTTTGTATCTTCAGAAGCCATGCTAACAAGAATCTTTATGGGACAAACAAGACCTCCATGAGCCACACCGTCTTCTCTCTGATCTCTCTCCATATGAACATCTTCATCGATTAATTCAACTCTGTACTGTCCACTTTATGCGTAACATATGAAAGTGTGCTGTATCAGAGGAAACTTGCCACCTCATGTGCAGTTTATCATGCATTACACATCATGATTGGAAAGCTGCTCTCGAAAGTATTGCTGAGACTGGAGAAAAGCCAGGAAAAGGTAATGTCCACAAATGTTGTCAAGTATAATTATGCTTAATTGATGTAGATTGGCTTCATGACAAGGAGCAAAGCGGATTTGCATTCCAGGCAATATGTTGGGAGCGCAGTCATATATCTCTAGATATTTGGAGAGCAGGAAGTGCAACTAGTAACACTGTCAAGAGCATACATTGTGATGTCAACTGCGAAAACATTCAGTGTACACTTGTTGGTGGTGTACGCAAAAGTCAGCTCTTTGATTTTACAAAGTTGAGAGCTCTTGAGGTATGCTTGTTCCAACTTTTTATATTATGTATGCAGCACTACTTACTATCATTGTTACTAGGCAAGAGAAACAGCAGGTATTCTTACATCATATTACTCTGGGCATCTCTTCAAAAATATCACCAAAGGTGTGAAGCAAAAGTATGAGTCCTTCAGCTTACAAACACTTTAGCTACAAATTTCATATGGATATTCTTTTTTTCACAGTTGCTGGGCACCAATGTAAAATCAAGGCTGAGGATGCAAAAATTGAGGCGCAATCCAAGAAACTTAAAGGAGCGCAAGAAAGGCTTGAAAAGAAAACTGCTGCATACAAGGCAAAGCAACAGAGTCTCCTGGAAGGTTTGTGTACAATTGAAGCAATGGACAAGGCAAAAAAACTGGTAGAGAAGGCCCATGAAGAGTATCAAAAAATTGCAACATCAATTGAGAGCTTGTCAATGGGTTTAGGTAGAGTAGTGATGAAAACACCAATACATTGATCAAATTTTTCTGATATACAGTACGAGCAAATTAGTTAAGGACAGACGTTCTCAAGTAACTGTTTTAACATATCAATAGCTAAAAAGAATTGACAAAATACTAATCATCATTAATTTCAATTGTACAGCATTTTTGTGTGTGTACAGCAAAGCAACTCATAATAAAAATCTCACCACAAAGACCACATCTCTGTGAAAGCTCAGACCAATCCCAAGGTAGACAGCAAAGCAACTCATAATAAAAATCTCACCACAAAGACCACATCTCTGTGAAAGCTCAGACCAATCCCAAGGTAGAATACCTTTGCCTATAACCAAGCTCTCAATCAGCTTCTGATTGCTCTCGCTAAGCTCTGGTAAGGCCAAAATTATGGATGGTCCTGCAGGCACAGAAGTCAATGCACCTAGAGCAGGTACTAGCTGATGGCAGCGAGCATCCACAATTAAAGCAGAGGAAGTTGACGTGATAGGAGCAGAAGAAGTTGACATAATAGGCACAAGTGGTGGCTGGCAACAGTGGACTCGAGTTCATGCAATAGAATAATCAGACCAGGCTGCATTGCTTGCTGTAGCTACAGCAGGCTGGTGTTGATTGCGAGAGACCATGGATCCATCAGAGATATATTTATAAGAGTTGTAATATGGTGCACGTTGATTTGTAGATGGTAGAAGACATGGCCGCAATGGCTGCTGCATAAGATGAGGATGGGCAGCCTCTCGCAACTAATGGAAATGCCTAACAAATAATTGACGTGCTAAAAAAAAAAGCTATTAATATATCACATTTGTTGCAAAAAGAACATGACATACGATCATCAGAAAGCTGCTCAATACCAGGATACTGCAAAACATATTCACTGCAATAATCAGGAAAATATCTAATTCCGCCATTACTTTGAGCAGATCACAATAAAAAGATCTCAAGAGGAGCCTGTAGTTTTGGTAGAACTCTACTTGCTAAGAATACCAGTCAATCTTAGAAACCGTTGTTAGAAAACTGAGAACATACAGACTGTAGAAAGCCCATGATAAGGAGAGTGAAGTGTTGCTGTTTTATATTTTTAGACTAAGTCGACTGTTAAATCATCATTAGTATAGAAAACTGCATGGCAAATAATGCAAACTCATTGTAAAAACCACAATCCTCTTCCATATCATACAAATGGCATAAAATATGATACTTGTGCTCTTGAGGATCTGCCTTTGAATTGGTCTCTAAAATCCTTGTCGAAATTGTCTGTCCGTTTGGTAATGAAATAGCATAGAAGCAGGCAAAGTACAAGCCCCTAGCACGTAACTATGGACATATGCCAGCAAGATCAATAGCAATGCCATTATGAGTCAGCCTAAAAGCGCACATCACTCATTTGATTAGCATATGTGCAACATAGACACTCACCATGCAACTAGAACAAGCTGCTCGGCACTAAGAGAATATATCAGAATATTGACAGCAGCCTATTGAGCAAGGACGCACTCAGCAAAGAGGCCTGATATAGGTCTCAATAATGCATAAAAGAACTTATCAGCTTATAAAACTCTTCTCCAGTCCTCCTGATCAAGTAGTCCATTGGTTGAAGCAAAAGAAGACAGAAAGCCGACTGAATGAGAAGCAAACTCCAAGTCAAAGTATATAATAGTTATTGAGAAAAAGATGGTAAGAGTTAGGGTCTAGAAAAATTATAAGTCAAGTTTTCAGAGTACAAACAGCACGTCCACGTCGACAGAGGTCAACAGCAAGTGTCAAAATAATTGGATTGATGGGATTGACTTGGACCAATCGACTGTTGACTCATCTGAGGAAGAATCAAGAGGTTCAGAGGCAATCAATAATTGAAAACCTTATTTCAAGACCGTCTGCTGGTCAGAAAGCTTATTTGAGAATAATTGAGTGAAAATGACAAATTAGAGTTCAAATTATGAGACTAATTGGTAGTTGAAACTCCAATTAGATAGTCAGAAAAGCGACATAACAACATACCTTCCTGATTACACCAGAACTGCTACAAAAGCAAGTCAACACAGTGATAATTCCTGCCCTTGGTCTTGACTTGTATAGAAAAATCTTTAGAAATTGTGCAAGGCATTGGTTGCACAAGCTGGACTATAGTGTTAGTAAAGTAAAAAGGAAGTATATGTGGATGGACATGAACATCTTGATGTCATCAAAGCACACAAGAAATTTCTCAAGACAATGTCAGCAAATGATCAGTGAGTTAATTGATAAGATTTTATAAGAGTAGCAAGCTCATTTATAAGTAGCTTACAGATAGCTTACAGATTCACTTTTATAAAAAGACACTAGAGCTAGTCTACTCAGTATTGAAGCCTGGTGAAAGGTTACAAAGAATGAGACCATTCTTCAATAAAATGAATTATGTTGTCATGTCTGAGCTAAGAACAGAAAGCTTCTAATTTGAAAAAAAGGGCAGGAAAAGTCTATCCACAGCTCAGACTTCATTGTTGAATATATAGATAATTGACATTGATTCCAGAGCAAGCTGAAAAACTCTGTCAATCTCTTAGGAATGGCACATTAATTTATGATGTTTATGAAGATCTATCTTAAGAAAAATGCTGATAGTTGCTCAAATGCAAAGAGATTGATTAATCAGATAAGACAAATAATTTTGTATTCAATGTAGACTAAGACATGATTCTAGGTGATTGTATGGGCTATTCTAGTTTTGAAAAATTGTTTCTTGGTGCTGTTGCAAAGTTTATTTTTGATCAGTCAACAGCACATGCAGCTCAAGCAGATGATGCATTCAATGTCAATGAAATGAATGTTAGGCCAGGCAGGACACAGCAATGCATGCATCCAATGAAAATTCCTGATGATAATTCAAACTCAGCATTTTGAAGAAAGCTACAAACAATGGTTTTTGATAGTGACTTTCCACAGATTATCTAGATTATGCTTTTCAAGATAAGGCAAATAGTATGAAATGAGTTCTTTAGGAGCAAGGCATGTGGGATGATTTAATACAGGCAAATGTTGAAAAAGTAATATCTGGTAATTGTGTGGAATCTTCAAAGTCACAAAAAGAGAAAGAGAAGCAAGTTCAAGAAGCTGCTAAAACAATGGCAGGCCAGAATAAAGAAGAAGAAACTAACAATAATTCTTTTTATGTAGCTCCTCTGACAATGAAGAAAACATATTGTATGCAATTAGTGCTAGCAACACAGGCTGACTTTTTAGCAGAAAAACCATTTCTGCAAATTGAGATTGAGTGATGTAGTCACAGGTGCTACTTTGTTCCAAAGCTTTACTGTGAATTTAATTCAATTGAAATATTCTGGGAATAGTTGAAGTATTGTAAGTTCTCTTCTTATTTTGCAGACTTCAACTACTTTACTAGCTTTTGACCACATAAAAAAGTTATTGCTGTCTAGCTGATGGCACTTTTTGCATTGCAAAAACTCTTGTACCTGATATAATCAGGTCATGTGAAGTAAAAACCATTCATGCTTTCTTTCATAAGACATAGCAATATATGAATACTTACAGGTTTGTGTTCTGATTTACTTCTTTCTCATATTGGATATGCTGAAATTTTTTCTACAGCAAAGACCTAGATACACACTAGGCTGAATTTGCTGTTCAGAAGTATAAGTCACATCAATGGGTCTCTGCTAACATTATAATGAGCTTAGATATTCTTCATAATTCTTAATAGTATTATTACTGCTGTCAGAGGACTCTCATTTCTTTCTTTTCTCACTCCTTATCTCTTCACTCTCCCTTTATTCATTCTCTTATTTCTTCTGACATTATTTCATTTTACTGTTTCTATTCTTTCAACACTATCTGTTAGTACTATTTATTCATTCTCTTATTTCTTCTGACATTATTTCATTTTACTGTTTCTATTCTTTCAACACTATCTGTTAGTACTATCTCAGTTCTTGAGATGTTCTGGTTCTTTAGCTACCATTCAGACAAGTGTGGGCCCTTCAGCACCGCTTCCAGACTGCTTATATAAGCCAGAGTTTGCCTTTCTGACTTTTAAAGTCCAGAGTTTTCCTGCTTTGTTTGCACAGTTGTTTAGTTAGTTAATTTTCGATTTTTTAAGTTTTGTTATACTGTACAGTTGTTTTCTATGCTTCAGAAGCCCCAGAAGCGTTCAACCTAGCATAGAAAATCCCTAGACTTGTTCTCTTTGAATCTCCCTATGCCAGATGAGTAGTTATTATGATATTGTCAGTACATACTCTAATACACTTTGGATCTCCCTCTGCCAGCTGTGTGACTGAGCCACAGCCTCTAGAGGTTGCCCTTACAACTGCTATCTTAATGAATATTGATGTTCTTATCTTGGATTTACAAGTGCCAAGAGATCAGTTCTTAGCATTTTGCACTGTACTAACAAACTTGTTTGATCATAATCTCCTAACAACAACCTAGCAATGGATACAGGTAAGCTCAAAGATAGCACAAAGCTACATATTAGCATCATGGCACACATACTTCTTTTTTCAAAGAGTACTTATGTAAAAAGTTTGTAAGTTTGATAGCTACAGGCATTAGATGAGATAATAAAGAGTCTAAAGTCATACAGCTGGCAGAGGAAGATCAAGTGTATTAGAGTATGTACTGACAATATCATAATAACTACTCGCCTGGCAGAGGGAGATCCAAAAAGAACAAGTCTAGAGATTTCCTATGCCAGGTTGAATGCTTCTGGGGCTTCTGAAGCATGGGAAACAACTGTACAGTACAACAAAACCTTAAGATTTCCTATGCCAGGTTGAATGCTTCTGGGGCTTCTGAAGCATGGGAAACAACTGTACAGTACAACAAAACCTTAAAAACTCAAAAATTGACTAACCAAACAACTGTGCAAACAAGGCAGGAAAACTCCGGACTTTAGAAGTCAGAAAGGCAAACTCTGGCTTATATAAGCAGTCTGGAAGCGGTGCTGAAGGGCCCACACTTGTCTGAATGGTAGCTAAAGAACCAGAACATCTCAAGGGCTGAGAGTAGTACTAACAGATAGTGTTGAAAGAATAGAAACAGTAAAATGAAATAATGTCAGAAGAAATAAAAGAATAAATGAAGGGAGAGTGAAAAGATAAGAAGTGAGAAAAGGAAGAAATGAGGAGTCCTCTGACACTCATCTCTTTTGAAATTGATTAGTCAAATGATTAGAGTCTTTGTATAGATCTGTTTGACTATTTTGAAGCACTTTTGATGCAATGACCACCAATTTAATAGTAATCTGTTTTGTGTTATAGCTATGAGTAGTCCAATATAAGTTGTTATATTGAGCAGAAAACTTGATATATAGTTGATAAAATCAACAAACTATTGAATATTATTGTATATTTATAGCATTCACTACTCTTATATGTAACCAAGCTTGTTTTGATCTGGATGATTACTTTGCTTGTTGTTAACATGCTCAAAATAGTCAATACTGTGAATATAGAGCTTACATTTTTTTTATTTCAAGTACAGCTTGTACTTGCATAGTTATTTAAATATAATTCTGAAGTGCTGCTTATGCTTTTCTATGGAATTTGAAAATATAAAGATTTAAGTAAATATGCATGAACTATTTTATCATGTCATAAAATATAGAGATTATTAGCCTCTGAAAGATAGCTAAAGCATTGCAATCTTCAATTTGCATAATATTGCTAGTAAATATATTTATGATTAAAGCAAACATAGTCTTAAATATGTCTTTAATGCATATGCACACCTGCTTATACATGTCAGTGAGATCAATTTTTGAACAATACTTCACTCAAGCCATATCTTTCTGGATCACCTTTTGATCTGGTAAAGAAGCAACATCCTTTATGATATTATTATTGTGCTGATACACATCTAGAACCATATAAAAGATTTCATATTTTGGAATGCACAGCAAAAATGCAGCTTGGACAGTAGTATATGATAACCACTATTGAATATTTAAGTAGTGATTAGTTTTATCATGTAATTGCTCCTGAAATGCACAAAAATAGTATAGCAAGTAGTACTTGTACTGCTTGTTTTTGTTAATGAGATTAATTTCATAGTTTACTTTCTACTATAGCAGAAGCTCCTTCTTGATCTTATTGATAATATGAGCAAATTCCTCTTGCTATTGTTAATGCAACTGAGAAATATCATTTTTCTAAAAGTATATTGCCTTCTGCTTTCTCTAATCATGTATCAGTAGAAACACTTTTACTATATTAGTTGGGTTTCAATCCTGTCTTTTATAGTGCTTGTGCACTGTAAGCATACAATTCACATTGTTATTTGAGATGTGCAACTTTAGCAGCATTGTTGCTAGTTGTACTGGGTATATCTTGAAGCTTTTACCTTCTTGAATAATAAAATAGGCCACTAATATTGCATTAGTCAAAGGTAGTCAATACTCTGTAATAGACTTTTCTCAGCATAAAAATTTAAGTGATCTGCTTACTTTTTAAGTACAACTCTGATTGGCCAGAATATCTTAAAACATAGTTGAAAAAACCTAAACAGACACTGTAATTCTTTCTCAATTTTTTATAAGTCTGGATATTAATTTTTTACACTTCTGCTGGCTATATCCTGATAGGGGAAAGTATTTAATAATATCTCCTTTTAGTGCTTGATTGAGGATAAGTTGAGAGTTATTTCTTTATAACTGCATTAATATTATTTTTTTGTAAATTCTGAATTTCTGAATATAATGAATATTATTTAGTAAATGTATGAAGCAGCTAAATGCCTGCTATATTGTTAGAAACAAATTAGAAACTAATAGCTTAGGTTTCTTGTAGCTTTATATTATTCCTTGATATGCTCAGTCCAAACAGAAGTTCATCAACAGTCTCTCAGTTGTTCTCTTCTAGATTCAGCATTGATTTTATTCAAATATTATATGAAGTTTTTATGGAATTAGGTTTGAGAATAAGTTTAAAAGATTTACCAGCTAAAATATAAATTCAAGCAATAAAATAAATAATATAAATAGACCTACTAATTGGCTATTCTCTATCATTGGCTCTGAAATTTGTAAAAGATGCATCTTATCCTTACACACAAGTATATATATGTAGAGTATACAAAATAACAAAATAACTTTGAAAAATACTTTAAATGCTTTATCTTTTGATATATAATAAACAAAAACATCATTTATAGTATCTTAAAATATAGATAGCTAATTGATATAATGCTATATCAGCAGTCAAAGATACAACATGCATCAGAAGTCAAAATAAACGTTTAATTATAAGCTAAAAATTGTAAGCCTCTTGATAGCAGTCTCAACAAAATATATCTCCAGCAAAGAGAAATTTTAGCACAATAATTAAATAGTAGCACTGAGATAGATATAAAAATAAAAATTAGTATAACAAATATGTGATTAATGTTGAAAAAGCTGAAACAAAGAGTCATATATAGCTAATAGGCTATGTGCTGTAAAAAAAAAAGTATAAATAAGCCCAGTAGAGTAGAAACCAGATAGACATTTAATATGCAAAGGCTCAGTGGTTTCCAAGGAGTGAATCACCTAAACTAGAGTTTATTGAACTTTTTATTAGAAGTCTATTAATAGACAAAGACTTGGTAGTTCTCAGAGAATGAACTACTTAGGCTGGAGTTTATTGAGAACAATTTGCTGCCTATCAGAATATTTGATATTCTGTGAAGCACCTCACTACATCAAATATTTATCAAGCAACAGTATGAATTAGAGGAAACTTTCTGAATTATCAATAAGCTTCAGAATTACAGTATTACTTGCCTCTAAGTACTACACTAACAAGAGAAATATTTTTTTATATCAGACAACATACATGCAAGCATCTTAAATAGGGCCCCTATTTAAGATGCTTGCATGTTCAAGCTCGTCCTTCTCTAAACACGCTGTCTGCATCGCGAGGGATTTTGGACGAGCAACAGGGAGAACATACCTGATTGCTCTTTCTGTTGTGTAGCGGTAGTGCGAGAGCTCTTCCTTGAGGAGGTTGCTAGTCATGTGTCAGTCTTGTACAATTGTAAAACGGAACACGCTCAACCTTACCTGCTGATTTCTTGTTCTTCCCAGCCGTTTTCCTAGTAGCCACGACCTCTTCATCCTCTGACTCTGAGGTGACCTGTGGAGGTGCCATTGGATGGTGTTGCACGCTGGTAGATGGTAATTGTCTAATAGGAGGAAATTTTATGAGTGAGCCACGATTGAAACAAACTGAACCGTGGGACAATATATCACCTCAGATTGGTGTCCCCTTTCGAGTGCCTCGATCTAGCAAAATGCCAGCCCTACAGAATGGTCCACCGTTGCGAAATATGCAAGAGTATCAAGCCCACAGCTCAGGGAGTGATCTCTCACATCTCCCAGACCAAGCACTGTCAAGAACGACTGCATGCTCAATACCCAGCATCAGCCACTCCAACAATGACCAATAATCAAACCCCTGATTCTGACAATGGAGGCGATATGGATATGGATCCTCCTATTTTCCAGGAGATCCCAGAGAAGTCCGCCCCTGAACCCGCACAAGAGCGAAGGCAAACAGGACATTCTTCCGAGCGCTTCATAGAGAATTTCCCGTATCCTGCAGGGACAACATACAGCCCCTGCAAGAGCGCATTTGAGCAAATCCGAGAGAAACAGGAATCATATGGTTTACCTGCATGTGCTCCGTTTGAGACAGTTCATGAATAGAAACTCGCCAAATGGCTGGAGACAGCAGGTTGCAGTCAGGAGAAGATCAACGAGTTCTTGAATCTAGAAACTGTAAGTTATTGAGGCAAGTCATCCCTACGAGTTACTCACTTTGTATCCCAGACCAACGAGAATCCTCCATCCTTCCATAATGCACGTAGCCTTTACCAGCTCATCGACCGTCTTCTGAGCAAGGCTGGGTGGACATGTACACCACTGCGTGTCACTGGAGATGTCCTTGGCCCTAACAGGCAGCCGCTCACAGAAGAGCTGGAGCTATGGATGCGCGATCCTCTTCAGGTGATACAAGAGCTGCTCGAGAATCCAGCAGCAAGTGACGCCAATGAGTACGCACCATATCGGGTGTACAGAGACAAAGAAAAGTCAAATAGGGAGTATGGGGAGATGTGGACAGGGAACTGGTGGTGGGATACTCAGGTTAGCCTTTTATATTTGTCTCGAAGGCAGTGTATTCATATGACCTGCAGAAGAAATTGCCAGAAGGGGTGACAGTAACACCTGTCATTTTGGCATCAGATAAGACCTGCCTAACTTTGTTCAGTGGCGATAAGCAGGCGTATTCAGTTTATCTAGCAATCGGGAATACACCAGAGGAACGAAGGAGGAAGCCATCAGCCAGAGCGATGATTCTCATTGGTTACATTCCAACTTCAAAACTTGAATGTTTCTCGGAGAAGCGACGCTCTGGCGAGCTGCACCAGCTTTTTCACAAGAGCATGAGAACAATCCTGAAGCCGTTGGTGAAGGCAGGGAAGGAGGGTGTGGAGATGAGGTGCTCTGATAGATGGATTCGGAAAATCTTCCGAATCCTGGCGGCGTACATTGCGGACTACCTGGAGCAATGTCTCGTGGTCGGATGTAAGGAGAACTCCTGTCCCCATTGCCTTATTGAGCCAAAGAAGTGAGGAGATTCTGACCACTCGAGAGCGTGAACACAGGCAGAAACTTTGACTGCACTGGATGACGAAGCAGCGAGCCGAGCAAATGGCACGCGAAGGACCTCGCCAGAGTTCAAGGATTGGTCCCTTCGTCCAATCAATCCGTTCTGGAGGGATTTGCCTCATTGCAACATCTTCGGTTGCATCACTCCGGACATTCTTCACCAGCTCCATAAGAGAATCTTCAAGGACCATCTCGTCAGCTGGACCTCCGAAGTGCTTGGCAAAGAAGAAATGGACCAACGATTCATGGCAATGTCGCCCCATTCGACCCTCCAACACTTCAAGAAAGGCATCTCACTCACCACTCAATGGACGGGAAGGGAGCATAAGAACATGGAGAAAGTGTTCTTGGGAATACTAGCGAACACGGTCAATGCGGATGTAATTGCCGCTTCGAGAGCTGCCCTTGATTTCATCTATTATGCTCAGTTTCACGTCCACACAGATGATTCGTTGGCTCAACTGGACACCGCCTGGGCTACTTTCCATGCCCACAAACAAGTATTCATCGATCTTAACATTTGGGAACACTTCAATATCAGCAAGTTACACAATATACGACACTACATCGACTTGATGCGTATGCTTGGGAGCGCAACTGGTTACAACACCGAGGCCACCGAACGCCTTCACATCGACTATGCCAAATTGGGATACAGGGCATCTAACAAGAAGGATTACACAAAGCAAATGACACAATGGCTCACCCGTCAAGAAGCGATGCAGGACTTTGACGCATACCTGTCATGGGTGTATCCCAAGATGGCCGGGGAGGATGAGAGGAGTGATGATGAGCAGGATGAGGACTCTGTTAGGAGGGAATTGGGACAGGAAGGGGATGTCGAGGATTTTGAAGGAGATGACAATGGCACGACTCAGCCCCTAATCACCTATCAGATCGCAAAGAAACCGGCCTTTCCTCATATGTCAGTCCAGGACATTGAGGAAAAGTTTGAGATCCGTGATTTTCTGTACTACATCAAAGAGTTCCTTTGCAGACGTGACCTCCCTATGCCTCCCAATCTCACGTGCTCATCCACTTTTCCTGTATACCGGCAACTCGCCCTTACACTTCCCACAATTCCTGAAACGGGTAGCCGACCATTGAACGACGTCATCATTGCATGACCTGCCAAGACTGCGCAATACACCACAGCTGGAATCCGACAAGGGCATGCTGCCCGATTCAGTACCGTCCTTGTCCGGAAACAGGGCAAGGGCGGTATACGTTCAGGACCTCACCAAGGTAAGCCTATCGTATTTGACCGTTCACGCACTGGCAGGTGGCAGGAGACTCGCCACCTTTACCAGATCTGGCTGTGGCTCAGGTTTGTGCAATCTTTCGGCTTCCCTCCCTTGATCAATCGCAATTCCCACCTCTTCTCTATGTTCATTGGTTCAAACCCTTACGGAAACCTGCTGACAGCCTCCTCATGTACCATCTCAATAGGTCGGTCCACGGCTACCATCTCCACGCATCAATCATCCCCGCCTCACAAGTCATATCAACGTGCCACCTCATTCCTTATTTCGGGCAGGAGATGGAGCCTTCATGGCATAATGACACTGTCCTTGCTGAGGCACCATCCTTCTACCTGAACCCTTATCTTTGGCTTTACGATTTCTACCACCTTCAGTACTTATTAAATCAACACCAATACCATCAATGACCCCCTGCCAAACAAACTCGGGAGAGACGGCTTGCAGAAACGTACGAGTCAAGGCTACGTTTGCAGGGAATCCATCTAACAACCTAGTCACATATTATCCTTGTATATACAACCTTCCCAATGCACATCCTGATACTTATTAATGAATCTCTCCTCAGTCTTTCAGCTTCAAGAATCACGCTTAACTCAGAGCGGCATCATTATCAACGGCAATGCTGCAATAGGTTTCCAGGCACTGGGACGCTAAACGAGCACACCACTGATGAGAGTGCCCATGCTTTCCCTTTACTCAACCACCTCGTCAACGTCGTCAACCCATGGTTTCATGCTCTATAAGCTCCTGAAGCCAGCACAACAACACCGTTCACGAGAGCTTCGCTTAGAAAGGTGGTCAGAGAAGCAAATCTCTAGACACGAGAATTGGCAGGTGAGCATCAACATGATTGGCGCCGAATTCATTTGACTGACATTCAGTTCACAGCAATACATTCAGCGCCAGCTCCGTACCCTTGCAATGTGCTGGCTTGGTAGTGGTACCACACATCAAAGCGATGAACCCATCCAGATTCATGTGAGCTAGGCTTCGATTCCGTCTAAACTACTTGTACTCGTTCAAACTAACCAACTTTCACGCAGGTTCATCGTGAAGTCACCACTTCAGTCACGTATGGGTGGAAGGTCATGGGGTACACTTTTGGGAAGCGGATCTGCTGGGTAGTTGAGGATCATCATGGAATTTCATGGTACTGGGAGGATTTGGCTCGGGACTCGGAGTATAGTGACCCTCCACCATTGTATCACGCCTGACAGGAGTTTTAAATTACTCAACATCAAGTATATTCCCATCTACAACCCTACCTAATCTACAATATCTACGAGTTCCTATACATGCCCACCAAAAACGGCCAACTCTACTGAGGCACTGTAAGAATCTGCGAGTGATGGAGGTCTACAGAGACACTATCAATACTACAGACTGCTATCGATGCTACAACACCCTACTGCGGACGGCATGTCCTACGTAAACATGTTTGTTCTTGGTAGACTTGATTTTTTACATGATTTAATCAGAAATTTAGGTACTTCTCATTCTTCATGCCAATGTCATTTTTCTAAAAGTATGAAACATTGAGATAGTTTTTTGAGCTACTGTATATTCTGCCCTGCTTGCACCTCAATGCCAATCTCAGTGGCCTTGAAACAGCAAATGTTGGCCCCCTTTATTGTCATTGATGCCTTGACATATGATTTAAATATAATCTGCATATCCTAAAATCAAAATCATGAGTTCAGAGTGCAATTTGCAAATTCAATGCAACAATTGATCACAAAAATTTGCTTATGCATTATTGTTACTTCCATTGGCTTTTATTAGCCCTTGTATAGTCCTTGGAGCATATATATGCAGGTTTGAGCTTATTTGCACATCTTATAAATCAAACAATATGTTTGGAGCATCTCTTTATCTGTCAGAAGACTCTTGATTTCTTTCTTCTTCCACTCCTTATCTTGTCACTCTTATTTCATTCATTCTCTTATTTCTTCTGTCATTCTCTCATTTTACTGTTTCTATTCTTTCAACACTACCTGTTAGTACCATTCTCAGCCTTTGAGGTTCCTTAGCTACTATTCAGACAAGTGTGGGCTCTTCAGCACCACTTCCAGACCATTTACATAAGCCAGAGTTTGCCTTTCTGACTTTCAAAGTCCAGAGTTTTCCTGCCTTGTTTGTACAGTTGTTTATTTAAGCAATTCTTGAGTTTTTAAGGTTTTGTTGTACTATACAGTTGTTTACCCCTTGCCTCTTTGTTGCTTCTATGACTCAACCAGCTCTCTCAGGTGCTCCCCTGGATGCTTCTGCCCCTCAGAATGATGCCTGGAGTTGCTTGCTTGCTCTAGAGACTCAAGTGCAGAATACTCAAGCTTTCCTCACCCTCCACACCACTGAACTTGCTGGATTATGTCAGGCCACAGACACCATCTCCCATTCTTTTCAGGCCCTCCTAGAGTGCATCCCTCTTACTCCTACCCCTCTCCAGGTGCCTTCAGTTAGGGCTGAGACATCTCCAGTCCCTCATTCTCAGGCCTTCCTCTCAGTTCATGCTAATATTCCTCACCTAGCCCTCCCAGACACATTCAATGGTAACTAAGCTATGGGCAAGTACTTCCTGCAGTCTTGTATCATCTACATTCAGCTCAGTGGTAGAGCCTTTCCCTCTGATGCTCTCAAGATTGCCTGGATTCTTTCCTACATGAAGTCTGGGTGAGCTTCAACATATATGCTATGAGTTTTTTGACACTCCAGAGGAGTAGAGAGTTTTGGAAGTTGGGATCAGTTTGAGAAGGAATTTTGGACAGAGGACCCTGCTAAGGTAGCAGCCCTCACTCTTCAATATTTTCATCAATATAGATAGTGAAAGTGGATCTTAGATAAGTATATTGACTCCTTCAGAGCTCTGGCTAAACAGGCCTCCTACCCTGACAGTCTTCAGCTCTGTCTCACTTTCCAAGATGGCCTCCTTCCCTCTCTCATAGACTGGATTGACAGCATGGCTGAGGGATGACCTGATGATATGAGTATTGAGTCCTGGTATCAGGTAGCACATGATCAGTGGCAGCTTATGGAGTTATGATGTGAGCTCCACCATAGAACTGCTCCTCACTTCACCTCAGAAGTGTTTCCTTCTGCTCATTCTCCTCTCCAGCCTTCCTTCCCTTTTATGCTCCACCTCCCACTCAGGTACTCGCAGCATGTTCACTTCCTCTCAAAGTTCCAATGGATGTTGATGCCTCTCATCAACATTTCTCACTTCCTCTTCTCTGTTGCCACTATGGTAAGCCTAGTTACTTCACTCAATATTGCTCTCAGAGGTTGGAGGTGCGCTATCTCTCAGCCTTCGAGCAGAAAGAGCTCCTTCTCCAGCTTCTGGCTGTAAGGGCGACCTCTAGAGGCTGTGGCTCAGTCACACAGCTGGCAGAGGGAGATCCAAAGTGTATTGGAATATATACTGACAATATCAAGGTAGCTACTCACCTGGCAGAGGGAGATCCAAAGAGAACAAGTCTGGGGATTCCCTATGCCAGGTTGGACGCTTCTGGGGCCTCTGAAGCATGAGAAACAACTGTACAGTACAACAAAACCTTAAAAACTCGAAAATTGACTAACCAAACAAGTGTGCAAACAAGGGAGGAAAACTCCGGACTTTAGAAGTCAGAAAGGCAAACTCCGGCTTATCTAAGCAGCCTGGAGCGGTGCTGAAGGGCCCACACTTGTCTGAGTGATAGCTAAAGAACCAGAGCACCTCAAAGGTTGAGAATAGTACTAACAGATAGTGTTGAAAAAGTAGTAACAGCAAAATGAGAGAATGATAGAAGAAATAAGGAAGTGAATGAAAGGAGAGTGAAAGAAGAAAGAAATGAGGAGTCCCCTGACACTGGCTGCCCAAAATGCTTGAGAAATCCCTTCTCCTGAAATACAGACTGTATCAGAACCTTTGGATGAGTCCTCAGGTCCTGTAGAGGCTGTAACAGAACTATTGGAGGAGTTGTTGAGTCCTGCCAGAGAGGGTTTTCAGTAGAGTGATAGATGAGTTGTATGCCTCTGCCGCTTAGTGCTAATTGGTTTGCATGTCTGTCTGTAGAATTGTTCAATATATTGCTCCCTGTTAACAATTCCTTAACTGAAACTGTAAGGACCTCCTCCGACGTACAAAGTACCTCCATGGTTAAAGCCTCAGCCAAGACTTCCTCTTCTTCTCCTCCTGTCCAATGCCCTTGTGTCCCAGCTTAGAAACAACACCTTCCTTATTGCTATGTTGTTGCCTCTACTTCTTCTTTTAACTCTCTGCATCTAAATGTAGAGATTGAGACAACTGACACTTAGCAGACTTGGAGCATTGTAGCTTTCTTGGACATTGGTGCTACTGGATTTTTCTTGGACACCAACTCACTGCCTGGCCTCTCTCCCACCCTATTCCAGTCTACAACATTGATGGTATGCTCAATGAAGCTGGATCCATCTACTCAGTGGTGGATTTAGTCCTTTGTTACTAGATGCATTTTGAGTGTGCTGTCTTTGCAGTTACCAGCCTAGGAAAGCAGGACATGATACTTAGATTCTCCTGGCTGCATAACCACAATTCTGAAATTGACTAGGCCAAGAGTAAGGTGAGCATAAGCCGCTGCCCTTGACAGTGTTCCACATGTGCCAAGGAAGCTAGAGAGAAGTGTAGAGTGTTGGTTTGTGAGTGTGCTGCTATATAGGCTTGCCAAGTTGGACACCTCCTCTTTGCAGACCTTAACCTACTAGATCCTCCCCTCTTGGCGTTCCTTTATAGAGAGGCTTTCTATGAGGACGTTCAAGGTGTGGTGAGTGAAGCTTAGATGGAAGATGGATGCAAAGGTGAATTTGAGTATGCTCTTGACCCAGAGTCTCCAGGCAAGGCTATTAAGACTGGTAATAGAATTTATGTGACTACATTATAACCTTCATCAACTGTGGCAGAAATTAGAGGATTAGAGCTAATCAAACTACTTCTCAGTGGCTAGCTCAGACATTTGCTGCTAACTCTGCTTCAAAGTTGTTTCAAGATGCAGTTCCTCATCACCTGTAGGACTTTGAAGATATTTTCTCCAAGATGTACTTCAATTTTCTGCCAGAGCATAAGCAGTGGGACCATGCTATTGAACTCATGTCCAATGCTGAGCTTTCTAGCTGCAAGGTCTATCCTCTCTCTCTTCAAGATCAGAATGAGCTTGATGCCTTCTTGCAGAAGAATCTAGACTCTGGTCACATCTCTTCTTCAAAGTCTCCAATGGCCTCTCCAGTCTTTTTTATTAAGAAGAAGGATAGATCTCAATATCTGGTTCAGGACTATTGAGTTTTAAATGCAATGACTATAAAGAATTGCTACCTCCTACCACTCATTTCAGAGCTTATCAATAACCTCTGAGATGCACATTACTTTACCAAGTTAGATGTCTGCTGGGGCTACAACAATGTGTGCATCAAAGAAGATGATGAGTAGAAGGCAGCATTTCAAACAAATCGTAGACTCTTTGAACATCTGGTGATGTTCTTTGGCTTCACTAACAGCCCAGCCATCTTCCAGACAATGATGAATGACTCTTGAATTGCAGGTCATCATGACAGATGGAAGACACTAAAGCTGGTTTCTCAGAATTACTGGTAGCCTCAAACGTCATGGTATATGGGCTTCTACACCTCTATCTATGACCTCTGCCTTTGGACTAAGCCTTGTTGTCAGCCTCCTATAGGACAGCTTCATCCTTTGCCTATTCTAGTTGAGTGTTAGAGTATAGCCTCAGTAGACTTCATTGTCGAGCAATCAGATTCTCATAGATACAATGCAATCATGGTGGTAGTAGATCTCTGTAGTGAGCATGCTCATTTCATTTCCACACATACTACTTGCTCCACCACGGGCACTGCCAACCTGTATTGAAAGCATGTCTGAAAACTCCATAGGTTGTCAGATGCCTATGTCTCAGACCACGGACTTCAGTTTGTGGCAGAGTTTATCAGAGAACTATTTGTCTTCTTCATGTCAATCTCTATACTTCTATAGCCTACCACCTCCAGTCTGATGGCCAGACCAAGCATATCAACTAAGAGCTAGAACAGTATTTCTGACTCTTTTATAATGAACGACAGAATGACTGGGATAACCTGTTATCAGAGGCAGAGTTTCAGTACAACAATCATGTACATGTGGCTACCCAGATGTCTTCTTTCCTTTCAAATACTGGTCGACATCCTTAAATAGAATTTGAGCCTCATAGATGACCTTCTGAGAATAAAGCAGTCAATAAGTTTATAGATCAGATAAAGGCAGCCTAGGAAGAAGCTAAGGCTGCCTTCAACAAAGACAAAGGATGACATGGCCCACTACTACAATCGTGAATGAACTCTAGCCTCCAAATACAAGCCTGGAGATCAAGTCTATCTAAATGCCTCAGACATTGCTACCATCTGGCCTTCTTAGAAAATCTTTCATTGTTGTCTAGGACTCTTCCCAATAATAAGGCAGATAGGTCTTTTAGCCTACCAACTCAAGCTGCCTAGTGGAATGAGTCAGCTCTATCCAGTCTTCAATGTAGTGAAGCTCTCTTTTGCACCAGATAATCTAATTCCAGGTTGATATCTACAGGCACCTCCACTTCCAGTTCTGGTAGACAACAAAGAAGAGTATGAAGTGGAATGGATTCTGGACAGCCAACTCTTTAGGCACAAGCTTCAGTTCAAGGTCAAGTGGAAGGGCTATGGAATCAAAGATATTTTCTGAGAGCCACAGAAAAATGTTCATGCTCCTATCTTGGTTCAGGAATTTTATCAATAGCATTCCAATGCTCTCTGTGCAATCAGAGGCCTTTATTCTTTCTTTAAGGTCAACTAGGCCATCCAAAACTACTTCTATTCAGCATGTTGAGACACTGCACTCTAGAGGGGGGGATGATATCAGGGGATTCCTCATTTCTTTTTTCTTTCAGTCCTTATCTTGTCACTCTCCTTTTATTCATTCTCTTATTTTACTGTTTTTATTCTTTCAACACTACCTGTTAGTACCATTCTCAGCCTTTGAGATGCTCTGATTCCTTAGCTACTATTCAGACAAGTATGGGCTCTTCAGCACCACTTCCAGACTACTTATACAAGCCAGAGTTTGCCTTTCTGATTTTCAAAGTCCAGAATTTTCCTGCCTTGTTTGTATAGTTGTTTATTTGAGCAATTTTTGAGTTTTTAAGGTTTTGTTGTACTATACAGTTGTTTCCCATGCTTCAGAGGCCCCAGAAGCATCCAACCTAGCATAGAAAATGTCTAGACTTGTTTTTTTTACCTCTCTCTCTGCCAGCTGTGTAACTGAGCCATAGCCTCCAGAGATCACCTTTACATTATCCAGCATATGAACAAGCTGCAAGCTATAAGCTACAACAAACCTATTTGAGACCATCTGCATTTTTATTGCTAACAGAGATGCAAGAGTCAATATTTTTGAAAAAAAAAATATTAAGCAAGTATGAAATGAGAACTAGTAGGATAATGTAATGATATACAGACATTGTAATCAATACTAAATTCATTTGTCATGTTTTGTTAGGTTATATTCAAGTACAATAAGATTGGTCAAGATAAAAAAATATTAGAACCAAAGTTCATATGTGAATGAACAAAGGTACTATCTGAGAAATTCAGAGATATTTAGAGTGATTGATGAAAACTATTTGTTGGCAAAGAAGGACAGAAAAAAAAAGTTTTTTGCATTTTTAGCTGCATTTAAATGACAAGACATTTTGTGACCATGCACAGAAATTACTAGGCAGTTAACAAATTTGACTAGCTTATATTTAATGTTGATATAGTATGGATATAATTGATGATCATAGATACCCTGCCTACATCAGAAATGTGACAACATATTGAATGAGCTGATAGAATGAAATGTGTATACTTGAGGTATTTTACTATTATATTCTTTGAGTAAAAACTAAGTTGTAGAAATGATGTTCTTTCCTGCTAAATCTTGTAATGTAAACAGAGGATTGAGAGCAACAAATAAAAATAGTGACTATGATTCCTTGATATTTAGCAGAATAATAAAAATATACAAATGTTTGTTATTAAAAAAATAATAGACAATTTTATACTTTTGTTAATATTAAATTGGAGCTTTTGATTTTTTGTCTAAATCAGATTTTATAAAATCTTGTTGAATTTCTATTTGTAATTTACTCTGAAAGATAGAGAAAATAGTACAATGTTTAAATAGACTGTATTATCAGCTTCACTATAGTATAAGTAGAATATAAATGCATTTGTAAGTGAAAAAAAAGTGAGTAAATTTTTGTACTTTCTGTTCTTCTTTTTTGTGTGAGATATAGAATATACAATCATCATTTTCAAAGCTTATAATCAGCCATGATCCAATGATGTTAATATTATCAAATTTAAAAAAAATTAATAAAAACAAACTGCATTATCATTTTAAAAATATATATAGTCCTTCATTTATATGCTGACTTTACTCACATTTGATTTGGCTATATATGATCTATTAATAAAACTATATAAAGTTTTTAAAACATATAGCCATGCAAGTGAGAAGAGACATATCTTGCACTTTAAATGCTGACAATGTATGAAGCAACTTTATGAGAATAGATATTGATAACAAAACTGCTTATGAGTGCACAGAGATTGCTATACATTTGTTAAGTTACATTATAACAGTATTCCACTCTATTCTAAAATAAATCACTGCTTCTAGAACTGATTTCATCAGAAATCTCAGCTCTAGCAAAAGCTAACAAATAATTGTATATATATATTGTTATTGCATAATTTTTATTTAATTGTCTAATTTGTTCTTGTTTTGCAATTATTATCTTGCTATCTTTGCTTTGACAACTCTAAGTTTTACAATTATTCATAGTATTCAGACATTGTTTCTAATACTTTTAACTTGTTTTTTTATGTTAACAGCACATCTGTAGCAGCAAGTTGATTAGATTTTCTTCATATATGCTTTGCTGGCCATCAGGAAAACTACTATGAAATTGTAGCTACAAAATGGACCTAGGCTTATGTAATTTGAAACAAAACTGATATAGCAATGACTATCTTATCATATTTACTTATTGGAACAGTTTTTTGAGCATCTCTAATTTTAGTATCTAATACTTTGTATGTCTTTTATTTGCCTTGATAACTGCTTGAATCCTTTTAAGCATGCTTTCTATTAGTCTTTGGCATACTTCTAATAGTATTTTATCCCACTCCTTTGCAACTCTCTTCCACACTTCATGCATATTATAAAGAGATGTTTTATACTGCCTAAGTTTCTTTTTGAGATACTCCTAGAAATTTTCAATAGAGTTGAAATCAGGGAATTGGGCTGGCCATCAAAAGACATCAAAGTTGTTGTCTTCAAACTACTTGTTAGCCCTCTTGGAGTTGTGTTTGAGATCATTGTCCTGTTAAAAGTAGTAGGCACTTTTCTTTATCACCAACTTTTCAAAGCTCTCCTTTGCTTTATCATCTAAAATTTCACAGTACTATTCTGCATTCATGATTTCTACTACCTCCACAAGCTTTTCTCCTCTATTTCTACTTATACAGCTCCATACTATGAAATTATTCACTCCTTCATGCTTTACAGTAGGTATAATTGTTTAGTCTGAAATATCTTCTTCTTATAGCTTCTGCACATACTGCTTCTTATTTGATCAAATCCTGTTAATCTTTGTCTCATCTATCTACAACACTCTTTTCTAGTCCTCTATAGTCTAATTCCAATACTTCTGAGCTCATTTAAGCTGTAGTTGTCAATATCTAGCTTTGAGCATAAAAACTCTTCTCTTGGTAGCAAACTGATACCTCTTCTTCTTCAATACATTCTGAACAGTCTGAGAAGAGACAAAGTTGAAAATGACATTGTTGATAAAATTGGTGGTCTGGATAGCTGTATCAAGTTTTTCAGTTGAGATTTGTCAAACAATAGCCTGTTTATCATATGGAGTAAGCTTAGCAGGATAGCCTCTAGAATAGTTTTTCTTGTTTATCTTCAACTCTTTATCAATTTTCCTAATAGTAGATTTCTCTAGACCAGTTTGAGTCTCAATCTGATGCAAAAAATACCCTTAAGCAAGAGAAAAAGCAATAATAAAGCATTATGCAAGAGAAATAGATTTCATAATAGTAAATGAAGCTCAAGATGTGGATTAACCACCTTCAACTACTTTTAAATATATTCAAATATAGTCATATAACTCTGTCTGTATTTTCACATGCAACTTACTTCTTGCTTCTGACTAGAACAGGAATAAACTTGAAAAATTAGAGATGCTCAAAAAACTGTCTCAATAAGTGAATATTTTACAATGGCTATTGCTGTCAGAAGATTCCTCATTTTCTTTCTTTTTCATTATTCTTCCTTCATCCTTTTTTCATTCATTTTTTTATTTCTTCTGTCATTTTTTTTACTTTACTACATTTACTTTTTCAACACTATTTATGAGTACTACTTTTAGCCTGTAAAGTGCTCTGGTTTTTTAGCTATTATTCAAACAAGTGTGGGCCCTTCAGTACCACTTTTAGATCTATTATATAAGCCAGAGTTTGCCTTTCTAACTTCCAAAGTCTGGAGTTTTTCTGCCTTATTTGTACAGTTATTTATTTAAGTAATTTTCAAGTTTTTAAGGTTTTGTTGTACTATGCAGTTGTTTTTCATGCTTCATAGACTCTAGAAGCATTTAACCTGGCATAGAGAATCTCTAGACTTATTCTCTTTAGATCTTCCTCTGCCACATAAGTACTTATTATGATATTGTTAATATATACTTTAATACACTTTAGATCTCCTTCTGCCAGCTGTGTGACTGAGCCATAGCCTTCAGAGCTTCTTACAATTGCTCTACAAGTTTCAATCTTAATTTTAAGAGCCTAGATCTGTTTTGTAGCTACAATTCCATAGTTTTTTACATGATTTAATCAGGATTTTAGGTACTTTCTATCCTTCATGCCAATGTATTCTTTCAAAAAGTATGAAAAATTAAAACAGTTTTTTGAGCCACTATATCCAAACTGTATGCAGGAATATTAAAGATTATGAAGTAAATCAACATTGACTGTTTCAAGGCCAATAGATGTAATGTTGAGGTGCAAACAAAGTAGAATATATTGAAATTGTGTGTGAAAGCATTAAAGATAATAAAAGAGGCCAATTTGTGCTATTTCAAAGCCAATAGGATTGATGTTGAGGTGCAGGCAGGGCAGAATATATCCAAACCACATGCAGAGGCATTAAAAATGATGAAGAGAGTCAACATTGGCCATTTAAAGGTCAACAAAAGCAACATTGAGATGCAGGCTGGTGATTTAATGCATTGGGACCATCATAGTGTTCCAGACATTGCTTAGCCTGAATGCTATATTCCAGCAATTTTTGACCTCACAACAACTATAAATTGCTTGTCAATTTCTGATGAATCATTGCACACAGTTTCTGGAACCATCAATAGTGATCCATTGCATAAAATTATAAAAAAAAATGAAGGCAGAAAAGCTAGTGTGGTTCAGAGCATGAAGTATATAGCCTTGTGCTTTTTTTCTGGCTCTGAAAGTCTAATAAATGATTGGTCAGACTTGTGCACACATACCTTATTAGCACATTAAAGCACTTCAAGGAAGTTATGGAGAGGATCAAGGCATCTAACTATCACAAGAAGCAAGTTCATTGTATTTCTCAGTATAATTCATTGAATAAACTCATTTACAAGATACAAATGCAAGGTCATGTTGCACAGAGATATATCTATTTCTGTATAGTAGCTGTGTTAATACTAGTACATTCTACACATCTAGGAACAACAATGAGAATTGAAGTTTTTTTTTTTTTCTATGTTTTTTTTTGGTACATTTATGCTTTTTTTAAAAAAAATTATGCTTACAGAGATCTATATATATGTTGGAGGGTATGAAAAATGTGAGGATGGCCACAAGAGGTGGGAGAGCTGACCAAAGACAAATAAAAGCTGACTGTTGAAGAAGAACATAACAAAACATGACTTATTTATTTGGTTATGTATGTAGTGATACTAACTTGTAATTACATAATTTCAATGTGATGCATCTCTTGCTGAATTCAACCTTTGACAACATACAGTTTCAATACTGAAATTTATATAAATGTGTTAATAAGCCAGCACCATTGGCCTCCTCATTAGTTTTCTTCACTTACTGTCACTCCTTATGATCACACTCATACTTCACATATTTATTGACTCTGACTGGCCACTACTGTGTCCAATTTCCATTGTTAAGCAATATGTATATATACACTCATACCTCACCTAACATCCTCAGTCAATTATATATTGAGCTGAGGATGAGTCTGTTAGAATCAGACTGTGTATATTGTATCTAAGACAATATCAGATTAGTCCTCAGTCCGATATAAGTGACTGTTTTGGATGACTGTACCTAAGACAATATCAGATTAGTCTATGGTTCAATCAGTAATGTATGTGTATAAATATAAGTGTTTGCTTACCCTCAGTCCGATATAAGTGACTGAGGGTATTCTACAATTTGTCCATGTTTATATAGGTGTAGTTGGACAATGAGGCCATTGTCCACAATGTAAAGTATGTCATACTGTATGAATGTGATGGTGTAGTAGGTGGCCCTGAAGGTGACCCTGTGAAGAGTGACTGTGTGATATTAATCGAGGTCAATATCCAACACTCCTCCTCACCACAGACACTCCTCCTCGCATGGAATCGTGGCAATATGCGTTCATTGAAGGCCAAGGCATGGGCGCAGGTGTAGGAAGGCCAGTGAGGCTAGTGCCTTCGTAAATATGTTGATACGACGCTGTACCAGCAGTCAGTGACAAAACATGCACCAGAAGTCAAAATAAACATTTAATTATAGGCTGAAAACTGTAAGCCTCCTGGTAGCAGTCTCAACAAATATCTATCTCCAAAAATATCCCAACAAATACACAGAAAAGTACAGAACAACAGGCAGGGACCGGCTCAAACTATCAGCTCAACAATAGTCTAACCACTGTCATGGAGAGGAAAAGCATGGAAGCTGGTAATGGACGGAACAGGATTGGACGGAACAGGATGAAATTGGGAAATTATTATATTCATTCGATATTATAATTCTCAATTTCATCATCAAATCAGTCAATGTTTGGCAATGGACGGAATAGGATGAAATTGGGAAATTATTATATTCATTCAATATTATAATTCTCAATTTCATTGTCAAATCAGTCAATGTTCGATTTGACAACAAGGAGGGGAAAAGGAAAGAAGTAGAGGATGCAGGGAGGCGCTCAAAGAGGAAAGAAGGATCCATGAATTAGATCAGGCTAAATGGAGCTCAAGCAAATGGAGAAGCGGCAATCAGAAACATCCGGAAGAATGGTGGAACGGGTGGCACTGAAACAGGCCTCCCAAAAGGGAAATTGGACTATCAAATACGTTCTGGAAGTGGGAGAGTTTCCGACAAAGAGTCATATGTAGATAGTGGTCTGTGCACCAGAAAAACAGTATAAATAGCCCAAGTTTAGTAGAGAATAGACAGGCAATTGATAGGCAAAGGCTCGGTGATTCCCAGGGAGTGAATTGCTTAGGCCGGAGTTTGTTAAGAAACCTTGACTTGTGGGAATATTATTATTCTCATTCAATATTATAATTCCTCAAAACCTCGGCGTTTTGCAAGATTATTAAACGCAGTCAAGATAATAATTATCCCTTTCGTCATCAAAGTCAGTGTGAATTCAAGGTCATATTCTACACTAGCAAGCCCCAGAACTATCAAGTAATACTTCTACCAAGTACTACATCTGGAGCCCACCGCGAGGGGCTTTGGTTTAGCAAGTGACCAACAAGTTACACCGACATCAAGCTCATCATTGTGGACCATCAAGTCCGGTTCACATCAAGTTTAATACAAGATTTCATTTGCACCAAGAGGGTCTACCCCAGAGAGACTAAAGAGAACCATGCCTAAGCAACGGGTCAAGACCACGGAGCACAACCACAAGCCCATAACCCGTAGCATCAAGACCACAACACTCAATAGTGCCAGGGACCCAGAACAGATCTTGAGATCTAGTAGAAAGCGTACATCCAATGATATCAATATTTCAAGTATAAATACATCAAATACACAAAATCCAACACAAAATATGCCCGCCGAAATAGTGAGACAAAAGCTGCCACTATCAACAAGTCGTGACGCTCCTCGGTTCACCCATACACAGCCTACAGAAGTACGGCGCTTCCTTCGAAAGATGGAGAGCCTCTTCAAGGCTGCAGGGATCAATGATGACCAGGAACGGAAGGACAAGTTGACGGAATATGTGGACGCTGAGACAGATAGTGAGTGGAGAGGGTTAGATAGCTTTGGGGACGAATCTACGTATGACAATTTTGTCAAAGAAATACAAAGTTCTTACCCTGAAGCAATCTCAGATGAGGGAAGCGTGGCAGTGCTTGATCGGATCTGTCGAGAGCACGCACGTTTAGGGCAGCATGACACAGAAGAAATTCATGCGCTTGTTCAGAAATTCCGGGCTGAGGCAAAGAAGTTGACAGGGGTGCTAGGGAATGGAGCATTGGTGGACAAATTTACCAAGTGCTTCACACCAGCATTCCGTGAGCTAATCTTAGCACAAGCCTTGCAAAAGTACGGACATTACAGTGATGTATCTAGGAGACGACACAAAGATGACAGATATGATCTAAAAGAAGTTATAAATATTGTGTCTATTTTAGTCGACTCTGGAACATCGTTCCGAGATGATGAGGGAACAAAAGAGAGAGCCCGGGGGTGATCAAGGTTAAGCAGGAGGTTGACCTGGAGACTGAGGGAAGGTTAGCCAACTTGCAAGATGGAGTCATGGCTCTGGGGAAGGAGATGAGCAGTCTGAGGGAGTTCATGCAGACAATGAATAATGAGTGGAAGGCAAAGAGTCAGGCTCCCATGCAGGGAAGTCTGCAGAATAGGATGGGGATGCCTGCTCAGGCTTTGCAGACTGTTCAGTTTCCAGGAGGCAACAGTTCAGCTGCTGGGATAAATTGTTATCACTGTTGGGAGTTGGGACACAGGACCAATGACTGTGAATATCTCAAGACTCAAGTCCAAGAAGGCAAGCTCATCCTCTTTGAAGGCAGGCCTAGGCTACCTTCTGGGGATCCCATTCCCAGGAGCCCACCTAATGTGTCTCCCAAGGAAAGGGTCAATGCTATCATGGATCCTAAGGCTGCTGCTTTCTATGGTTGGGTTGAAGAGCCAGTCACTGTTGTGCCTAGTGTGTCTACATATGTGCAGGCAGTGCCCAAGGAGAAAGAGGATTTGGAGAAGAAGATAGAAGAACTGCAGAGCTTGGTGGCCAGTCTGATAACTACTAGGAGTCAGACTTATGAGAAGAACACCCAGCAGAAGCAGGAGGGTTTTTAGAGAACTCAAGGATGGTGGCAGATGGAAGGGTCCAGCCTGAATTGAGGACACCACTACCACCTGAGAGTGATCTGAAAAGGCAAAGGGGAGTTATAGAAGTAGGCAAAGGGAACCTGCCCTTTGAGCAGGTGCCTGCTGTCAATGGAGAGAAAATAGTAAAATTTCAAAGTGACAAGAAAGAGTTGTATCAGCCCAGAGTATGGCAGAGAAGGGAGGATGAGATTGTCAGCAAAATATTGGACAATGAGGTGACAATTTCTACAAGGGAATTGTTGAAGGTGCCAGCCTTACAAGAGGCTCTGGAGAAGACTTGGAGGAGGAGGGAAGGTGCTACCAAGTGGACAGCTGCCAAGGTCTTTGCACAGGAGGATAGAAGTGCCTCTGTAATGAGCCAGGTCAATATAGATGACTTGCCTCAACCAGGGTACCATATCTCTCAGAGTGAAGAAGAAGGGGTTCCAAAGGGATCAGTGGTTCATGAGGACTGTGTGGCTACCTTCTTGGAACAGCTTCCACCAGGGGATAGGCCAGAAGTGGTCTATGTGGCCAGAGACTTGCAAGTGTTGAGGTCTCTGTACCCTAGTGTGAATGACCAAGCTAAGGTGGAGGCTATATTGGACAGTGGGTCTCAGATTGTGTGCATGGCTTTGGACAAGGCATTAAGTCTGAGATTGACTTGGGATCCTGATATAAGGTTGCGCATGGAGAGTGCCAATCAGCAGGTTAATGAGTCTTTGGGGATGGCCAAGAATGTGCCCTTCAAGTTTGCTGAGGGTTTCACAATATACTTGCAAGTGCATATATTTGAGAAACCTGCTTATACAGTATTACTGGGGAGGCCATTTGATACAGCCACTGAGAGTAATGTGCAGAACTTGAAGGATGGTAGTGCAATCATCACTATCAGGGATCCTAATACTGGGAAGAGGACTGCACTGCCAACTTATGAGAGAGGCAAGGCACCCCCTGATGGCAGCAAGGAGGAGTTGGGAAAAGCTTCAGCCTTGAGGAGTTGATCCCAGATCAAGGAGAGGCTGCTGTGATGATAGAGGGGAGTGAGGAGGAAGGTTTCTGGATCAAGGGGTACTGTGTCAAGGAGAAGAGTTTTGAGCAGCAAGAACTCAGAGATGTGTACTTGGCTGCTTACCATGCTACTGGAAGAGAAGGAGAAAGGACAGGGCAGTTGCTGGGAGCTTACCTGAATGGAGAGCTAGGCTACCTACCTGAAGAGTTAAAGAGTGGGGGGGAGAAAAGCCAGGAGGAAACTGTACAAGTGTTTGGGAAATATAAGCCTGTTGCCAAGAAAGTTAGACCTGTGTTGGGTACTACACCAGAGGAGTTCAGGATAGAAAGGAATATCACTGGGGATCCTTTGAAGGACATGCCACCTTTGAGTCCACATCCACCTGAATTCAGACCTACTGGGAGGTACACAGAGGAGTGCAAACAGATTATTGACCAAGCACATGAAGGGGAGTTTCTGTGGCCAGAAGAGAGGAAGTTACTGCACCAGTTGATGATGCAGCAGAATGAGGCCTTTGCATGGAATGACAGTCAGAAGGGGAAGTTCAAAGAGGAATACTTCCCACCTGTTGTTATGCCAGTAGTACCTCACCAGCCTTGGGTGTTGAAAAACAGACCCATACCTCCTGGGAAGTACAATGACCTGTGCAAGGAGATTAAGAGGAAGTTGGAAGCAGGGGTTTATGAGAGGTCAAATTCCTCATATAGGTCACAATGGTTCGCTGTTCTGAAGAAGGATGGGAAAAGTCTAAGGCTTGTGCACAGTTTAGAACCTCTAAACAAAGTCACTATAGCTCATTCTGGAGTACCTCCTGCTACAGAAGAACTGGCCAACCACTTTGCTGGAAGAGCATGTGGTGGGATGTGTGATCTCTATGTTGGATATGATGAAAGGACTTTGGACCCTAAGTCTAGGGACTATACTACCTTTCAGACACCTTATGGAGCTCTGAGATTGGTGACATTGCCAATGGGATGGACTAATTCAGTTCCCATCTTCCATGATGATGTTACTTATATCTTGCAGGATGAGATACCTCATGTCACTTGGCCTTATATTGATGATGTTCCAATAAGAGGGCCTGAGACTAGGTATGAGTTGGAAGGAGGAGGATATGAGACTATTGCAGAGAATAAAGGGATTAGGCGCTTTGTATGGGAACACTTGAACAATGTCAATAGAGTTGTTCAGCGCATCAAGTATGCTGGAGGAACCTTCTCAGGGACTAAGTCTGTGCTATGTGCAGATGAAATCACTGTAGTGGGTCACTTGTGTTCTTATGAGGGGCACAAGCCAGAGACAAAGAGATATGCAGTGGTCATGAGTTGGGGAGACTGTCGCAATGTCTCTGAGGTTAGGAAGTTTCTGGGAACTTGTGGTACCTTCAGGATGTTCATCCAGGACTATGCCAAGATCTCAGAGCCTATCAATAGGCTCACTAAGGATGATGTGGCTTTTGTCTGGGAGGAAGAACAGAAGGAGGCCATGAAGGAGATGAAGAGGAGGTTAGCAAGTTGTGCAGCTCTAAGACCTATAGACTATGAGTCTGAAGGTGCTGTCATCTTGGCAGTAGACACTTCTTGGATGGCTGTGGGGTTTGGGATCTTCCAAGAAGACAGTACAAATCCAAAACAGAGGACTTGTGCTAGACTGGGGTCCATTACCTTGAATGAGAGGGAGGCTAGGTTTTCACAACCTAAGAGAGAGTTGTATGGTCTTATGAGGGCATTACAAGTTAGCAGCTATTGGTTACTAGGGTGCAGAAAGCTTATCATTGAGAGTGATGCTAAATACCTCAAGGGCATGCTGAGCAACCCAGGAATAGGACCTAATGCTACTATAATGCGCTGGGTGGAAGCTGTACTTATGTATCACTTCACTTTGAGGCATGTGCCAGGAAAGACTTTCAGTATGGATGGTCTATCTCGCAGAGAGAAGCAACCAGGAGATGAAGAGTATCCTCCTGTGGACCCATCTTTACTGGATGATCCAAAGCCAATGTCCTTTGAGTATCCAGATGAGATCAACAGAGTACCTGGTTGGGAGGAACATGTGCCCCTCAAGTTAGAAGACTTCATGGATGAGATTGATACAAGAGGAGGCTACTTGCTAGCTGTCACTCCAGAAGATGTACAGGAAGAAGTAGAGATGGGTAGAGACAGGGAGCAAGGCCTAGCCTTGGGCTTACAAGAGCAAAGCACTAAAGTAGGGACTACACTGAATCCAGTAGCAGTCTTGACTTTATCTACACTCTTGCTGCCAGAAGGGCCTTCTGCTGCTCCTGTGGAAGAGTATCAAGAAGACAGGAGAACTGAGAAAGGGAAATCCTTAGATAACCTCTTGCCACTAGTACAGGATTGGCTTAGGCATCCTGGAAAGGTACCCAGAGAGGTGAAAGAGGGACAATTTCTTAAGTTTGCAAGACAGTTCTTCTTTGATCTCAAGGGAAGGTTTTACAAGAGAGGAGAAGAGGGGAAGCACAAGCTAGTCATAGAGAAGGACAGGAGGATGTATATGTTAAAGTCAGCTCATGATGCACTTGGTCACAGAGGGACTTTTGCAACTAAAGCATTACTGGAGGAGAGGTTTTGGTGGCCAGAAATGGAAGCTGATGTGAAGTGGTATATAGACACTTGTCATGCTTGCCAAGTGAGGCAGAAAGTTGCAGTATGCAGGCAGCCTGTGGTAGCCTATACTCCCAGTATATTTGAAACCATACACTTGGACACCATGCATATGACACCAAGTTCTAATGGGTGTAAATATATTGTACATGGGAGGTGCGCTTTAACCTCATGGATGGAGGGTAGACCTTTGAAGAAGGATAACCACAAGTTGATTGGGCAGTGGTTGTTTGAAGAAGTGATCTGCAGATGGGGCTGTATAAGCACCATTGTAACAGATAATGCTGGGCAGTTCACAAAAGTGGTACATTGGCTATCTAAGAAGTATGGGATACAGGGCATAACTATTGCTCCCTATAATTCTAGAGCTAATGGGAGGATAGAGAGACCACATTGGGATGTGAGGCAGGCCTTGTATAAAGCCTGTGAAGACAGAACCAAGTGGTACTGGTTCTTTTGGCATGTAATGTGGGCAGACAGGATTACAGTTAGGAAGAGATTTGGGTGTTCCCCATTCTTCTTAGTAACTGGAGCACATCCTATACTACCCTTGGACTTAGTGGAAGCCACTTGGCTAGTAGACTGGCCTGATGGACCAGTGTCTACAGAAGACTTAATTGGCTTAAGGGCTCAAGCACTGGCAAAGCACTACCAGCATGTGGAAGACATGAGGACTAGGGTTAGCAAGGAGAAGTTGAGATGGGCAGAGAACTTCACAAGAGAAAATGAAGCCTCTATTAAAGAGTACAAGTTCAAACCAAGAGACTTAGTACTGGTTAGAAACATAGTGGCAGCTAAATCTCTAAGTGGGAAAATGTCTGCACGCTATTGGGGACCTATGGTGGTGTTGACTAGGACTAAGGGAGGCAACTATATAGTGGCAGAGTTGGATGGTACTGTATGGCAAGAAAGAGTAGCTGCCTTTAGGGTTATACCTTACAAGGCTAGGCAGCAAATCACTCTGCCTACTAGTATAGAGGAATGGATTGATATTACTCCTTCTAAGCTACAAGAGCTAAGAGAAGAGAAGAATGAGGGACAGGTGGAGGAAGATCTCTACCTCCGGGGCATACACCTAGGGGAAGAACAGGAAGAGTAACTCAGTCTTCCTGTCCCTAGAGCTCTGGTGTAGCTGGCAAAAGAGGGAAACACCTGGTAGTATTGTACTAACTACTACAGTGGGTACAAGTAAACTACCAGGGAACGAGAGGAGACACAACGGCGCATCATCACGAAGTTGCTGAGGTGCGCAAATACCAACACGTGGTCACACGTGCTGAATTGAGCATTCTTGGAAACGTAACCACATGCTAGTCACGTTGATGTCAGCCTGGGCGCCTGCCTTGGTAATCAAATTGTTGGTGCACCTGCTTATGTAATGTTGTCACGCATAACTAAGCACATGTTCACGTCAACAATTAAATACGTCGACACGCAAATATTATTGTCGATGTATTGAGCATGTGGGAACTAAGTTGGCTGATGTGGGTCTTGAAATGGTGGAAAACGTGGCAAAAGATGTATTAGTTGGACTACGGACAGGATGCAGTGTCTAAGGCATAACGCAAAGAATTGGAGATGTTATGCAAAATGCGCTAAGTCAGAGTCGAACGCAGGGTCAGCAGAACTGCTGATGGGAGCCCTGTGAGACAAGGACGTAAAGTCAGAAGGGGATACCCTGCAACTGTTGTCTGCGCATGCGCGAGTAAGACGTTGAAAAGGGACACACAGGGATAAGAATGGGTGCAGGACACGGGAAAGAGTTCTGAGACAGCCGGAGTGTCTCAGACACGTCCGAATACTGCAAATGGAGTAGACCGTTCCGTCGTTCCGCGTGATCGGAAAGGTGATGGGAAAAGGATGGTGAGGTGGATAGAGAGTTGCGAAGGAGAAGTAGCGAGCTGGCCAGAAGAAAAACTGAGAGCGAGTACAGAGAGGCAGGGCGTAAGGGAGAACGCAGCAAGTAACGTCAGTGTGGGGGAACAAAGAGTTACCCCACACGATTGGCTAAAAATGGAAGCGAGTAGTGGGGATCACGGTCCAAAAAATGGGAGGCGAACAGAAGCAGCCTTCTCCGGGTGATCGGAACAAAAGAGAGAGGCTGTGACAAAAATAGAGAGCCGAGTAAAGAAGGAAAAGAAGTGATGGCAGAGATCGGATCATTGGATCAGCAGGGCTGATCATGATCAATCAAGAAGACTTACATCACGCACACGTCAAGCCAATTAAAGGCGTCGAACTCAAGTTATTGCACGCAGAAAGCAAGTTTATTAGGCTACGGAGTAGTAACAATACTATTGTAACTACAAAGTAGCCTCAATAGCATTGTTTACCTCGTCAATCTTGGAATCCGGCCCAAGGATTTCAACATCCGGGCTTTTGACGGCTGGCTGGGAGAACAGAGTAAGGGAGTGCAAGACGGAGCAGAACAAGTGGGAAGGACGAACCAACTTGGAAGGAGAGCTGACTTGAAGCTCTCCGATGCGGATCTCTGCATCGGAAAGAGCCTGGTTATCAAGTACGGTCCAAACAGCCTCGCGACGCATGACAAGTTGTTTGAAGCGCTGTTGAGCAATGTCCAGCATAAAAAGTTGCTGGCATGTGGCGTCGTCAAGTACCTGAAGGTAGTCGCGTAAGGTGGTGCGGGAGACTTTGCCGTCCTTAGCCAGAATTCTGTTGGTTTCGTCGAGTAAGGTTTGGGCACACGAGCCGTCGGGGCGGTATGAAGCTAGGGTAGCAAGAATCAAGACAGTTTTATGTAATGAGAAAAAGAGACGCACCAACAGAGGATTGAAACCGTGGCCTCTTGGCATCAGGTGCTGCCTCAGGTGTGGGCTGGAGAGAGAGCGAAAAATGCGCAAAACGCGTAAATAATTCGTCGATTTGTATTTCTAGAAATAGAAAACAAGCTCACGTCGTTAGTCTTGCGCTTGGCAGGACGAGGGGATGACACACTCATCATTTCCACGTCGCTGTCACGCTCTTGGCGGCGGTCACGGGCACGACGAGCCTCATCACGGCGGCGGGTCTGGAAAGGAAGGGAGAAATTAGAAAAGAAGTGGATGGGGGGAAAATGCAAAGAGTGACCTCAGCACGCTCTTTAGCAGCAGCTTCTTTGGCAGCTTCTTTGGCACGCTTGTCATTAATTAATTTCAAGATGCTGTCAGCAAAAATACACCAGTTTTTGAGGTTGGAAGAGGTCTGGAGGAGGCGACGCTCGATGCGGTCCTGGACTTTATAGAGAACATCATAAAGGCCACACTGCTCGGCAATGGCAGGGAAGTCCGAGTGATCAATGAAGATCTGGGGACAATGTGCAAAAAGTTAAACTTAGAACAAGAGCCAAAATTAGACATGACACACAAGTTCGGCAGCTCCGAGATGCCGGGACACTAGAGTAGAGGACTCTTTTGCAAGAGCTTCCTCACAAAGGCGGGTGACAGCAGTGCCAAAAGCAGCAATGTGCTTGACGGACTTAATCTGTTGATCCTTATCATGGATAATTGCATTTTCAAGGAGAGAGTAGGGGTCGGTACCAAGGGATCTTTTGGGACCAGTAGGGGGAGCCATGGGGGATGGTGAACTAGGGATGTAGGGGATGATAGGAGGGGTTTAAATGGCCTTTGAGGCGACAGGGAGGACAGCAAAAACATGCAAAAGAAACCTACAAACCTTGCAGGAGGGCCGGACGAAAATTTTGATATGATGGCAGAGAAATGGAACTTGACCTAATCTGGAACTGTGAATGACTGAGGACAGTCTTTATTTGGTGGGGGGGAGATGATACGACGCTGTACCAGCAGTCAGGGACAAAACATGCACCAGAAGTCAAAATAAACATTTAATTATAGGCTGAAAACTGTAAGCCTCCTGGTAGCAGTCTCAACAAATATCTATCTCCGAAAATATCCCAACAAATACACAGAAAAGTACAGAACAACAGGCAGGGACCGGCTCAAACTATCAGCTCAACAATAGTCTAACCACTGTCATGGAGAGGAAAAGCATGGAAGCTGGTAATGGACGGAACAGGATTGGACGGAACAGGATGAAATTGGGAAATTATTATATTCATTCGATATTATAATTCTCAATTTCATCATCAAATCAGTCAATGTTTGGCAATGGACGGAATAGGATGAAATTGGGAAATTATTATATTCATTCAATATTATAATTCTCAATTTCATTGTCAAATCAGTCAATGTTCGATTTGACAACAAGGAGGGGAAAAGGAAAGAAGTAGAGGATGCAGGGAGGCGCTCAAAGAGGAAAGAAGGATCCATGAATTAGATCAGGCTAAATGGAGCTCAAGCAAATGGAGAAGCGGCAATCAGAAACATCCGGAAGAATGGTGGAATGGGTATTAGATCAGGCTAAATGGAGCTCAAGCAAATGGAGAAGCGGCAATCAGAAACATCCGGAAGAATGGTGGAATGGGTGGCACTGAAACAGGCCTCCCAAAAAAGGGAAATTGGACTATTAAATACGTTCTGGAAGTGGGAGAGTTTCCAACAAAGAGTCATATGTAGATAGTGGTCTGTGCACCAGAAAAACAGTATAAATAGCCCAAGTTTAGTAGAGAATAGACAGGCAATTGATAGGCAAAGGCTCGGTGATTCCCAGGGAGTGAATCGCTTAGGCCGGAGTTTGTTAAGAAACCTCGACTTGTGGGAATATTATTATTCTCATTCAATATTATAATTCCTCAAAACCTCGGCGTTTTGCAAGATTATTAAACGCAGTCAAGATAATAATTATCCCTTTCGTCATCAAAGTCAGTGTGAATTCAAGGTCATATTCTACACTAGCAAGCCCCAGGGCAACGTTTTCTTTGGAGGGGACTTGGTGTAGGACTATCTCGTTAGACTGTACTCGCTCACATAAGAAGTGATATTTGATATTGACATGTTTAACTCGGGCGTGGAGAAGAGGGTCTTTGGACAGTGCGATTGCAGAGTTGTTGTCGCAGAACATTGTTGTCGGTTGTGATGTGAGATCATAGCCTATGCCTGTGAGCAAAGCCCTCAACCATATACATTCCTGGGCACTCTCAAACACCGCCATGTACTCTGCCTCGCATGAGGAGGCTGCCACGGTTCGTTGTTTCTGGACTGCCCATGATATGGCCCCGGATCCGAGGTTCCAGATGAAGCCGCCGATGCTTCATCAGGTATCTGAGCAGCTTGCCCAGTCGGAGTCTGTATAGCCTGAGAGCCAAGTGTTCTCGTCTGATCCCCCCAGGTGAAGCTGTAGATCACAAGTACCTTTGAGGTATTGGACTAAGCGGATGGCGGCGTTCCAATGTGGGGTTGCATAAGAATCCAAGTACTGGGTGAGTTGTTGCACGCCGAACACGATGTCCGGGCATGTAGATATTGCAAGGTACAGGAGGCAGCCAACTAGCTGGCAATAGGGTGTACGTTCGAGAATTTGTTGTTCCTCCTGGGACAGGGTTTTCCTGTCAACTCATCGCAGTCTGGTGTTGGGATCCATTGGTAGGAAAAGTGGCATGGCATCCTTCTGCCCAAATTGGCCTATTATCTTATCTATGAGTGCGGTTTGGGAAAGTTTGACTGTTCTATTGGGGCGATCCCACTCTATCGTGATACCAACAACAAAGTGTGGTGTGCCCAGGTCAGAGATAGTCCAAACCTGGCACATCTGGTCCTTGAACTGCTCGTTTTCCTCTTTATTGCTAGCAATCGATAGGAAGTCGTTGACGTGGAGAGCCACGATGATGGTGCCTTGATCAGTGACGCAGTAGTAGATGCAGGATTTGCATGGTAGGCGTTGGAATCCCCAAGCTGCCATATTCTCGTTCACTGCCTTGTTCCAGATTCTCCCTGCTTGCTTCATACCGTAGAGTCCACGCACTAACTTCCATACCCAGTCCTCCTTCCCCGTCTCCTCAAAGCCTTCTGGTTGCCTCATGTATTGAGTCTCATCTTTGGGAAGGACACCATATAAGAAAGCTGTTTTCACATCAATTTGGGTCGTGTCCCAGCCTTTGATCGCTGCAAGGTGGAGCAAAATCTGCCATGATTCCATGCATTGATAGGCTTCTACTTGGACTGAGCGCATCAAGGGACATTATAGGCCAACCGACACCTGACATACTAAGGACTCTAGCGACCAGTTGAGAATATAGAGCAGCCTTAGCTCTGGCAACCTACTACAGGACTTAGTGATTTACCCTAACCACTAGCTACCAGGCCTTCAGTGCACTCCATTCACCTATCTCAAGAGTGAAGGAAGCTCATAATGTATAGCGCTAACACGACAGCGGGAGAGGACTCTAACTAAACCCCGATCACTTCCAGAAGGAGCCAGCAGCAGGCGCTGCCATTTGACGAGGCACTTCAATCAGAAGTCTAAAAGGATCAATGACGGCGGCACTGGATATACCTAAATTCGATATCTGGATCTGTCAGGAACTGATACAATGAGTAGCACTGACATTAGCGCTCATGGCGTCTGTCGTGGATTTTCCGACCATACCCTGGAACAGCCTGGCCAATCGGAGTCATAATAAAAGTGAGCAGACTCATGCAATTCTAAGCCAATATAGAGTCGCCGCTGGTCGCTGTGGATCATAACGCCGTTGGGTCGCCGCCGTCAGCCATGTGCAAAAGGTCACCGTTGACAGGTCGCCATTAGAGGAAACCACAAGGAGAGGCACTAGGAGGTAGCGCTGCAGATGGACTGGTATCTTGGCAAACATGGTAGCGCATAGTATATAAAATAGCTACTTTACATGTATATAACAACGAATCGTAACCCCTTGAGCAGACAAGTTACACTTAGCGTTCAAATCGCACTAGCTTCCTTTGACTTCATTGCTGCGTCGGGCACTAGCCTCGTCTATCTCGTCTTTGTTGTTTACGGTGCCACCTACGGGCACAATACACTGCGCTACTCGTCTTTTCTTTAATATCTTTGCTTAAACCACAACGCTTACCGTCTGCCAGGTAGCCCTCAAAGCGCTATAATCTAGTGCATCGTTTTATCACCTCCACTCGAGCACACCAGGACCCTGTCAGGACTCCTCACAACTACGCATGCCAGGCACTGGAGACGGCGTTGTACTGCATATACGTCCAGCGCACCCAACCACAGTTGGTGTCATCAGCGTGCTGTAGGGGAAGTAGTCTTTGTGTAATCACGTCCATGGAAGACTAGTCTGACCTTGAATCGAACCGCATTTCCTTGTTCATCACATTTGATTTTGAAGACTGGTCAACCAGTTCTCATCTTCTGGCCTGCTGGCACCGCAGAACAAGGCACAAGCTCATAAACTCCCATTTCTTTGAGAGATTTCAGCTCATTTTGATAAGCTGCTTCCCATCAGTCTGCGTCGGCTGAAATTTTGGCTTCGGACCATGTTTGTGGCTTGTCACAGATGTCTGGTGCCAGGGGATTGTTCCGTAGCTCATGGGTAGTGGTCAGCAGATGTTCAATGACATCAATTGATGAAATGTGGGCGAGATTGGGCACGTCGGGGTCCTGATCAGGGTCCACGGTCCCTTGATCGGCAATAGCTGTTTCTTGATCTGGTACTTTGTTTGCTGCTTGCTGTGCTCAGACACGCTCACCTGCAGCAATTGAGTCCCGCACGGCCCTTTCTACTTGCGATGGTGGTGCTTTGTCTGGCTTGGCTTTGAGAGTGGGTATCAGTATACGGCTGGATCGTCTGAGTTGAGGAGGCTGATCTTGTACAGGTACCTTGATGGGTTGAGATTGGAGACTGTTTTGTGGTGCTCCTTCTGAATTGAATAGGAGGTTGTCTTCAGCAGCATTAGGAGTTGGGGACTGATGAGGGATTTGTTCGATCAATGGAGGCTGATTGAGTATGGTGGAGGTTGATGGGTGCAGCTGCATTTCGTGGCTCTCATGGAATTTTACGTGGTAAGTTTTGTATATCTTTCCAGTTGCCCTTTCATAGCATCGGTAAGCCTTGGAGTTACATGTGTACTCTATCAAGATACATTCGATAGATCGAGTGTAAATTTTTGGGTTGTGTTCTGCGAGAATCAACACGAAGGCTTTACATCCAATTTCCTTCATATATGAGTAGTCTGGGCGCCAACCTGTCCATGCTTTGTGAGGAGTAATGGGAGAGCTGAGGTTTTTAAGGGACTTAGTGAGTGTCCTCTTGTGAAGGTGTGAGGCCATCATATAGAACTCATCCTACATGTTGGGTGGGCATCCAGCAGCAATCCGCATTGCTCGAGCCTTCCTCATTAGTATACAATGCATCCGTTTGACGCGTCCAATGTGTGCCGAGGTATATGCAGCACCAAATTGCTGTTCCGTTCCATGGGAGAGGAGCCAGGCTTCCATTCTGTGTCTATCAAGCTCGCCGTCGTGTCTGGTCCTGTACGTTCCCAGTTTCTCTTGGACCTTGTTCTCCCTTGCGATTTGCCAAGCTTTGAGTTGCATGAGTGCCTCATTTTTGCTTCAAAGGAGTATTGACCAATGTTCACTTGTGAAATCATCAACAATATTCATAATATATTTATATCCACTGCAAGATACAACAGCCTGAGGGCCTGTAAGGTCAACCCATACGATCTCTAGCTTCCGTGTTGCTCTTCGCCCCTCCTCCCACACCCTTGGTACAGTATTCCTTGTCTGTTTGCCAAGGGTACATGAGCTACACTTGGGTGGTTTGGAAGACAGGATAGAGGGCGTACCTGGAATGATGCCAGATTTAGCCATATTGAGGACCGTCTGATAATTGGCATGTCCGAGACGACGATGCCAAGTTTCAAGGTCAGCGGTATGTTGGGAGAGCAGGGCACGGTGTTTGATTGAAGCTGAACTGAGATTCAGTGAGTAGAGTCGTTGGTTTGGAAGGAGAGAACCTTGTGCCACCAGCGCACGAGTGGATCTATTGATGATTTTCACAGTTTTGTTGTTGAACACGGAGTTGAGGCCAGAGGAAGCGGTGAGTGAGCTTACAGATACGAGCCGTACTGTGGCATTGGGGATGTAAAGTGCATTCATCAAGACGATGTTTGAGCCTTTTGCTATATGAAGGCGAATATTTCCAATGCCGATTGCTGACACTGATGATTCTCCTAGTCCTTTAACAATGCGAGGTGGAATGGAATGTAGTGTGATGAAGTCTTCTTGATATGGCAAAATGTGGACTGTTGCGTCCGAGTCTACTAGGAACGGAGCACTCATTAGGGAGGTAATGGAGAATCATCCTGACTGGTTTATTGGCGCAACATCTGTGGCTAGTATGCTGTCTGTGACTCTTTTTGCATGGGTGCTCCAATCTACTGCTGTGGTCATCTCTTTGTATGCCATAAAGCCTGTGTGTTCCCAGCACTTGGTGCTATAGTCAGAGATCTGTCCAGGAAAGTTGACAACCCTGGCAAATGCAGCTGTTTCCAGCGGGGGAGAAAGCTGTCCCAGCTGAGAGGGGTCGACATACCAGAGTTTCCCGTCAAGGCCTGTGACTGCAACAAAAGATTTTGCAGGTGCAGCTGTAGTGGATGTCGTTTGTGGACTACTCTTTTTCGATGCTCGTTGTGCTTTCTGTGCCTCGGCGACTGTCTTCCCAGCCATTCCTCCTCCCTTCTATACACAGAATGATTTTGTGTGTCCCCTGCATGGGCGCTTGAGCAAGAAACAGTTCTCACAGCAAACTGCATCTGGGCCATGATTGTGCCCCGCTAGGTCAGTCCTGCGAGACTTATGTCCCCCTTTCACGCTCAAGGCCGTGGCGTGATTGGACTTGGCTTTTGCATTGAGGATATTCTGTGCGTTTTCCATGAGGAGATGAATTTCTGTTGGGTTGCAGGGCGAGCTCCGAGTGCTCTTGCTGATTAAGGTCGAGACTGAGTTTTGGAGGGATTCAAAAGAGGGATCGTTAAGGCTGTTGAGTAGGGCAATGCAAGTGAAGACATCCTTGTTGATGTCGCTGATGTCGAATGCTCTCTTCACAATGTCAGCAATGCGTCCTGCAGTCGCTGGGAGGGGCTCAGACATGGAACAGTAGGTGGATAGGACCTCCTGTAAGAGGGCAATCTGCTTGATTGGTCCCTCTCGCTGTGCACGGGTCTTCAGATCAGCGTAGCATTTGGCAGCTCCCTCGTCTGTTACAAGGTCACAATGCTCCACGTCATCAAGAGCAGTCTTAATGAAGGTGATAGCAAGACAATCATTCAGGCCCCAGTTGGCATGTGCACAGGGCTCGGTGTCCACGCTAGGACGAGGTGTGATCGTGTCAAAGATGTGTGCGTAGATGCCATTAAGGATCAGGGCATCCTTGAGCCATTCAGACCACTGCGTGAAGTTACTGTTGGCGCGATTGTATTTCTCGCCTTCCCATCTGTGATGTATGACACGCTCCGGGACAGAGGGATTTGAAGCATCAGTCTGCAGTATCAAGAATTTGAGTTCAGGGGACGTAGGAGCCATGGCGGGGTAGACTGACAAGAATAAGGTGCCAGAAACGAGGCCAGAGACAGAAGGACAAAAGACAAAGAGACAAGGAGCGCAACGCAATGCGTAGTAAGATTAGATCAGGGTAGACTAAGGATAATTATCCGAGTCTGATGTTTAGTAGCCAATACTTTCTATGAAGTTCGTCTACCAAAGGCCCATAACCTGTTAGAATCAGACCGTGTATATTGTATCTAAGACAATATCAGATTAGTTCTCAGTCCGATATAAGTGACTGTTTTGGATGACTGTACCTAAGACAATATCAGATTAGTCTACGGTTCAATCAGTAATGTATGTGTATAAATATAAGTGTTTGCTTACCCTCAGTCCGATATAAGTGACTGAGGGTATTCTACAATTTGTCCATGTTTATATAGGTGTAGTTGGACAATGAGGCCATTGTCCACAATGTAAAGTATGTCGTACTGTATGAATGTGATGGTGTAGTAGGTGGCCCTGAAGGCGACCCTGTGAAGAGTGACTGTGTGATATCAATCGAGGTCGATATCCAACAGAGTCGAGTCCTACTTTACGATGCCCAGATACCAATATAATTACTAAGGACTTACTAGTCTACAGTCTAATATATAGATCGAGTGCTAACAAAATGTTGTTGAAATTTCGTCATTTACTCTAAAGATATCGTCCCATCTACTGTCGCGTTGGCACGTCACACCGACTGTCACGCTGGCACTGCCATACCGCGTCATCAACCCGTAGACCTCGGCCTTGCCGCGCGTCGCAGCGGCCCATCCCTTTTGATTTACATACTCCATTCTGACTCATAACAAGTCCGGCTCAGTTATAGTGCCTGTGAGCGATTGCCACGTCATCGTCATGTATGGGTGAAAAAACGGGGGCTGGAGACTGTTACCCAGCACACTACCTTCTTTTCAGGGGGTTTTGTGTCCTCGTTGGCTGCGTTGTGCATTGCTGTCGGGGGCTTTGATCCAAGCACATTTTGGTATTTCTCCTTTCTAGGGAGTAACAGCTCGGTTGTCACCCGCCCGTCTGTTTTCATGTGAGTTTTCGTGAACACATGTTGGTGACGTATCAAGGGCCCCCCCCGGCAACGTTCTGATATTTATAAGACACGGCTCATAGCTATCTGTAAAAACCTCTTCAACATTCCATTAAGTGCCCATTTCCCCACCTAAAGTTCAACTTTATCTATATCGTATCTATGGCTGAGAAACCAAAACACAAGGTCTCTTATGGTGCGCGTCGTTTATGCTGATCCCTGTCGATAATAAATATGGGGTGTAGTTCGTTTAGGCAACTCCGGTCTCAAAGTGTCTAGGATCATTCTTGGAACGATGCAGTACGGCACTCCGGAATGGCAGGAGTGGGTACTCGGTGAGGAAGAGGCAATAAAGCATATCAAGTATGCGTACGTATTCGCTCTTATTCAACCTTCAAGCCAGCAAGTGAACTCATCTATCTCATCATGAACTAGATATGATGCAGGCATTCAGACGTTTGACACCGCCAACGTACGCACTTCAGATCAAAGTCATGAGTCGATCTCACTCGTTCTCAATTGCAGGCATACTCTAATGGACTCTCAGAGATTATCCTTGGAAAGGCCATCAAACAGTTACAGCTCCCGCGCGAAGAGATCGTGATCCTTACTAAAGTCTCAACCATGTAGTTGAAGTTGACGTTTGACTGATGATTGAGTACAGGTATATTTCACTGTCATGCGTGAACATGGCAAGAACCTCCTCGCTACCGGCGAGGAACTAGACAAAGTCGGTTATGTCAATCAGCATGGCCTAAGTCGCAAGGTCCGGTCTTTCTTTTCGTTTGTTACCTGCTGGTCTCAAAGTACCTTATTTAGCACATCTTTGATTCCGTCAAAGCCAGTCTCGCGCGTCTTGGTGTGGACTACATCGACGTTTTACAGTGTACTTCCGGCTTGAATAGAACATTATTTACGCGTTTTGACATTTAGTGATCTAGGCCATCGATTTGATTACGAGACGCCTATTGAGGAGACTGTGAGTAGTTATCGTCTCTCGTGACCTCTGTCCTGACGAGTAAGGGAAAAACAGATGCATGCCCTCCACGACGTTGTGAAAGCTGGATATGTGCGCTATATTGGCATGAGCTCATGTCATGCTTATCAATGTATGCCTCTCTTATTCCTTCCTCTCGAATAATTATTTATCTTCAAAAAAAAAACAAGTCCATCAAATGCAGAGTATGCCCCAATCCTTCCATGTGACCTAGCCGAATTCCCAACTAGCTTTTCAGATTATGCAATTACACACAACTTGACTCCATTCATTTCGATGCAGAACCACCACAGCGTACTTTACCGTGAGGAAGAGCGCGAGATGTTTCCCACTCTCAAGGTACGCTTTCCCTCTTCCTATCTTTGATCTTTCGCCTTTCTCCTTGTCCTTGTCCTGCGTTAACGCTGTCATCCCCACACATATGGCGATGTATTGTCGTACTCATTTTAATTAAATTGGCCAGTTATTCGGCGTCGGATCAATCCCATGGTCCCCACTTGCCCGCGGGCTCCTCACGCGTCCTTCGAGGGAGCAGACAAAGCGCGGTGAGACTGATAGGTATGTTTCCGCCCTATATGCTCAGCCACATATCCCTTACTCAGCCTGGATTGCATAACAGCTTCATTCTCCAATATAACAAAGCATTGGGAACGCCTGAAATCATCAAACGGTACGTCCCTCTAATCTCATCTCTTTGCTCCAACAATTCAGTGAACAAACACCTCAATAGCGTTGAAGACCTCGCTATCAAGAAAGGTTTATCGATGGCCCAGGTTGCGATGATGTGGTCCCTCTCGAAGGAGGGCGTGACGGCCCCGATTGTGGGTACGACGAGTATGAAGAATTTGGAGGAGTTGATTGGTGAGCTAGCTTCTCTTCATCCCCAATTATTCTTGCCCGAGTTTTGTGGTTCTCAAGGGTCATTCACCCCTTGCAATACACTCATTCTCAAACTATACCTGCCTCTTCGCGCTTTTCTACGATTGAAAATTGGCTGATGTCGCTTTCTTAGCTGTGGCGGATATGAAGCTCAACGAGGAGGAAATGAAGTATCTAGAAGAGCCATACGTCGCGCAAGCACTGTTTGGACACTCGTAAATCGTCGTCGTCTCAAGGTCTCTCATGGGATCACGAATCAGTTGGGCGATGCGATGTGGAACTTGAATGATGAAAGAATAACGGTGTTTCCATGACTATGCAATTCCGCACGCAGTGTCTGCTTTAAATCACACAAATTACCACACATTGTTTCTTTCCCTTGGACACATGAATGGATTGATGGTCTCCAATGGATCTTCAGACATCACGGCTTGAAGTCATGAGGTTGACTAACTCCACTCTTTGAATCGTCACCGTATGATTTTCGTGTTGAACACAAAAGAACTTACAAAGTGAAGATAGGAGCCCTACGCACAGGCAGGAAATACAATATCTCCGTGATACGCATTCTGTCGTGAAACCATTAAAAGCTTCTTCACCGTTATCATTGTCACTCGCAAACAGAATACTTAAAACATCGCGCGCGAACAATCCAAGCGTACGGATTGGGGCATGGTATATAAACAAATGCGAGTAGAGATAAAAACTAAGGGAAAATTACGAAGAACCCGAGGCTCACAATGCTATATCAAAGTCCGTTTATGTTGAAACATCAAATCCAAGCAGAGCAAACCGACCTCAGAGTGGAAGCAAGGTACTGGGTTCAAAGGAATTGCTATGCTACAAACGAAGGTTAACCATGTGCAAGTTTTAACCAGTGTGGGAGACGACGAAACTAGGCATGATAAAATCTCCTTCGATTAGGCTTGACGGTTTGCCTGGGCGAATATCCAGGCTCTGGCATACTTAGCAGACAAGGCGAAAAAACTTACGTTTCGTGGGGAGGAAACATGTCTAATCTACTGACAGCGAGGAACTCTTCTTCTGACCAAGCAGAATTGGAGAGTTACGAGGCCATACTGATATATCACCTGCTCTAAGAGAAACACAAGTGAACAGAACTAGCTGACCAATAAGGAGTGGCAGACGCAATTCAGCCAGGCACTTGTTTGGCTTGACATTTTGTCTAGTCTCGTGAGATAAAGGAAATGGAATGCACGAAAGAAAACATACCTTGCCTGTGGCAATCTACGGCTCCTCCAGGTTTCACTATTTGCGTAAAGCGGAAGGGATACAGCTTTTGTCTGGTGAGGGCTAAGCTACTCATCTAGACTCCTTGTGTTGCGTTAAGGTTTCCGTGGACGACGCTTTGGACATCCACTAACTAGATACGGCAGTTACCAATGCTGGCTCAAAGACTTATCTACTGTTGAAGCTGAATGGGAGACAAGTGCTAGATTCAACGAAGCAGTGACTAATCACTCTAAAGCACAAGCGGGGACGGGTATGGGCTTATGCAAATGATACATCAATAGATTCCAGACGTTATACGTGATGGATAAATAAGGTTAACGTTAGGTATCTTCAGAAGCGAATGTGCTGATAGTAAAGAATTGAGCGGATCAGGGATATACTCCGTGGGTTTCCTGTTGAAGCAAAAAACAACCGTCGAAAAATAGAAGCGAGGGTAGTGTACGCAGGCAAGTCGGCAACCTAGGACGCACCCAACGATTCATACTTCGCATGGGACTTGCGCGGGCCGGAAGGACTCTGATACTGAGGCATATCCTGCATTTTCACCTGAGCATGCGACCGCGACCTCTTCAAGATATCATCCGCCACATCCGCACCATACCGCTCTGCCAGCTGACTCGCATATTTATCCATGATGACGGCCATACTACTAAGCGACAGGCGGTACCGCTTCGGCATCATGCCCTTCCCGAATCTATACGTCACGTGGTTCGAACAAAGAAGCGCGACGATCATGACGAAGAGCTGAAAGGGGACAAGGATGAACGAGACTGCGAACCAACGTTTGAGTGTGACGCGCTGGAATTCCAAGTACGGTTTTTTGCACCCGGGGAGGACACTCCGGGCATAACACGTCTGTGTGACGGTCGCCTCGACGAAGGGTGAGAAGTAGCCACAGCACTCGAGCTGGTTCTGTATGCGTGCGCGGCCTTCGACGCCGAGCGTGCGGGACCACTCCGCGTTAATCTTGCCCTGAAGGTTGAATGCTTGTCGCCTGTAGCACACGTATCCTGGTGTGACGAGGAAGGCGAAGACGATCCAGAGGAGGAAGGTATATATGGCAAGGAAGGAGCGGTTGTTCAGGAGGATGCCGGCCCAGCCTATGATGGCGGTGAAGACACCGGCTGAGGCAGCAATGGTAGAAAGGATGAGCTCCGGACGGTTTCCTACGCGGATGATGTCGGCATGGTGCCAGACGTTGAACCAGATGAGAAGGCAGAAGACCAGAGCGACGAGGGAATAGCACGTCAACTAAGGAACCATTATAATTTCAGTTGATAAGAGGGAAAGGATGGACTCACCAGGATGTTCGCAAAGAACAGGACCCATTTGAATCGATTCCACCGCAAGCGTGACTTTTTGCCGTCCGTCTTTTCCATAAATACGTTATCGTAGTCATCGTCGCCGGGCGCGCTCATACGAGCCTCACCACTCCTGAACGCCTCTACTCCTCTGCCACGTTTGGGTACAATCGGATCGATACCTTTCTCACTTTTCCGCTTTCGAGTCGCACTGCCGCCGGGGGTGAGTAATGTAGCCGAGAACTTTGACGGTACATAGTTGACTGTCAACGAAACACTGCTGGCATCCGTGAGATCAGTGTGACTGGATGTTAGATTTCCAGCAAAGGGGGCACTTCGAAAGTCCGGACCGCCCAAGATGTGACGTGTCGAAGTTGCGAGCGAGTCTACCGAGTGGTTGTTGGAAGAAACAGATGCCGGTCGTGACCTAGATGATTGTAAACACTGAGCGCTGAGACTAGAGGTTAAGAGGGACTCACGGCATGTCAGTCTGAATATGGGGAAGATGGCGAGCTCTGGATCAGTTCGTGAAAAATGTTCCCATGGCGGCACGCACCGGCCGAAGAAATTTATTGTCGAGATACGTCGACCAGACACGCTGCATACCGCGAGTATGCTATGACAATCAATGAAGAACAGGACTACAGGCACAGTCCGTTTCGCTCTGATGCAGAGGATGAATACGTTAAAAAGGCAATGATGAACTGAAGATACTAACGAACTTGTTTGATCACAATCCCTGACAACAACCTAGCAACGGAGACAGGTAAGGGCAAAGATGGCGCAGAACTACACGTTGGCGTCGTGGCACACATACCTGTCAGGAGTACTCACGCGAAAAGTTTGAAAGTCGGGCAGCCGCAGGCACCGGATAAGATAACAGGAGATTGATGAGTGACACTCTGTCACCTTGTGACCATTTATATCTTGTGACAATTTATATCTTGTACCGGAACGATGGCTCCGAGTGAAACTACGTATGTGGTCTGCGGTCAGAGAGACATAACTTCTAGAGAACACTCAGTCAAATACACTGGCCCAGGTCGAATAACTAAATAAAGGTATTCCTGCTGGCCATGTATCGAACTATAGACCCCTGGATCATAATGTTTGACCCTTTTCTCGTGCTCTGCCCAAGGTTCATGCTTCCCGGACTTTTCCAACATTTGGATTCCAAGTACTTGAACCTCTGGTCTCGATGATGGATCTTAATCAATCGTCCTGAGGTGACTCGCTCCGCCAACGTCAGGACTCACTACGGTGGACCATCTGCTACCTCGATTTTGGAGCTCGTGCGTCCAATCACTTAAGCTCTAGTCTTAAACGCTGATATATAGACATGTTTGCCCCCTCATGTGCCAAATACGCTCTGTTTGCTCCTGCGACCCTCTGTCTAAGTAACTTTGAATTTGGACGACGCTTGAATTATATCTGCGTCATACTCGCGCAGCAAAAGTCTTAGGTCTGTCCTGTGTCTTTGATGGGATGGCGCTCATGTATATCATTGATGAATCCGTTGCCTGACAGGATGCCTTATTCTTCCAGGGTAAGTGTACATAACCTGATTCCCATGTTCAATTGAGGTATGCCTGGGAAAGTATACATGTATTGTTTTGTTTTGTTCGTACTCCCATTTTATTCAGAGCTGTAATGTTTGTTCGGTTGCAACACATTCCTACTTCTCGTCATACGAGATCAATATCACCTATCCACTTTTGACATTGCCGAACAGGTCCGTTCTAGAAATGGACATGCTGTCGATACTCTTGTTCGGACCAAAACACCAATGGCGCTCACATTGACGCGCACATTCAGGCGACCGATTCCGTTACATTGGTAATATGTCTATTTCCCATTCAATGGAAGAAATTAACGGCCAAATTCGGCGGAGCAAGTGGTCCTACAAGTGTGGACAGTAAGTACACGCTCAGGGTATACTTTAGCAAGACTACGGAACTCGGGAGCGTCAACTTCTCGTTACTCGCCAATTGCCGGCGAAAGCTCTTGATGAAACCTGGAAATGTTGGTGGATGATAATTCGCATACAATCTGCATGAAGTCCTATTTTTACTGTGGTGATCAGTAATCTTTCTACGTATTCGAGACTGAGGAGACTCTATCAAAGACTTAGGTCCGACTTCCGGCTTGGTTTTGCGTTGTCTTTACCAACATTAGGCACTTTCTTTGAATGTTATCAAAGTTCTGTGAATAGTACTTCAATAACAAGGAGCTTTGCTGACGATCCATCTCCATCCTTTGCAGTGGTGGGTTGTGTGACATGCCTGTCAAGTTTGGAAATTGATCTCATCCAAACCAATCTCATCTCAAGATGCCTGAGTTGGCAGAGCTCAGGAAACACGTGGCTTAAGTGCTTCTCATGTAGCAGGTGAGATAAAGTTGGTGGGAATCTGTAAGGCGAAAACGCCAAGGAAGAATCGTTCCCCTCGCCCACGTGGGGGAATATTCAGACGGATTCTCAGATGCTGAAAAGGAAATATTTGCATGCACAAAGGAACTTAAGAATCCAACATCTACTTCGGTACACGCACAGTGAACCGCGCAGAGAATTTATTGTCTGTGATTGATACGATGGCATCGGCTCAAGAGTCTCGACGCCGCCTTTCCAACGATGTATGGGCCCTTGGGTTGAGTGTAACCCAAGCATTCGATCACGATACTTCATCCAAGATACCATCGGCGCACTTATTCTTAGGATGACGAGATTTCCAGTGCCGCCTCGAGGCAAAGTATGTGCTAATGATCTCGTGCATTAACCATCATGATTTGATGGGTGGGGTCACGAACGATAGTATAACCCAATCATCCAAACATGAATGTTGACTGTAGGATGCGGATCAGTGTGCTCGTGGAGGCATAGCGTCCAGACGGTCAATGCATTTTTTTTCCAACGTCAAGGGCATAACGAGGCCGACACGCGCTTCGGGCGCAGACTTACTAGTAACTAACTAGAAAACAATTTAGTCATGGGACAGGCAGTGACATCGCGGCATGGCTAGTCCAACGCAAGCTGAGAAAAACACTCCCAAAACTCATCGAGATAAGTTAATTTTTTCTTTAGAAAAAGACACGAAACAAAATGATCATACCACGAATCCGTCTCTCGCCTCTCTTGTGATCTTAAACTTGGATCCAATCTACAAACCACCCCCACCAAGCATGTAATCCACCGCCGCATGTACATTCCCACCCGTCGCAAGCAGCGCCCGAATATTCTGTGATGCATTCGTGAATCCCATATCATTCAATTGCTATAATCGTATCAACTCATTAGTATCCTCTTCCTAGAAAATAACCAGGGAAAATATCAAGACCCACCCCAAGCTGAACCTGAAACCTCTCCTCAGGCGGCCTGCTATCCGCCGGCTGCGCAGGGGCTGCTCCTGCCCCACCGTACCCACTCATCAACTGTTGCATCATGGCTGGATTCATCCCCCACGGGTTTACATTCGCTCCTGGCACTCCGTCAGCGCCCCCAACGCCAGCCGCACCCGTCGCAGGAAGTCCCCACATGAGCGGGTTGAATGCGGGTGGCTGCGGAGCGGTGTTGACCCCAGCCCCGGTCGTGTTGCTAGTGGTGGTCGGGTTCGCACCGCCAGATCCGGGTACACCGGGGGCGGGAAACCCGCCGCCGCCGCCTCCTCCCACACCGCCCCAGGGGGTTCCACCGGAATGCATGGTGGCAGACATTTGAATAAGTTGGCGGAGCTGATGGGGATCGGAACTGTAATAAGGAGGTTAGCCTCAGCAATAGAGTCAAAGCGCCATATATAGGGTGTACAGAAAGATATCTTGGCACGATAAGGATGACTTACAGAATGCCTCTCATGATCGGGCTGTTGAACATAGCGCGCGCTTGTTGAGGGTCGGCTGCCAACTGGGGATTGCTCGCTATTATCTGCTCGATAACTTCTGGATTGGACATCATGCTGGACATTTGCTGCATGAAGGTCGGATTGTCTACCATTCCTTGTAACTGCAAGTAGATACATCCATCAGCTTTCATGAATGAAGCATCCAGCAGGATCAAGATGCACCATGTTTGGATCGTTGATATTCAGTCCTAGGTCAGAAAAGGGGTTGGCACCCGCCATAGCAGCCCAGCCGCGATGCGAATTCAACTGGGTTAATGGATCGCTCGGAAGCTGGCCAGTCTGCATGGTAGGTAGTTGTTGTCGTGGAGTAGCACCTCCAGCTGGTGTTGAGGTCGTTGCGGAGGACAAGGATGATGATGACGACGCTGCACCCTTGACCATGTGAATGGTGTGACCTGACTGAATCTTGTATGTTGAAAGAGGGTCATCGTCCTGACAGTTTACAGTTGTATGAGTGGATTCCTTTTCTAGACGACAAGAATGCACCTTTAACACCCGTCCAGAGTATATCAAGCGTTGTCTCGGGGCCTCCACATCCGACTTTGCAGCGATCGCTTCCTTGAGCTCGCGCACACTCTTATCTGCCGTTGTAGTAATTTGTAGCTTCAACTCGCTCGGTCCTACAGGGGTAAAGAACTCAAATTAATTTTGAACGAATGCTGGGGAAAAATCAACTCATGCCCTTGATGTTTATCTGAAGCTCGGGAGCAGGTTTGTCTGACATTCCGTGTAATGAGTGGATTCCAAGCTTATGAGTTAAGCCACGTAGTAGACCGTATGAAGAGGTTATGTCCTCGAAGCTCACAGGATAATAAAATGAGACACCACAGAAGAAGTTGTCGGTGATGGATTACGCGGTCTGATCAGGGGTCCGCCCGGTCACGTGGTATCACCCGATGCGTTCGAAACCTTTCCTTGAAAACTTTCGAGCTCGCTCGTGTGGGGTATAACGGCCTGTTCTTTGGTCTATGTAATGAAAGCGGATGACGCGTAACGTTTTCAATCAGACATAGACATACAAGCCAACCTGATCGATAAACAAGTGAAAAAGCTTTTCAGTGACAATTAATTTATTTTTCCCTTCTCCAACGGGAAGCAGCAATCAGCTACTATTTCCGATTGTCATTTCCTCCGTTCAGTATCCTTGAGATCTCCGTGGCTCTAGGCAATCATGTAAGGAATCTGCAAATTCTCACAGGTCTTTCTCCACCGCGGGTCATTAATCGGTTCCCACTGAATTATTTTATTCAGGTATATCTATACTCCGAGCTGGTCCCAGCCAAACCACAAACACTGGAAAACTTGTCCTACTACAATGGGCTCTTGCGGTCTGGATGATTGTGCGGAGATCATTTCGCCTCCGTGACCCGACTACTCAACGTGGAATTAAAATCCTTCATCAATCTGGCAACTTCCTGGTCTTTTATCCCCGATATGACAAACATCGTTACTATACTGTGACCCGTTACGCAGAGTGGAGGAGGCTCTGGTGCTGCCAGTCATTTACATTGCGGGAACCCAACCGCTACATCTAGACCCCCGGTTGTCTTCGAACATAAAAAGAGAATTGTTTACGCGAATATCTCTGAGCACTGCCATACAAGATGTAAGGTTTCGACTTCGTCAGGTGTCCGGTAAGCGGAAGTGACATTATCATTTTCGTTGTTGTGAGCATCTGGCATTTGTTGCCCACAGGGCGAAGTAAATCAAGATCGGCACGGCGGTCGCTGATGATTGGCAATAACAATGGAATTGCTGTCTGGTGATGAAAATTAAAATAACTGGGATCACATCACGCACGGGGCGGATACCGACCCAGACTGAATCTTGATGAGTACAAAGAACCTCAGGGAGTGAGTATAAATAGTGATGCGAGTGCAGGTCTAGAGAGACTACATTCGATATATCTCTAATGTACTCTCGTCTCTTTGCATCGCCTGTCGTATGGCCGACCCTCAGTGCAATATTACCCCCGCGCAGTGTTGGCTTAGCAATCAGTATGATCATGGCATCATACATCATGAGGGCCCTCATTGACTACGCTAGACCAAAAGCAGTAGTTCTACGCGTCGCGAATAGTCTTCGTGAAGTTTCTTGCCGATTCTATGACATTGAACACACCTGTAATGCGGCTGATGTTCATAAGGTCAGATTGTCACTTAACAAGTGAGTACTAGGCGCTTTCCTCGACCACGAGATTCATATCCATCAAGTGTGAGACTTCGCATACTCGAATTTCGCCGAAACCCTCGAAGCATCAACTGCGTGGCAGGAATTCGGCCTTTTTCTTGCCGGTCATATCTTTCACGCTCGAGCGATCATGAGGGACATTCAATTGTTGGACACACAAATCGAGGTGATATCTCTTCTTCATTTTCTCCCTGTTTACAATATTGAGCTACTAATCAGATGGCAATGATACGTGAGGAAATACGTCAAATTGGAGTGGATTGGAGAGCACGTTAGTTTTCCATGGCATTTAGTCCTGCTCATACAACAAGATTTTCGGTTCTTCGTTTTCACAAGTCAATTTAACCACACATGTATACTTGTAACACACATAGGTGGCTGGTCGTCATGTATAAAGCACACCTAGTTGCACAATTGATATAAATGTTCCACAGGAAGGAAGGATCAAGATATCGAAAGTTGACATTTCCCCCCAGGCTAGCCCGGATGGAAGATAGCGTGGCGTATATATGACTTGGTCATTTTGTGAAACAGTGAATCAAATTTGTGAATATATTCTGACGACCATAAACACATAACAAAAAGTAGTGAAAAGTGGTGGATGAATCGACGATAGTGCGCAGGTAGTATTTTCCTCCATAAGGATGTCCAAGGAGCCTGTCATTTTTCTTTGTCTTAAGATCTTGAGCAATTCTTTGATCGAAATTTGATGCTCCATCGTTTCCGGCACGCCGGTAGAATTTGAGTGTGAACAAATACAGCTGAAAGCAGGGTTTGTGTCTGGACCACCCCGGTTGATCTCGGCCAATCAAAGGTAAAGAAGTCATTAGACATTCAACTAAGGCGCGCGGCATAGAGGAATGTTTCCCAGAAGAAGTAAGCAATTAAGAACAGGGTTTCGGTAAGATTTATTGCACTTTTGCTCTTCAGCGACGTGATTTGATTTGCAGTTAGCTCTCTGATTGAGGCCGCACCCATGGAATTTCAAGAGCAATTATTCCAAAAGGCATTAGAGAACTTCCAGGGAGTCCAGTGTAGAAGGGCATAGAGGACAGATTACTGAGAAGGGAGTAATGGATTACAAGGAAACGTGCTACGTTCACGGCCAGGTGACAAGGATAAGCAAACCGGAAGAGGAGAAACTGGAGAACGGAAGACTTATTTTGACGTGTGAGAGGAGGGTGCATTGACATAACCATTCATCTCTTACAACTCTCGCGTTGCCGAGCTTGCCGCTGTATAGATCGTATGAGAAATCCAACGTTTCGGTCCTTCAGTGTCGGACACATGGACCTTACTTCTCGCTTCTTCGGCTCCCATTCAGTCTGTAACGTTCTGTCTATTCCGTCTATTCTGACCCAGTCCCTTGTCGTAAGTTATCACTCATTCGCACCACATACCTGTCAATGCTGACGTCACCTAAGACAGGTCGGTATTTGCTTCTTGATGGGAGTTTAGGGAGGTTTTTTATGTCAAGAGTAATAGTACCTAACAGAGGAACCGCACCAGAGGTCATGCGTCTATTTACGAATATAGAACCACTTAGATCTGCGATACTGCATGACCGGACCTCAATACCTCAATACCTCCTACGCACCTCCAAAGTATTCTGAGCTACGTGGAGTCGACCTCAAATTTGTAAAGTATTTTTTGATTGCTTGTGATCTCAAGATCAATGTTAAAAAGCATATAGTTGAGAGCTTTTTTGAGTGAGAACATCTTGATCAGGCTTTAAGTGCTTTTTCTAACTACATGCTGATACTTATACAGGCACTAAACTCTATCAAGCCATCTCGAATGTTTGGAATGTCTCATGAAGCTTGTGGAAACGAAGGCATCATCTTTGCCTACCACCACACGGCTACTTCGCCTGACCGTCATATCACTGCAAGAACACAGCACTGTCATGCAGGAAATGTCATAAATCAACGCATGCTCGAAACCAGAATTTGTTCTTCGCTACAAAAGAGGTAGCATGCTATCATCTATACTCGTCGATGTCTGCTGTTGGTGACGTCAAAAATCGTAATGAATGAGCGCTAGTTTATCGAATGTGCCTCTTTGTAAGCCGATTGACTATCCATAGATTATCCATGATGCATATGGATTAATGATCATATGAACACCACCTCGACTGTTGGTATGATATATTCCTTCTTTTCAAATTTTATGCCAGAGTCCTTTACTACTGCGTCCATTCGAGCTTTTGTACGCTCTGAGAAATTTCGCTACTCTCGCCAAGTGTTCTTGACGATAGCTCAAATAGTCGGGCCGGCATATCGGTCGATTGAATGGAATCAACGGATCCGCCTTCAAGTCATAGCAATGAAATACGGTAATTAAGCAGAGAGAAGCCTTTATCATCTGTGAAAGTGGAGTTATGAGTGATGTGTGTCCTCCCGTCACGGCGAGAGTCAGTTCTGTGAGGGCAGGAACCTTGAAGATAGAGAGAATCTCGGGATACAAGCTCTTTAAGTGAAGAGATTTGAGGTGCGGCAAATAACACCTTTGGATTTCCAGTTCGCCAACTGAATCCTCGCGGTCTATGAACTCGAGTTCCAAATGTCTCCACATTTTTGAAGTTCTGTAGTACGCTAAGCAGATCGATGAATTGGATTTTAGCGTCGACGGAGTTCAAGTTCTTGAGCTGGACATGTTTCAACAGTGTCCACGCTATTCCTAACTCATGAAGGACTATGCTTGCGTATTTTACAGATTCGAGTTTTGGTAAAATTGTAATCTCTGGGAGGTCAGAGGCTTTAGTGTCGTCAAAGCAGAGACTGAGATTTTCTAGGGAATCGCAACGCGATAGGCACTCTCGTAACATCTCGATCTCCGGAAATCCGATGTGGACGGATAACAGCTGATGCCATGGGATGTCTTGGCACTGCAATAATGCATAGCACACGGAACTGGTTCCAGAACACATCTTGAGTGTCCGTAAGTTCCGCATAGAATTGAATACAGAGAGACCAGTTTCAGTTACGATAGTATTGAAAGTATCGGTCCAGTCAAAACCTTCGAGGGTAGATGGATGGAAATTGAATGAAAGTGTCTTCAGGCACAACATTTTCAGGGCCATGGAACAGAAATGGGATGATAGGCAAGTCAAACAGGTCCATGGTGAGTTCCTCCACATGGATGTCAATAGCCGGAAGAAAATGGTCCCAACCTACATTTATCTGTATCGGGAAACGTCTGCCATGATTAACCATTACACAGGTGATATAGCGTGCCACGTTCATTCTTTGCAGCAGTTTCAATAGCTTCCACGAGAGAAATGTCCCATCCAGGTCGAGACAGAACCTCTTCCAGAGCTTGTGGTTTCTAGTAGCTATTCTTGTCCACCGAACACAGAAGAGAGTTCACGGCATCCTATTCCTCGATGGAAGAATTTTAATAAAGTTTCGGCAACGGCGAATTCGAAAATAGTATCCAGCAGCTCGACAGGGATGGCAGTTATACCGGATGATGCTACACCAGGAACCCAGCTTATTCATTCCATAAAGGATAAACTCGGTAGTGACGGTGTCTTCACTTTGTTCAAGGTTAGACAGTGTAAGCATCGAAGATACAAGAGGATCGACCTTAATTCTTACCTCAAATTGAAGTCGGATTGAAAAGATGTCGGCGCAAAGGTGTTGTGGCTTTCAACGAGAATATCGGCGAGAAGACAATTTCTTTTAAGCGTTCACGTCTCCTGCATGCCCTGAATATGGACAATGGAGAGGAAGTTCTTTATCGCTTTGTTAAAGCAGCTTGTTATCGACCCTTGAGCACTCGCACTGTCCTTTGTCTATCTACTGTGTTTGTTTTGAAAACAGTAAGAGACCATAATTAGTGGTCCATGCAAAATTGTGACGTGACATTAGGCCTAGACTATACCAGTGAGCATTGTTTGAAATTCTGTATGATGGACGTGAGACAGTAGGATAACCCTGTCAAATATTCAATTATAAAGTCAATACGGATGCCGCTCTTCGGCTAAGCCCGAGGCGATCGAGGTCGAAGGTTCCAGAAAATTTTTTTTTTTTTTTTTTTTTTTTTTTTTTTTTTTTTTGGAGTATCGAATACAGCGAAAGACCCAACGCCCTAGGCGTCTATCTATCGCCCGCATTGCTGCACACCTGGGATAGCAACCAGGTTCCAATCATGGGCAGCGTTATGTAGGTCTCCGCGAGGAAATGCTTTTACGCACTAGTGTGGGGCTACAGGCCCTAGGGTTCCATCTACCCTACTCCGGCTCTCGAGTCCGGCCTACTACCCACTAAAACCCCGCTGTTGAACACCCCTGTTGATGTTCGCCATCTTTCCATATCAACTATGCCAGTTCCGTCCCATGTATTTAGCACCTGGAGAATCGGAATGGATTTCTTTCCCAGTTTACAATTTGTGAGCTTAAAGTCAAGCTCGGCTCTCTTGCTGATCGTTGAAGTCCATCTGTTGGCAATTTCTACCATACTGTGTGGGGTATCATTATTCCTGATCACCCTCTCGCAACGAAGAGTCCATATGAAATTAGCGGCTTCCGATACAATTATTCTATACAGGCGTGAGAGGTCATGTGCGGGCCGACCATCCACATCCCGGATGATTGTCAGCGCACTGCCCAAAATTGAGCCTACGCTTTGCTTGGGGAACTCGACATTCGTTCTTTCCTTCCACATACGCGTGACGGCTTCCCAAACCAGTGTTTGACCTGGACACACGCACTCAGTTAGTATGTGGCTCATTGTGTCCAGTTCACCATCATGTTTGCACTTATGTCTTTCCCGTAGGGCTAGACTCATCTCAGGTTTGTCCCAATATGGGCCCACTTTGTAGGCATCGTGGGCGCACTTCCACAGGAAGATTCTTAGGGGTCTGGCGAAGTCCCTGCTCCGAAGGCTTGCCCAGATTTGTTTCGTGCTAGGTGACTTCCCATTCATTCTTTTTACACAGCTCGCTATGCTTTTCATTACCTTCACGGTCCTCGGTCTGACAGGGGTGTCTTTATTCCTCATGATTGTCTTATACGCTAACGCTTGCGTCATTTCTGCTAGCTTCGCCCCTGTTAGGTGAAGGTCTGTCGGAATCGGAGGCAGAACCATCGGTCTTTCGTTTCTAAGGGCAACTTTTGCAAGGGAAATCGCTTCATTTTCTGTTGCAGAGATTTCGGTGTCTGCCAGGTCCACAAAGTAAATTGGGGATGTGTGCATCCTCAGCCTCCCTATCACTGTCATCAACAGGCCGGCATTTTTAGAGTTGATGAAGCCTGAGTCCTCAGCTTCGCTGAGACCGCTGGTGAGTGATGTTATGATTTCCTCAGATCTTGTGTTGATAACCAGGGGGCGCCTCAAACCTGCCTTAAGCGAGGCCAATAGGACGGCCAATAGAGCGCTGCCACTTTTAGGTTCGTCCACATTACCTAGCCACATTTCGCTAGCGTTTAACTCGTTCATGTCTTCAAAGGACACTCCAGCGCTTATCCTGCATTCCCCTTGAGCTGCCCTAAACATCTTTGATTTGCCTCCGGTGAACGCAACAATGGGTAGGGGGTTTTCGTCATTCATTTCTGGGAGGTAGACTTTGTCGTACGAAGGCCCTGTTGTAAATATCCGGAACATGTCTGCCATGGTGCCCTCAGTTGTCAGGCGGGCATTGAACATGATTCCTGGCGGTTCTCCCTCATCTTCGGGGCTATTATCCCCATCGGCAGGTCTGTCCCCTGGCTGTTCAGCCCTTGGATCCCACTTAGTTGGGAGCGTGTCCAGCATCCTGCTTGTTCTTCTCACGCACGATGAGGGGTGTTGACATCCCACGGTGTTCTCCAGTAGATTACAGCTGGTACACTCACACTCATCGCTGTCCATATGGTTATGGTCTGATAGGCTGTTTGCCAGTTCTACCGCGTCGCCGACATAGACAATCTCATGGTTCTTTTTCAGGCAATTAGCTACTCTCCCACCATTCATCCGCCTCAGGCTAGGGTCAGCAGCAAAATGGTACCATATAGGTATCTTATTCAGGATATCGCGGCTAAATGCGATACCTTCTGGGCGTACATTAAATTCTTTTGCCGTTTTGAACAGGTTCGTGATATCATGGCATATTTCCTTGCGTGTTGAAACAAGTGTTTTCCAGGACTGCAGAAACGGACTTATTCTGATACTGTCGTCAATGTGTCCTTCACTCTTTGGGACATTCAAAGATATCAGTGCATCAGCCACATAGGCCCACAGGGGGCGGTCTGGTCCGAGATTCAGGTATGCTTTGAGCCACATTATGTTGATTGCTTTGTTTCTGCTTTTAATGTCCACTAGGGCACGTCCTCCTTCGTCAAATGATTTAAACATTGTGCCCTCGTTTACTAGTGAGTTTTTGCCAGCCCACATGAACTTATTAGCTCTCTTTGACAGCAGGTTTTCTATGTGCGCAGGGATACCCTGCACCTGTGCAAGATACTGTGACATACCCGCAACTATCATTTGGACAATTAGCCTCCTTCCTTCCATAGTAGGGTTACTCTTTTCCCACATTGCCAGGCTCTTATCTATCTTCTCCAGGACATTGGCCCAGGGGGCACTCATGTCTGTGTCGTTACCATACCATGCTCCCAAAATGCGGATTGAGGTTCCTTCCTCAACAATGTGTATATTGTCTGGGATCCTTGCGCCACCCGGCTTTGTTCTTCTTTCCCGTAATACCATGTTGCGGTACTCTGGTGTGCCAATTGGGATGATTTCAGTTTTTCCAGTGTTAAAGTTAGCCCTAGAGGCTATGCACCAATCATCGAGAACCTTGTTAAGCTGATCTAGATCGTCGTCTTCGGATAAAAAGGTGGTAGTGTCATCAGCGAAAAGGCTCGCAATAAGTTTTTCCACTTGGCCTGGGATTTTGTAGCCATTTAGTTCCGATTTTCTCAAACTTGCTGCTAACGGTTCTATCGCCAGGTCAAATAGGAGGCATGATAGGGGGTCACCTTGACGTACTCCACGAGTTACTTTCCATGGTGAGCTAAGAATGCCGTTTATCATTATTCGGGTAGTAGCTTTAGTATACAAGGCTTTTATAGTGTCGATAAAGGATTTTGGTATGCCAAACTTATCGAGTGCACGCCATAAGTACCCATGGTCAATCTTATCGTACGCCTTCTCCTGGTCCAACGCTACTATTAGGCCGTTTTGCTCCTTAGCTTCAGCGAAATGAATCATCATACGGATCAACCTGGTCTGTTCAGATATGCTGCGTTTTGGGATAAAGCCGGCTTGGCTTGGATGAATTAGGTCACCGATAATGGTAGAGAGCCTCGTGGCCAAAGATTTAGTGAAAATTTTGTAGTCAGTGTTTAGACAGGTAATAGGTCTGTAGTTCGCTATTTCAGTCCTTTCATTTTTCTTGTAAAGGGGACACATCCACCCTTCTGCAAAGGCAGATTCCGAATCTATGCCAAATCTTTGGATGTCTTCACAAAGCAAGCTCAGAATTTCTATTACGTTACATGTAGTGCGCTGTGATCCTCCTTGTTGGTTCAGTCTACAGTCATTAACGAATTGACCCTGCATAGACTTCCAGAAGTCATACGGGATGCCATCAGGTCCGGGGGCTGAGCTATTGTTCGAGGTCTTAAGAGCCTTCAGTAGTTCGGCTTCCTCAATGAGTTTTCCCAGATCGTTGTGCTGGGCCTCGGTGGTATGAGCGTCGACGTTACTTAGGACTTGTACAATCTTTTCCTCCCTGACACCTTCTGCATCGTCCCGATGTTGGTATTGTAGGTTGTCGTGGTATTGTTTCGACAGTTCAGCCATCTTATGAGAGTCTTTCTCATATACACTATCGAAGGGGCCCGGATTATTCCTCTTCAGGGCATAGATCAGATCTCTTGGGCCCGACTGCTTGTTAGATCTCGTCCAGTACTTGCATAACGTTTCGCCCTCTATCCTATTTTTTATAGCTATTCTCTCTCTAGTTAGGGTATGGTACTTTCTCTCCAGGGCTGATAGCTTATTCGTCACACTATTTAGCGATTTCCTCGCACTTTCGTCGTCCAAACTGGTCTCCAAGAGGATCGTCTCCTTCTCCGCTTCAAGGATTCTTTTTTCCTCCCTGTACTTTGGGACGATGACCTTGTCCCTTTCTTTCGCCATAGTGATCAAACCTGCTTTCCATTTAGCATAGATCTTCTGTGGGTTTTCTTCATTGGTTCGGCATCTCTTCAGCCTATCCATTTCACTCAGAGCTTCTGCACCGGATCTGATCACAAATTTCCTGAATTTCTCGTCACGTAGAACGTGGGGTTTTAATGTCCATCTGCCCCTACCCAGGTTGGGAGAGTCGGCATGTGCAATTCTAACTGTGGCTAAGAGATGGTCCGTACCAGGTATGCCTGTCGGGGATAACTCCCATTCATGAGCAGAGATAGCAATCACATCTGTCATATAAAACCTATCAATTCGGGACATAGACGATGTGGCATTTTGGAAAAAGGTGAAGGCACGTTCAGTCGGGAATGTATCTCTCCAAGCATCTTTGACATATAGGGTTTGTTTTAGAGCGTCAAGAGCCTCAGTTGCCTCATTTGGGTCACATCTGGAGGGGGCACGATCAATAGCATCCTCGACAACGTTGAAGTCCCCGGCCAGAACATCTACACATGTGTTAGGATTATTAATGAAGTACCTTCTTAGGGTCCTCCAGAAGGCTCCGTTTTCACTTCCATCATGCTCCGAGACATTCGGAGCATATATTACTAGTATATTCAGAACCTGGTCCTTATGCCAGTTTGATGACACTAAGAGTGCTCTTCCCGGGACTATTTCTACCATTTCAGCACCCTGTACATTGATCAAGTTTCGGTTCAGCACTACAGCCACACCACCCCTATTTGTAGGGTTCTCTGAGTCGCAGGAGTGCAAAATCTTTAACCTCTTTCCGAAAAGTTGTTCCAAGCTGTCCTTTCTTTCGTCTGATAGGTGTGTTTCTTGTACCATCAGAATGCCTATCTTTTTGTCTCTCATCACCTGGTTGACATGATTCCATTTCGTTTCAGATCTTGAGGATCCAGTATAGCGGTAGCCACGTAGATTCAAGGTTCCAATTTTTATCGCAGCTTTAGTATTTTTTGTAGACGCCCTGTTTGGAGTGTTTCTTCTATGCCCACTGTTTATATCTGAGTCTCGTCTCTGAGAGTGGGGGGAGTGGGCTTGTATTGGGGCATCCTCGAGATTTAAGCTTCCTATTCTATTATTACCCTGTGAGCTATTCAGCTCGTGATTGTCCCCCATTAGAGTCATATATGGTTGTTCTCCCGCCGGAGCAGGAGGAACAGTTGTGGATCCACCTCCGTAATCTCCATTACCAGCGTCATAGACCAGAGCGGTGGCATGCTCACTTGGCCTGCTGGGCCTGGAGAAGCTCGAACCGATGCCAGGAATAAAATGACCGTAGTTATTATCTTGGGGTGTTGATGTGGTTGGTAAGACTTACCGAGTAGCCAACCATGCTATCTCGGGGTGAGCACATTTCCCAAGTGCTCAGGGGGGACGTTGCTTTGAGACTCGGCGGTATGTAGTGGGAACAGAACCACAGAGACTCTAGGCTTAAGCAGGACTGCTGCACGGCACCTTCCTCTATTGTTTATAGACTGCCGTTGTTTGTCTTACGACTGGGCTTCAGACTTACATGCACCACATGTGGCCAATATATTTCGGTCTGTTACCATAAGTTGTTTACCATCCCTGCCAGAAATTACCCACATTAACTGGCACGGTAGCGCTCTCAGTTGTTTATACCAACTTGGGAAGATGGGATTCCGATTCGTGCTAATCCCAATGTTACTTGGTGTTGGACACTACGTGAAATTATTTTGTCGTATACAGCTAATTCTGGTCACATGGTAGAGAGGCGACGATTCTACATCCATTGGCCTCTGAAACTACGACGACCATAAGGCCTTCCACCTCTACCACCTCTTCCTCTGCCTCTTCCCCTGAAACCGGAGTAATCGTCATGGTAGTATGTGGTATTGTCTCCGTACGCTCTAGTTGACACCTGGTTCAGTTGTTCCGCAGGTGCTCGGTAACCTAGCCATCCAGGTAAGTCAGGGAACGGGCAGTTTAGCATGTCGTGGTCAATGGATTTACAGTTGACACACAAGAGAGTGTCTTTACCGCGAAGGGGGACACCGAAACCAGATGTGGCTGAAGGGAATGTACATGTCCTCATTAACTGTATGAGCTTAACATGATCGTCGTCCGAAAGATAGGAGTGGTGGAGTAGGACGTTCCAGCCCCTGAAGTCGCCTCCGTTCGCATTACTCCTTTTGACATTAAGGAATTTCACAGAGATACTGTTGATAATGTCGTTGGTTACTCTTTCCTTGAGTTTCGGTGCGCATTCCATAATGTGTTTCATAATTGCATCAGAGTCCTTGATGCAGGACTTCACTAGATTCGTGACGGCTTGGCTGGCCTCGTTCGAGTCATTAAATGTGAGGCCATAGATGGTGAGGACAAAGGAGGGGCGCTGGTCCTTGAATGATCTAAAGATTACGGTAATTTCCTTTGTAGACACAACTTCGAGGCCTATTAAGTGGTCCACTTGGATTGGGGCGAGGCCTGATACGAGCATGTGATATGGTGTGGGGAAGCGGTCGAAGTCGGAACCGCGTTCTTGTTGGGGAAACGAAACACCCAGTGAAACGTCATTTTCTACCCGGACGAGGCTTTTTATCAGAGCGCGCGTTTTGTCAACGGTGGCCAGACTGTTGTTCTCATATCTTCCCCTGAAAACCCGAGCCCAGAGTTTGCCAGTGGAGACCTTGTTCCACGCCGCGACCTGAGACGAGACTACATTGTCCAGTGGGTTAGCGTCCAAGTGAATCTTGGGCCAGCCACCATTCGGAGTCGCCGTTCTTTGCAGACCAGCAGTGTTGGTGATGATGTGGTCCTCGTTCTTTAAGTCCCTGTGAATGTTTTCATACAGGGATCTCATGCCGGCTCGACTGGAAGGATGGGAGAGGCCATCGTGGGAGTCTGGGGCACCCTTTCTAGATGCCTTGTCTCCTAAGTGCTGGGAGGCAGGTGTCGGAGAGTTATGGATGGTGGGAGGGTTTATGAACTGGAACTGTGTGTTCAATTGACGGGGAATCACCGAGGGGCTGCGGAGGATCGCGTTCCACTCCTCATCGGCTACAGCAGTGTTGCTATGGTCCAGGAACTCGTCATCTATGTCCATTGAGTCTCTCCTTGTGACCAGCTCTCTCGCATTTGGGGTTCCAGCTGTGCTGTCGGGGCTGGAGATGGCTTGACTACTGGCAGCCGAGACATTGAGGGGAATGCCAGGGATGTTTAATTCGTGGGGCAGCGGGTTTTCCTGCATGTTGGGGCCATGTGGCCTGTGGGGGGGAGTGGAGGACAGTTCGTCTTCAGCACCGAGGAATTGGGACGGAAAATCAGGAGGGTAGTTCTCGGGGTCAGCCTCAGAGGTGTGACGCTTTGCGGTTCTATCTTTCATGGGGCTGGGTGGCTGAGGGCGTTTTGCGTTCTCCTGGTCCTTAGGGTGATTCCTCCCGAAGACTAGTTTAACCCTGCCAGCATTTGGCTTCGGGGCCGGTTCTTTTTCGATGCATTCTCTAGATGGGAGTGGTGGAAAGGCTTCATTAGCCGGGGATGGGCGTTGGGTAGCTTCTACACACTGAGGGGATATCAGCTCTGGGCCAGATAAGTTGCTAGGTGGCAGGGTATTCTGGGTGCGATTAGTGTCCATAGTGTTGTATGCACTCGACATGCGGGGTGGTGCTGGTTCGAGGGGAATAGGAATATATCTGAAACGATATTGACCTGTGGGACAGGCTTCCGTGTCGCTAGATGGACCTTGGAAAATTTTCTGTGTGTCCCTGGATTTGCTCTTACCCGGTGTTCGCTTCACCCTGTGTGTTCGCAGTGTCACGCAATTTGTCAAGTACATTGGGACATAAAGTTCAGTGGGTTGGGGGTTAGGCTCCTCATATCATCAGGTATCCAACAAGTTAGCTGGTTCACCTCAGTGAGCGAAGGTGTTACGGCTTGCGGTCTGGGGTGTGTCATGACAGGGGTTATGCCCCTGAAGTGGGGCCGGTTTCCTCCGAGAAACTCTGCAATTCGTGCTAGGACGCACTAGTTGGTATTGGAGGTTGGGGGGGGGCATTGACTACACCTTTCGGTGTTGGCATCTTTCGACGCAATGACACCTTTCGGTGTGGCTCCCGTTGGGGAGCCGCAGTACAGCGTTAGCTGCCTGCTTTGTGTGTATAATTTGTATAAGTTTATCGGTACCACATGGTGGTTACCGGTCAAGGGGCCCCCCGAGTCCGCAGTTGTTGAATGAATGAAAGAGGTGTAAACAAAGGTCGTTCCAGAAAATTTCCATTCCTGCACACTTGAACTTGGCTTCTACTTCGCTAGCTCATATTCTCCAGTGGCTGATAGGAAACAATGCTTGCGCTAGGGTAGGAAGTCTCGCATCCCACTAGTAAAGAGTCCTTTGTGTGAGCACACTCACGCGTCTGGCTTGGTCATCTTTTATCAAGTGCTCGTGCCTTCTAGGGTCTTGCTAATCATGTCTATGTCCTAACCTTTTTGAACGAACACATACCCGACTACGACTTATTCTCGTGTAAACTTGATAAGTGGTCTTAGTGATGATCAGGCCAAGAATATCTGTATCATTGATTATGTTCCAAACGAGCTCCGAATTGTTCACTTGATCACATCTGGGAAGGAGGAAAGCTTGTTGTTTACCTTGATGATGACGTGTCACCACGCTCTTGCTTGAGTCTCTTCCTCTGAATCTTCTGGTGGTGTATGTTGACTTTTCCAGCTCAAACTTGACTCGTTTGCATGCTATTTTACGCCCACCTTTTGAATCCCATGCCGTTAAATCTTGCACTTACCACTTCATCCGATCACATGTACCAGTAGTTGGTCCAGCGAGGACTATGTGACGACCCATCAGGTAAAATTGATTTACACAAAGGCAAATGAGGCCTCGCGCGTTATTGTAGACAGGGAGAGGGTCTGAAAGTTCCATTGGTCTTGATAAGTCTACTACTGACACATGACAGAAGCGTCCTTGAAGCAGGGAAATCATCGACGCTACGGTCCGGAAAGCAAATGGTCCTGAAGCCTACTGGGTAAAGAAGTCCTCGGAAAACCTAGATGAACGTAGATCCTAAGACGGCCAAGCATATGAAGGAAGTCGTGGTCATAGGTCTAGTTGAGCAAGCGCCGGTTTCCTTGAAAACTCATGGCAAGCAGAATATGGTGATTGTCCCGGGAGATGCTTTCATACTTGCGAATGCGTGAGCGGTGTGTGCCCACCTGCCCATAGGGAGTCCCACAGAAGAAAGTGTATTGAGTCTAGTAGGGAACTTACTATCTTCCAGTCATCTTGGTGAGGCAGAGCAAGCACACGACGCACGAGTGGCGCTCAACCAGATGAAAACACCGGACAATCGAAAGTTACGAGGTCATTGTCTTGGCCATCCCTTGTTGTTTGCTTCTTTATTTCCTCGGGGTCTCAAAAATAGGGTTCTCATGGTGCCATCTTACCATTTCCCAGTCTAACTCTCCAATCCTCAGAATCGGGGCTGAGCCTTTTGGGGAAAGGTAATATCTCAAAGTAAGAAGAGTTAGGTTGGCGTTCTGGATCTCTCCGCCGGTGTATCGTATTGGAATCACTTGTTTCGAACGCTACCTTGGAAACAATCGTCCAGGGACAACGTCCAAATCAATGTTAGGTGAGCTTTGGAGCTGTGAAGTGACGTTTCAATAAACCATTTGACGCTTCTTCCGGTAAGCTTCTCTCATCCTCCCTCCTATTCCTTATTTGACCAGGCAAGGGACCTCGATGACAATATTTCGATGTATCACCTTCATGGATCAATGTGAGTTTTACGTCATTTATTAAACGCACCGCATGGAGATGTACAAGGAAGCGATCCCCGTGTTGTCCACTTGTACAAAGTTCACGTACTTGAGCAAATGAGTTGCATGAACAGGACATCCAGCTTGCGCAGAACAAGAACACTCTGTGGCCAAAAGCATCTACAGAAAGAAATGTTGGAACGAAACAAGTGGTCCACTTGTAACCATCACCATGCGCAATGAGTCGCGGTGACTGATGCCCTATTGCCACGCGATCCGTCCAAAAGCATAATGGTAACAAGCGCCCTGAGCGCCAATTCTTAGGGCCTGTTACACGGAACGTCCTGCCCGGTACGCCGCATTATCACACACCTCAATCAGACCTAAAGGAGGACTTTGCCCTCCGAGTCTTTAGCTACGTACAGAAACATAAAATAACAAGTAAAGGAATTTAGATAAAAGGACTTAGCCCTCGGGAGTGCCCAGCACAATGTCTCCTTTGTTCGTCAGTCTCTTATCTTCGCCTTCTCTCCTGCCAGCGCTTAGTGCAGTCGTACCTCCACGTCTAGCCAGCGCGATAGTAGGTGCAACAATCGCTGGATATATGCTAGGGGTCATTCTTGATTATACTCGACCAAAATCCGTCGTTCAACGCGTGACAAACTCTCTTGGTGAAGTTTCAGGTAGATTCTACGAGATAGAACATGTATGCAATGCAAATGATGTTCACAGGATCAGAATATCACTTAACAAGTGAGTATACTCCGTTGCACTCCTCTTCTCAGAAGAGATCACTCACTACTGAGCCCTATGCGTTCAGTTTGAGAACTCGTGTACTCAAATTTCGTCAAAAGACCCTTCTAGCGTCAGCTACATCGAAAGAGCTTCGACTTTTTCTGACCGGGCATCTATTCCGTGCCGCTGCGTTGATGGAGGAAATTGAGGTTGTAGACATGCAAATAGAGGTACTGTCGTTGACTTGAATTCCACGCGTTCGTCCTAAATCTATTTCTGATAATTGATTAGATGGCAAGGATACGCGAAGAATCACGTCAAATAGGAAACGCGGAACATGCGATATAGTCCAAGGTTCCTAATCCCGTACACAAGGACACTTTTTTCCCCGCCCGCATAGCTCTCTGTGACCTTATTTAATCTACGCTACATGTCTCCTAATTCACAGAGCCGCGTACAGATTTTCGTGAAAAAAATATCGTTATGTCCCCATTTTTAGTCAAAGTCAGAAAAAAACTAAACCGGCAAACGAAACGTTGTACGCGGTTAAGGCGGGTGGAAACATTGTTGTATGGATCAGGTCGTTTAGATAGGTGGGTTGGCGTGTCTAGTTGAGCCTGTGTTAGATTACAGACCCTAAGAACACGTATAAGATTCCCTCAGTCCGGTGTAATTGACTACTATTTCACTGTACCTAAGAACATGTATAAGAAGATTCTACGGCACAGTCAGTAAATCTATAGTATCTCTAGTTTGTAGTTCGACGTACCCCTCAGTCCGGTGTAATTGACTGAGGGTTCCTATGTAAAGTTGTCCAACATAAAGTATTCTGGTGGATAATGGGTCCATTGTCCACTTGTGCGATATTTAGTAGCACGATCGAATGTGACGGCCCTATTGTGATGGCCCTATGTGACGGGTGGCGAGTGTCTGTGTGATATGTCCAAAGTCCAACAGTCTGTTCACACTCGGGTAAATGCAAACGGTGGACTTGAAAAATTGAAGATAACTTTCCTGGGCATATCCTTGCATCCTGGTTCGAACAGGCAACCAAGGGATTCTCTGTCAGACTTTCAAAGCCCGCGTGAAAGCCGCAGAGGTATTCTGCCGTGTGAGATCTCTGTCTTACCTACATCGAATCATGGTGTTCAGGGTTTTGATTGACACAAAGATCAACTTGTGTTGGACCTGATGAATTGGCTGGTAACAAACGCGGCGTTTGCGGATTACATGGGTGAGCCACTAAGTCCGTGAATCGCCATGATTACCGGATAGTGGCCGGGATTACACATGTTTGGCAGTGGCTTCCAATTTTGCATGTGATTTCGCGCGGATCCAGGTATCGAAATCCTTTATAAACCTCGTCTTCAAATCTTTCTCTCTTCCATCCTGCCCACCATGTCTCTCTCCCTATCCACCTCCGTCTCCCCCGCAAAGGCCAAGGTCCTTGCCAAACGTCCCAACGACGTTGTCATCGTCTCCGCCGTCCGCACCGCCATCACCAAAGCCCGAAAGGGCGGCTTCAAGGACACCTACGCCGAGCATCTCCTCTCCCATGTCCTCCGCGCTGCATATGCCTCTGTCAACCTCGATCCTAAGCTCATTGATGACATCAGTGTGGGTAACGTCCTTCCGCCGGGTGGAGGCGCCAACGCCGCCCGCATGGCCGCGCTTCATGCAGGTATTCCGGAGACGACCAGCTTGAACACGGTCAACCGCCAGTGCTCGAGCGGGCTTACAAGTGTCAACCAGATTGCAAATCAGATCAAGGCTGGTGAGATCAACATTGGAATTGGTGCGTTTTATTCTTTCCCTCCAGAATTCGCGTGTTGATCCCTCCATTTAGGCGCCGGCGTGGAAAGCATGACCATGGGATACGGACCCTCAAGCATGCCCTCCTCCTTCTCTCCTGAAGTCCTCACCAACCCACTCGCTGAAGACTGTCTCCTCCCCATGGGTCTCACCTCCGAAGCCGTTGCGAACGACTTCTCCGTCTCCCGTGCGGACCAAGACGCATTCGCAGCCGCTTCCTTCCAAAAAGCCAGTGCTGCCCAAAAAGCCGGTAAATTCAAATCTGAGATCCTTCCTGTAAAAGCCACGATACTTGTCAAGAACAAGAACGGCGACGAGGAGGAGAAGGAGTTGATTGTGGATGCTGATGATGGGATCAGGGACGGCGTGACAAAGGAGAGTTTGGCCAAGTTGAAGCCGGCGTTTGCGAAGGATGGCACGACACATGCGGGCAATGCGAGCCAAGTTAGTGATGGTGCCGCTGCGGTGTTGCTTGCACGACGGGATGTCGCCGAGAGACTTGGATTGCCAATCAAGGGCAAGTTTGTATTTGCAGCGACGGTCGGTGTTCCGCCTAGAATTATGGGTGTTGGTCCGGCATATGCTATTCCAAAGGTGCGCAATCCTACTTCATTATTCTTGTGCTTAGCGCCACTCATGCAATTTTCTTCACTAGGTTCTTGAAAAGACGGGTCTCACGAAAGATGACGTCGATTTCTTTGAAATTAACGAGGCCTTCGCGAGTCAGGCTGTTTACAGTATCCGAGCTCTCGGTATCCCCTTTGAGAAGGTCAATGTACACGGTGGCGCAATTGCTATCGGACATCCATTGGGTTGCAGTGAGTATCTTCACTTATTGTCCTTTACGCTTCTCTCTCTTCCCACTTTTTTCACCCTGTCAATTTCGTTATCTATATCAATGATCCTGACACGTCGCACTTCTAAATTTACTCTTCTTGCTTATCTGATCTCCCTCCGACATCGACTGATCCACCATGTCTCCAGCCGGCGCACGCCAAATTGCGACAGGCCTCAACATTGCGAAGCAGTATGGTGCACGCGTATTTGTTACTTCAATGTGTATCGGTAGTGGGATGGGTATGGCGGCCGTGTTTGTCAGCGAACAGTAGTAGTTTTTTCCTTGTTTCTTGCTTTCATTTATATTCTGGGATTGCTTATTAGATCTACATTCCTTTATGTAAAGAAATTTTGTTCGATGTTCTATGTGGTTCTGTACTTCGATAGCCAGATTGGATTGATGAATGCCGCCGAGTGCGTGCGACTCTAGTCGAAGTACTCCACAGAATGAATGATGTACCATTTCTAAAGGATGCTAATCATCAATTTTAAATATCCCGGAGTTTTTCGATACTGACTCGAGCTTGAGGGCTGTCCACATAGCTTCGCACTCAGAGATCATCTCCAGCTCTACAGCAAGCGCTGGAGATTACATCGCTGCTATCTCCTGCTTCCCCTTGACTAACTTAGGGATCAACTGATGCAAGGGGAGATTAAATGGTTGCTACCTCCTGCTACCCCTTTACTAATTTACGGATCCACTGATGCAAGGGAGATCAAATCGCTGCTATCTCCTGCTTCCCCTTTACTAACTTAGAGATCAAGGGAGATTAAATGGCTGCCACCTCCTGCCTCCCCTTGACTAACTTAGGGATCAAATGATGCAAGGGAGATCAAATGGTTACTTTCTCCTGCTTCCCCTTAGCCCGCTGCGGTTAGGGGCATCAATCAATTCCCACGAATTGCTTAGCCAAATGTGGGTATACTTTTCTCTTGGACAGTGGACAACAATGACTATCTTGCTGTGATAAGTCCGGACTCTGTCCATGTTTATAAAGACTGGCAACCCAAACAGCACTGCACCCAAATGCCTCCGTCTTTTTTTCTTGCACTCATTAGCTCCCCAGTACTGTGGCCCGCCGTCACGTCAGTCATACCTGCTCGATGGCTAGGCCCGGTCATTTGCCTAGCGATTCTTTTCTACCTTGTCTGTGACGTCATCAGCGTTGTAAAGCCCAAGAGGGCAATACTACGCGTCGACGAGTCCTTTTCCAACGTCGAAGAAATCTTTCATCAAATGGAATACACTTGCGAAGCATGTGAAGTACAGCGAATAAGGACAATGCTTTTCAAGTGAGTTAACTATCCTCCATGAACTATCCTCTAATTTTGATGGGTATTGTGGATCACGAATAGTCTGCAATTACGCATTCTCACCTTCAAAAAAGACACAATCCTGGCATCATCCATGTGGAAGGAACTGCGTCTTTTCTTTACAGGCCATAGCTTTACAGTAATGAGATTCCTGAATGATATCGACGCACTGCAAGACGAGATCGAAGTATGTATTAATTGGACCCAATTTACATCTATTGGGTACTAAACGATCTCTAGATTGTCAACATGAATGGGGAAGCAAGACGAATCTACAGAGCTGCAGGCTTACAGGTTCCTTTATCCGTGGTTGTCTGATGAACGGAGCTTAAGCACCCTGAACGGTCAGGGAGTCATGATCTTTACACAATTAAGCGCTTACCTTAAGCTACAGATAGGCACCAGACCTCTTTGCATTTTTAGCTGACAGAATCTCTCTGGAAATTGAATGATAATACAAGTACGGACTCTAGAAACACTTTCAGAAGGCAGTTTATTACCTATAGCTACCACATGTTGAGCCTTTTTAGTCACCTCTGTTAAAAGAGATGTCCAGCCCGTCAGAGTGACTCATATATTTTCCTTTTTTTTTTCTCTGCTTCACTTCACGAGATACATTAGTGTCGATGCCGCCACACTCGTGGTATTTTGTTTGCGCTTAGGTAAACTTTATTGATATAAAATTTACAGCCATCGGCCGAACACCCTCAGCTGACTTTACTCATCGTGTAAAGCCTCTGAGGGTGGGCCAATGTCTTGTTACTATTTTCCTCGGCCAATACTTACCAATACCTGTAGTCTTATTGTTACCTTTACACTACAGGTTAATATATCTGACTTTACTCATCGTGTAAAGCCTCTGAGGCCTTATTGTTACCTTTACACTACAACCTATAATGTATAACTTATGATGAGAACGCTGACCGGCAATTACAACTGTTGGTACTGAGGCCAATCAGGTAGGTTGTCAACGGTTGTCTGTTGAGAGACATTCCACTAAGCTGCGTGGCTTTGTGGAATGTCTTGAAGACAATAATGATATTAAAGAGCCAGTAAGTACTGAATTATAGCTTAGAAAAAATTAATACTTATTAAAACATAACTTGACAATAATGATATTAAAGAGCCAGTAAGTACTGAATTATAGCTTAGAAAAAATTAATACTTATTAAAACATAACTTTCTGTACCAGTTTTATATCTGCCTCAATGCAGTCTCTCAGTATGAAACCTCATTACCAAACCTACACTATTACCTTACTGACTATTTGCTGACAAATACTAGCCATTTTTGTGAACTTCTATCATGGCAATAACAAATCAATAATGAATGAATGATGAATACAAACCTAATGCTGAAGAGTAATTATGCAGTTTCTCTTTCTCTATTATCAGCTACTTTTTTGTATGTACAACTTGTAAAATGTATCTAATCAGCTTTTGCAATCTTCTGTTGAGGCAGGACCGGTCTCGGGGGATCTCGGGTGACTGTAGTTAACAAAGGAAACTTCAGTGGTTAGGAACACTGATATGTATTGGATATTCCTACCTGTAGTTAACAAAGGGAACTACAGGTAATGAGTAACGTATTAAGTGTGATATAAAAGATTGACTTACACCTCAGTGGTTAGGAACACTGAGGTGTGACATGTAATGAACGGAAGAAAACATATGATAACTGAATGGGGAAGTAGTCGACTGTTGTCCTCAACACTCCCCCTCGATATGAACATGGATTATGCAACACCAAGCAGTTCATGGAACTTCTCAAACTTAACCCGGGCCAATGACTTTGTAAATACATCTGCAATCATATTGGCAGTGGGAAGGTGGTAGATGTGAACGTGACCAGAGGAAACAGATGGATAAAGTGAGAATGGACATCAATGTGTTTTGTGCATGCATGCAATGTCACATCCTTCAAGAGTCGGATAGCGCCATCATTGTCACAATAAAGATTAGTAGGAAGAGAAAAAGAATTGAAAAATGAAAGATCTTTAAGCAATTTGTGAATCCAGATTATGTCTTTCACGGCATGCATTAGAGCGACATATTCGGACTCTGTGCTGGAGAGCATGATGTTTGGCTGTTTTTTTGAGCTCCAGGATACAGCACTGCAACCAACAAAGAATGTGAAGCTGGAAATGGAGTGTTGATGGAGGTGTGAAGCCCAGTCAGCATCAGAATAGCCAGAGATTTCAAGATCTGGACTGCCAAGAGTGAGCTTCATATTGGATGTTCTGCACAGGTAGCAGAAAACACGAGTGACAGCTACCATGTGAGTAGATCAGGGAGCGTTGAGATATTGGGAGAGGATGCAGACAGTGTAAGCAATATCTGGACATGTCATGATGGCGGCATACATGAGTGAGCCTATCATTTCATGATAGCATGTTTTCTCTGCGGGCGACAGAACCATGGGAGAGACTAAAGGTGAATCAGGTGTGAAGTCAGCTCTGGGCTCCATAGGCATGACAGCAGTGTGTGAGTCTTCTAGACCAAAACGTTTGATGATCTGTTCAACGTAGGCTTGTTGGCTGAGCAAAATGGTGTGAGCATTGTGGTCTCGTGTGAGACTAACTCCAAGAAGCCAGTTGATAGGACCAAGATCTATGATCTCAAAGCATTTGCTGAGTTGCCTCTTGATCAGAGATGTTGAATCAGTAGAGTCACTGATTATGGTGAAGTCATCAGTCACGACAGCAACAATTGTGTAACTTTTGCCATTAGTCTTGTAGAAGACGGTGACGTCAGCTTGGCAGACTGAATAACCAAGATTAGTGAATGTGTCAAAGACCTCTTTATACCAGTGGTGTGTGCCTTGCTTTGTTCCATAAAGCAGGTATTTCAAATGGCATGCCAGCTTTGAATCTGGAAGATTGGTGAATTCGAGAGGTAAGCTGCAAAATCATCAGTAGTATGGTAGGAACTGCATAAATATGATTTTGTTTTCTTTGAGTGATGAGTTTAGATACGCTTTTTTGACATCAGCTTATTCAATGGCTGCACTGCAAGATGCTGCAACAGATAGGAGGACACAAAGTGTGGCAGCATATACAGTGGGTGCAAATGTTTTGGAGTAGTCAACTCCAAACTGTTGTTTGAACCCTTTTGCAACCAGTCTGGCCTTGTATTGAACAATCTGGCCATCAGCACTGCATTTATGGTGCAAGACATACCTGCAAGGTATTATATTTGCATCTGCTGATGCCTTGATTATATCTCACATGCCTAGCTTCTCAATCTGATTAAGTTCAGTGTCAATGGCGGATGACCAGTCAGCCTTTTCATCACCATTTAATGCTTCCTTTATTGTTGGCACGTCTTTGCTAATAGCCAGTGCATGTTCAACAGCTTTTTTGATCCACTCAGCACACATTCCCTCAAACTCAATACCACTGGTCTCCAAGATGTCTGCAGTATTGACGATAAATATGGTTTCTGCTATATTTGATGTCTTTGTGGTTCATTTTTGCTGTCCTCAACTATACTTTTCAGAGTCATACTGAGGAAGTCCTACGAGGGAGTTTTGGCACGTTTGGAAATGTGGAGCATTGGTAGGTGGTTGATTCTGGTCAGTTGATGCGCTCTCAATGGTGTTTTTGTCAGTTTCTGTTGCATTTTGACTCGGTTTGGCTTGTATGGGTGTGTTATGAGCATTGGTAACAGGTTCAGCTTTAGTGATTTCAGCTGTAGGCTTTGGCGGTGGTGTTTGGGGACTGTCTGGATTGGGTGAACCCCACTTCCCCTCAATCTGGACATTGTCTGGGATCAGGGCAGCTTCTTTGCTGAAATAAACATCTCTTTCAACAGTTACTATGTTTTTACCAGGCCAGTAGATCCTGTACCCTTTTGACTGATCATCGATTCCAACTACTTTGGCTTCTTTGACCTTAGATTCAAGTTTTCTGGCCCTTCACAGCTTAATGTAAGCACTTTTTCCCCACTTGCAGACTTTGGATAGATTAGGCTTTTGTCCTGTAGCCATTTGATATGGTGTCATATTGCCAGGAAGAGAGCTTGTTGGTGTGCAATTATGCAGCCAGACCATGTGGTATTTAGCCTCTGCCCAGAGGAATTTTGGGAGTCCTGCAGCTATCATCATTGTGTGGGCACCCTCAACAATGGTGCGGTTAGCACGTTCCGCAACACTGTTTGATTGTGGAGAATCATGGACTGTGAAATCACATGTTGTACCAGCAGCATCTTGATGGGTTTTGATTTGTATGCTTGTAAACTCACCGCCACAATTGCTGCCATATACTTTTATAGCTGCATTTCTGTGGACTTTTACCCATGCCTCGTAATTGCAGTATGCTTTGAAGGTGTCTGACTTTTGAGGTAAGAACATGATCCGTTCTTCATGAGTGTACAGGTCAACATTTGTGTATGAATACAGGTTTCCTCCAATGGAGCGCACCTGAGCTGGACCCCACAGGTTCTCAACAATCTTCTTCCCGTAGTGTGTGTATACTGTTTTACTCTTCTTTGAAAAAGACTGACACTGCACTTTGCCTTTGATGCATGACTTGCAGATTTTGGATTTTGATGACATGTCAAGCTCAATGCCAGTAATCATTCTGAGGCAGACAGCCTCTTATAAGTTGCTGTGATTAATATGCCCCATTTGACAGTGGAGCTCACTGATTGAGATAGATTTTGATGCAACGCTTACAACATGACTTTTGAAAATGATGGTTGATCCATCAGCATGATATAATCCGCAGATTGTGGGGACATGACCAATGACCTGATGTTGTGGCTTTGGACTTCTGATGACACACACTCTGTCCTCAATAAGGAGAGAGCAACCAGCACTATCAAGACATGATACAGACACCAGTGTGAAAGCCATAGTAGGTGCATAATAAACCCTTTTAAGAAATTTGCAGATCTCCTCTGCCAAGAGCACTAAAAGTATGTCTATCTGCTGCACGGACCAGTTCAGGGTTGATTTCCTGATAGTTTTTAAATCTTTCACAAGACGGTGAAAAATAGCTGCTGGCACCACAGTCAATGATGACACCAATGGATGAAGATGCAACATGGGCTTCATGGCTGTGTCCAGATGTAATTGCAAGTGCAATGTTTTTGCCTGTAACATCATCATGGGCATCAATGAAGGGAGGTGAGGAAAGCGTAATTTTCTTTCTTCTTCTCAGTTTCAGCAGCATTTGCTGATTTGCTTTTATCTGCCTTATCTTTTTCCTTTCCTTTGTGCTTTTTCAGCTACCATTTGGGTGCTTTGCTTGCCATACCGCTGCCTTCCTCAAAACATTTGTCCTTTGTGTGTCCATCCTTCTTGCAATTTTTGCAGTGTTACTTACTCTTGTCTTTGGATCTAGGTTTCCCCTTTCTCTTTGTATCTTTGGGATCACCATGAGCCTTTGCATGTGCAGCAATCATTGCCTCATGCTGGCGATTAATGCTCATTTCAATAGCAGCACTATTCACTTCCTCATCAAGATGCCAGATGAGATCCTGGCTTGAGACTAGTTTTCCAGAGGTGCATGCAGATGTTGCGAGCATGGTGAACAAAGGTTTGTATGTGGGGGCAAGAGATAGTGATGTGTGGATGTAGCTTGTAAATGATGCATCAGACAGCAGACAACCGATTTCAGCAAGACATTCTTTAATTACAACCATACTAGCGAGATGTGTATGCATGTCAATTTTGCTATTCTTGACAAAGCAGGTGTTTGCAGTTGAGCAAGGAGATCAGTTTTGTATATGGCCCCTTTACTGCCATGAATTGACATGAACTTTTTTCACACAGCAGCAACCGGTGGGTTTACCTTTAACTTGGTGAAAGGTAGACTGATTGACTATGCTGTAGATAATCTCACAAACTTGAGCCTCTTTCTGCAACCACTCCTCCATGGCATCCTCAATTTCATCAATCTGATTGTCAGACAACAGAGCCAGGGATTTTTCATCACAATAAAAGGATCCCTTGTGCTCAACAAGCATGACCAGTTTATGTGTGGTACCTGTAAGGTGTCTCTGGAGCTTCTTTGATGTTATGGCATTAGTGACACATTCCTGGTATGTAGGCCAGTTCGAACCATTAGCTACAAGCATTGGGACAGTCAACTTTGTTGACAAGATGTCATAGGTAACTTTGGGGCCCATAACCTGTTGAGGCAGGACTGGTCTCAGGGGATCTTGGGTGACTGTAGTTAACAAAGGGAACTTCAGTGGTTAGAAATACTGATATGTATTGGATATTTCTACCTTTAGTTAACATAGGAAACTACAGATAATGAGTAACGTATTAAGTGTGATATAAAAGATTGACTTACACCTCAGTGGTTAGGAACACTGAGGTGTGACATGTAACAAATGGAAGAAAACATACAATAACTGAATGGGGAAGTAGTCGACTGTTGTCCTCAACATCTTCATCTATAATGTGAGATAGTAATACACAGCATTCTTGTAGAAATCCTCCTCCTATTTGTGAAAAAAGTAATAGTGAGGAAGATAATAGAGATTCTAATAGCAATAGTGATGAATTTGTGAAAAATAGTATAGATGCATAACTTTAGATTGAGAATGACAAAATATGTACTTCCATTTTGAGTTACTATAGAGGAACACATTAAAACTATTCACCTGTGATATTCACATATCTCCTCATATTAGAGGTGGATATAGTTTGGTATCTTGACCTCTAACTAGGGGTTGTTTTAAGGTCTATTCGCTTCCATGAATAAACATATATTAATTGCCATTGACTTTAGTTTTTACATGGCCCATCACATGGCCCATCATTCCTCATATCTGGGTGTTGCCATCAATACCCATCAGCACGTCGCTTAGTTGACATCAGCAGGTGCCCTGCCCATCATTGCACCCCTCCCATTGTCATTCATCACAGCAAGCTCAACCATACATTCAAAATGTATATAAAGATCTTGAAAAAATCAGAATAAATTTTGTTTTTGCAGTCAGCTAAGGTTGAATGTTTGCCAAGTGGCTGTCTGTAATTTGTCATCATTGATAGCACTGATTCAACCATTGCTGTTGCTGTTGCCAACAGCAAGCTCACATACATATCACCTCAAAATGACCCCAAAAACTTTGGAAAAAGGCAGTCAATATGACTAAGTAAATCTCATACAAGCAATTAGACATTAGAAGAAATTTGTAATACTTGATGCACCATCTCGGCAAGCACAGCTTCATCATCATTACTATCCTCATCATCACTCTCCTTGCCATCATTGTTGATCTGACTGCCTCAACTTCTCTCATCCTTCCTGTTATTGATTTCCATATCATCTTCTTCTTGTCCCTCAAGATTGGCATTGTGGAAGACATTTTCTTTGCTTGTTCCAGGCTGAAGAGTCCAGATAGAGTTGTAGCCTCTGAAGCCTCCACCTGTGCTGTGCATTGAAATTTTTGAGGCATCTTCCTCATCTTGTATATAAGTGATGAAGTGCCATATCTCAACAGTAAGGCATTTGATTTCTTCATGGGCTCATTCTATCTTGAAATATTCATCTATAAGGATTCATGCTGCTGGAGTGGACCAGGAACACTCATGAATGTCTTGGAAAGCATCAGAAAGTAAGTTAAAGTAGCCTATATTATATGGTCATTGCTATAATGCTTGATTTGTTTAATAAGATACTTACCTGTCTGAGACATATTCATTTTTGTAAGCTCAAACATTCAAGAGATAATCAAGGCCTCAAGTTTGTCCAAGCATTGTTGGTATTGATGCTTGGAGGCCATTTCTGCAGCCTGAGCCCATTCAGTGCTTGTGGGTGTCCATTGCTCTGTTATTCCAAGCCTCAGCTCCAAATCATGCATAATTTTAAGATCTTTTTTGAAATTCTCCAATGCATGGTGGTGCCCAGTCTCTTTTGATGTAATGTAATTATGTGCATTGTAGTTTTGCAGAGTAATGATGTCTCAGACTGCCAATGCATCATCCAACTTTTTCCTGCTTTTCATTTTTGAATTGTATCACAAAGTAAGCAGACAACTTTTTTGCTTGTATTGAGATTGACAAGTTTCTGGTAATATTCCATTTCAAGTGTCTCTTGGATAGGCTCCTGAGAAAGGCCTTGCAAATATTCATGCTTTGGCAGTTAGTAATGATCTTGTCTATCATTTGATTTTTCAGAGCTTCTTGACCACAAAGAAGTTCGGGAGTTTGTTTATAATTATTGACAAGGAAATTACCTGCCAATATATATCAGAAACATTTTGGCAAGAGCAAAGAACTGACCAAACTGACTGAGACTTTGATTGTAAAGACAACCTCTGGAGGCTATGGCTTAGTCATACAGCTGGCAGAGGGAGATCCAAAGAGAATAAGTCTAGGAATTCCCTATACCAGGTCGGATGCTTCTGGGGTTTCTGAAGCATGAAAAACAACTGTATCGTACAATAAAATCTTAAAAACTCAAAAATTGCCTAAATATACAACTGTACAAATAAAGCAAGAAAACTTCGGACTTTGGAAGTCAGAAAGGCAAACTCTGGCTTATATAAGCAGTTTGGAAGCAGTGCTGAAGGGACCACACTTGTCTGAATGATAGATAAAGAATCAGAGCACCTCAAGGGCTGAGAATAATACTAACAGATAGTGTGGAAAGAATAGAAATAGTAAAATGAGAGAATGACAGAAGAAATAAGAGAATGGATGAAAGAAAAGTGAAGAGATAAGAAGTGAAAAAAAGAAGAAATGAGGAGTCTTCTGACACCCACTAAAATCCAGTAGTTGTCTGAAATGGCAGTGACCAGCATGTAGGTCAAGGAACATATGTGTTAATATATCACACTAATCACACCAGAAACTAACAATATCACTGTTATTCCACTCTCCTTTCATTCATTGTTACAACACGTCCATTGTTACACACACATATATATACAACTATACTAGACACTCTACCCTCAGTCAATTAATATTGAACTGAGAGTGAGTCTGAAATACTTACACTATGACAAGCAGTCTGACATAACTACCCATAGATAGATTATTTATCATTTATCAGGTAATTATACATCAGTCAATTAATATTGAACTGAGGATAAATTACTTATCATCTATCAGGTCATTGAAAAGTATCGGAGTGTTGAGTTCTAACAGGTTGTGAGCTATTGCTGACAATGAAATACTCTCATATATTTGTGACCACTACACCTATCACTCCAATCAAGCTACTCTGTCCTTTTCAGATATCACCTTTTGGCATACTCAGATCCTGCAGGCACTGATCATGCCTATCACCACCTTGTACTTTCATGCTTGAGCCCAATTCTCTTTGTCTACTCTTGCAACTAGCACTAGAGGATCAGTTTTCTCTCCTTTTCCTATGTCTATCAATAGCACCTACCCATGCATTTGTCCAGCCAAACTGGACACACACTGGCCTTTGTCAGAATCTCTCTTTGATTGCACCACTAGTGAATTTACAAAATAGTTAATGAGACTTGAGATCTTTCTCCAGCAGAGCAGCCTGGACTGCTATGTCTTTGCTTCTGAAAAGAATCCTGGTTGCCTTATCACTAGTCCTGGCCTTGTTGCAGAACCAGATGTATATGCTAACTGGCTCTCCAACAACAACTTGATTATTGGCATTATCCATGCTGCAATATCTGATGCTGAGCAGGAAGGTCTGAAGACCAATAGGACTGCTAAGCAATGCTATGATGCCCTGAAAGCTAGGGCTCACCATGAGAGTCTGATAAAACAGGTTGCATTCATTTGCAAGGCCTTTTTCACATATGCCCCTTTCACAAAGCCTACTGATATGACAGCCTGGAAGATCTGCAAGTTGATTGATTGCACCTTTGCCATAGAACCATAGATAAAAATCTTCTGAAATATATTGCTTTGCTCAATACAAGTCATACAAATCAATCCAAATACAGGTATCACATAGCCTTGCTAACTCTACAGTCTCCTCACCATACACATCTTTCCAGATCTGCAAACTCTTCCAGACAGTTGACAGCATTGCTATGCTTTCCAGGCCCACTGACTCTACCTTTGCTGCTTGCAATCTTAAGAATGGTCACAATCATGGACTCAATTTTCCTTGCTGTAGCGTATGTTATGCCCTGGGCTTGTTGTGCTGTAGCCACACAAAGGAGTGGTGTGTCAGGCCAGGAGAAGGCATGGCTGGCAAGACAATTGAAGAATTCAAAGCTGCACAAGGAGGAGATCACAAGAGAGAAAAGCCAGCAAACATATTATCTGATAAAACTGTTAAAAACAGCATTGCAGTTAAAGGTCTGGATAGCCAGGCATACATCATTGACATGATATACCTTCAAAAGATTCAGTTGGATGCAAAACCCACCAAATTTGCTGGAGTAGCCAACTCCATGGCTAACAACAGCACAGAATACTTTGAGTATCAGGGCTTCATGACAATCAACAATAACCCCAGTGACAATTGCAAACTCAGAGCTAGTGTCAACTGAGATATGCACACAATCCCTGCAATTCCTGGTTGTGAAACCATTCTAGCAACCATGGCAGATTACCTACCAACCTTTTCAGTAACACGTGACTTATTCTCATAGCTGAGAAGCCATTCTATATAGACTCAGGAGCTACTGTGCATATCTCCCTCTGCTTCAGACTTCATCACTTTACAACCAATTCTGCCACAAGCTGTCAAAGGGGTGAGCAGCACATTTATACAAGCAGTGGGCATAAGACAAATTCATCTACAAGTGCAAAATAATATATCTTGAAGATGCACTTTACATCTCAAACTCCACTGTACAACTCATTTCTATATTGGCATTGGTCATAAATATGCACACAATCATCACTTTCAGTTGCACTAGTATCACAATTCTTGACAAAAACAGCAAAACACTTCTTGCAGCAGACCTTATTCTGGGACAATGACTATATACTCTAGAGCTGCAATCAGCATTCACTGAGCATGCTATGACTGCTGCACAGACCCTAATCAGCATGAATATCTGGCACTGACACCTTGGACATGCAAATTACGAAGTTATTGCAACCATGGCCCACATAGGCCTACTATCAGATATGCCATCCACCTCCCTCCTTGCACAACCTAAATGTGATGTCTGTATTTTAAGAAATCAGACAAGAGCACCAGTGCACAAGGTATGGGAAGAAGAGTATAGGGTGGTCAAGAGGTTACAAATAGTCTGAATAGATTTAGCTAGGCCTATGGCTGTACAGTTGTGTACTGATAACAAATACATCATGGATCTTGTAGATGACTACACAAACATGCCCTAGTCAATACCTCTGAAATCTAAAAGCAATGTGTTTGAAGCACTCAAAATGTGGCAGAAGGCTTAGAAACTCTAAACAGGTTTCAAAGTCAGGATCTACCATACAGGTCACAACACTGAGTTAAAGAGCCATTAGATGGAAGCCTGGACCACATTGACCAAAAATAAAACATTGTTGCAAATTTGCCACGCCATACACCTCTGAACACATGGGACATGTTGAGTGCATGCATTGAATGCTTCAGAGCAAAGCTAGAATGATGAGACTAGCTGCTAAGTGTCCCAATACACTATGAGATGAATTCTACTTAACAGCTGCTCACCTTCATGCTAAAACAGCAACAAAATCACTGAACAGAAAAACCCCCTTCAAGCTATAGTACAGATGCACCCTGAACTATTCTCACATGTATGAAACTGGCTGCTAAGCATTTGTTCTTATTCAAAACCAGTATAATTCAATGATCAATCTACATGGAATATAGTGTGTTCTTATTGGGTATGCTCAAAACTCAAAGGCCTATAGATGCTACTATCTCAGAACACAGAAGGTATATGAGTCGTACCATGTCAGATTTTTTAAACATCATGATGGACATGCACTTTTCATGCTGATCAAGCCTGCATCCACAGTGCCTATTGCACTTACAATGCTAAGCAAACTGATAATAAACAATAATGTTAGAGATATCTCTGCAGATGCTCTCTTTATCACCAATGATGACAAAGAAAATAAACCAGTGCCGCTGCCTGCATTGATGCCCAACAATAAACCTAATGTACTACCCAATATACCAGAACCAACTCTTTAACACTCAAGCAGAGTACCTATTCCAACTGTCAAGACACAACCAGATGACACACTGCAGACACACCTCAAACTTGCAGTACAAGAGTCTTGAGCAGCAGATGACAGACTGCATGCTGCAAGGGCCAACAAACACCAGAACAACAACCCAGCACTCTTAGTTCCAGAGCCAGCAACAATGGTGGAAGATGAAGATCTCACTCCTGATACAGTGAATTTGGCATCCCTAGAAGACATCAAACACCTGTTAGCCATGGCAGAATCACTGGGTGACCTAGCTGTCATTGATCTGGACAACAAACCTCAGACATGGCATGAGGCAATAAAGTTGCCTTATGCCAAAGAATGGGAAGCAGAATATTGAGACAAGCTTGAGTCCCTAAAGGAAATGGGCGTGTACAGGTTAATTCTTTATGATCAGGTGCCTGTAGGCCACAAAATTTGCAAAAGTAGACCAGTCTTCAAGATTAAGTGTGACAAGAATAGTAAGGCTGTACACTTTAAGGTATGATTGGTCTTTAAAGGATACAAACAAATCTATGGACAAGACTACATGAGGACAACTTTGCTGACAGCATGCATGGAGTCATGGCAGGTACTCCTACATCTTGCTGCTGCTCAAAGATAGAATACATCACAGATAGACATCAGGACAGCATTCCTGTATAGCCCCCTACCTGAGGAGGAGATCCAGTATATGTTACAGCTAAAGGGTTTTGAAGAACCTAGAAAGGAGAGCTAGGTCTGATTGTATCTGGAACCACACTCTCAATGACAACATGATGTCATGGGGCTTCATGCATCTATCCTGCAAATTGTGCATATACTACTATAAAACTGACACAGGCACTATAATAGTGGCAGTGCATGTTGACAACTTTCTCTCAATTGCAAGCAGCAGGGATAAAAACAAGTGGTTCAAAGCCCAGCTACAATCTGTCTGGACTATATCAGATCTTGGATTGCCCAGATTTGTTGTTGGCATTGTGATAGAGTGGGACCATGAGAAACACAGTTAAGCTCTCACAAATAGCCTTCATCAACAAGATTATCTCTCAATTTGGACAGTCAAATGCAATGCTGCTATCACTCTCCATGGAACCTGGCCTCAAACTTTGCAGAGTGGACAGGTCCTCCTTTCTTTCTTGTCAGATGCCTGCTCTACATTGCCATCTCCACCTGCCCCAACATTGCTTATGCTATCCAACAGCTAACACAATATGTTAATTCTTACATGGGCATATACTGAAGAGCTGCCATATGGCTTGTGCAGTAATAATGCTCAAAAGTAGATCAGTAGCAGATACGGTTTATGCCTACTAACCTATACAAAATGTGTTGGGCATGCCAAGGGTTAAAAAAGTCCCAGGTAGTTCCCAGAGAACAAGTCAGAAAATGAGTTGAACAGCAAGATTTATTAAAGGTTAGTAATGAGAGTTGGTAAGGATGTGCAGCAAGGAAAAATATAGGTAAGTGCAGCAGAGGACATGGCAGAGAAACTAGAGGCTTAGCAATGACTAAGCTGTGTGATGCCTGCCATAGGTGCAAGACACATAGGTTCTATAAGCATAACTGCAGCAAGCAGGCTCAGAGTGTTCAGACAGTTGGCAACTATGAACTTAGTTGGCTCAAAAGAAATGTGAACTGTGAAGTGAACTGAGGAGTGTAAACTGGGGTACTCTGTTCTCTTAACTAGTAGCAATGGTAAATATTTATAGTAGACTGAGTTCATCATTGCTAAGCAACTAAGCATTGTGAAGGAGTGGTGAACTGGAAAGAATGTAAGTATTTGCCATGCATTAAACTAAATAATGAGTGGTTAATGAGAATGCTGTCTGTCCAAGTAAAAAGAAGGCACCAAGGTGAAATGCCAGGCTGTCAGTCACAGAAAAATACCATCATTCCAACTCATAAGTACTGCTGCAGGCCAGCAGTACCACATGCTACCTGAGTGATGCCATCTGTAAATGCTTGCTGATGGCATGATGCCAGCTGTCACTTGTTATTCTAGCTGCCACTGGCACTATCACTGATTGAGTATGTTGCTTGCCATGCATAGCCATTGGAAATAGCTTAAAATGGATAAACCATGTGCACCAAGTTCAGCACAAGGGTAGCAAGGTGTCCAGAGCCAATGCCAAGTCTGCTGTTGATGCACCTAGCCTGTGTGGAGTCCTATTAGTGGTATTTCAAAGGCACATAGAATCTCAAACTCACTCTTGGAGGCAAGGGCAACCCTGTGAATTTGACAGGCTTTACCAACTCAGACTGAGATAACTGCCTGGATACCAGGCAAAGCATAGGAGGCTATGCCTGGGGCCTAAGATCAGGAGCCATCTCCTGGGCAGCATACAAGCAGAAATTGATTACTGCATCTTCCTGCAAAGCCAAGTATATGGCCACTTTTGAGAGTGCTACATGCTCTTCTCAAAGGAATTGGATGCTGTAAGGACAACACTGAACGTCTGCAAAACTCCTTCTACAGACTAGCAGGTGCTGGTGACGAGTAAAAATCAAGCAGGTGTGGAAGCAAGCAAGAGTCAGGCAGAAGACCAGCAAGGCTAATCAAGCAGTCAGACATTGCTAGAGAGCTTACAGTCAATTTGGTATATAGGCTAAGAGAACACTGCTATTGTTCAGCCTGAGGATATTCTATTCCACAGGCTGCCTATATATACTACATTGGTTGCTGTGCTATTACTAATACTGTTTACTAAGCAGGCCCTAGTATGTAAAGGAGTAAAACTTACAATAATTGATGCTAAGTAAGGTCCATGCATATGACTCATCAAGGCTGACTACTAAGAGACAGATGGAGAAAAAGTGGGCCAAGCAGCCAGTCAGATCAGCTAGGTATAGGCATATTATTAGAATAAGCTCAGAATAGGTTTGGACACAGTCTGAAAACTGGTTTCCTGACAGATGCAACATGACAGATAAACACACACTCATTCTGTGCAACAACAATGTGGCCATCAATTTTTCTGAGGACCCCATGCTCCACGCATATATGAAACACATAGACATCAAGTATCATTTCTTATGTGAACATCTTCAGGCTAGTAAGATATGCATACAATAGTCCTTTCATACATTGTTACAACACTTCTATTGTTACAGACACACATATATATGACCATACTGGACACTCTACTCTCAGTCAATTAATATTAATATTGAACTGAGGGTGAGTTCAAAATACTTACACTATGACAAGCAGTCTGAGATAACTATCTATAGATAAATTACTTATCATCTATCAGGTCATTGAAAAGTATTGGAGTGTCAAGTTTTAACAAATGTTGCACCTGAGTCAAGGAGCATGTTACCACTACAATCAAGTTTTCTAGCCATGTACACTTGCCTGGGCTCATGACAGAGCTTTCAGAGGTCAGTGATGGCATGGTTGGCAACTCCTAAACCTTTGCTGGCTTTTTTTTTTTGTCATTGATTTGCTTTGGGCACTTGTTGATCCAATGACCAGGTCCCTGGCAATAGCAACATTTGTTGTCAGCTGCAGACTTTTGGGCCTTTTTCTTGCCTTTGGACTTCTTTGAGGCAAGCAGAGCTGTTTTGCTCTCTTTCTTGTGGAACCAGTGGTTGTATTCAGCCTGAAGTCAGGTCAACACATCTTCAGAGGTGAGTTGTTCTATTCCAAACAGTTGGACCTTGATGAGATCCCATGACAAAGTGCACAGTAACAAAAGAACAAGTGCATGGGTGATGTGGATATCTGGGAGTTTTTTGGAAGGAAAAAGATGTGTGAACACTAGGGCTCATCTATACAACACTAAAACCCAGTCAGACTGGGCATCAAAATGGACAGCACAGCAGCAGAGGCTTGAAAAACACTTACCAACAACTACAGAGTATTTTCCAAGATTGCAGCTATGAACGCTGAGAAGTGACTATGCACCACAGAGTTCAAAGACAGCATGGACTTTGTAGCGTAGTCCGCTATGTGGCGTTGGCCACATAGCCTTACTTACTGTATTAGGTATTATATTATATTTATTATAATAAATATAATATATTAATTACTTTACTATATATACGTACATATGTGCTGCTTATTAAGCAGCTTAATTTTGTTTTACACTACATAGTCAATAGACCGGTCTGGTCTGATTCTGTACTGTGTGAACTTAAGCTCTCACAAATCCTGTAACTTCGTTACATTTTTTTGAATCCGCCAGCTAGGATCTATTGCCTAGCATCCGACGTCAGTCGTTGAGTTCGTTGACAGAACTCTATCAGCTTCTCGAGCTTCTTGCACAGCCACACCATGCAAATTTCAAACAGGGGATCGATGAGTAATCCCATACCTGCAGCGCCCACTGACGGCGGGCGCACAGCCACACCGTGCAAATTTCAAACAGGGGATCGATGAGTAATCCCATACCTGCAGCGCCCACTGACGGCGGGCGAAATGCCCATGACCTACGGGGAGACCCAGCAGACACCCAGGACGCGTCAGCGTCCAATGCGGGTCAGGTAAGACCCAAGGCTCGAGACCGAGGTCAGAGTACCGACCTAGCCGGGAATGAGAGCGAGGCCCGGAGAGCTGAAAGCTCACAGCAGGACGGCGAGACCGAGGTCAGAGTACCGACCTAGCCGGGAATGAGAGCGAGGCCCGGAGAGCTGAAAGCTCACAGCAGGACGGCCCACAACGCCTCCAAGACAAGATGCCCGGGGGATTAACGCCCCCAGTTATGCAGTTGCCAGGAGGACCGTGACGGTCTAGCCGATTGGCGTCCAAAGGACCCCCGCAGGACGGCCGACAGTCAACCGGCGCCTATGGCGCCCCAGGAGACGCTGAGTCATCAGTACGGACTGGGAGAACCCTCCCTGCAAACCGGAGCAGTGGGACCAGGCGGTCCACAGCGGGCCCAATGCCTTCTAAAGTAGCGGAAGCCCGCTTAGAAGAGGTACCAGAGGAGGCTGCAAGGCCTGAAGGATACCGCGCGGAAGATCGATTTCCGTGCACACCAGCAGTGGAGGAAGCTCCGGAGGTTGTAGAGCTTCCAGAGGAGGTGATGGAGTCGTCAAGTGACGACGACGTCGGAGCAGAGGAACAGCGGCTGAAAACCGCGTACACCGTGCGCTTGCGGGTGTTCTGGGACTTGCACCCAGAGGTGATGAAATACACCACCCAAGCACGACTCGAGCGCTACGTGTCAGCCCATATAGTAGCACTTAGGCGACAAGGGCACGAAGTGCCCAATGTATTCAGTACGAAATATACTGACTTGATGGTGAGAGTGCTCACTATGGAGCTGCAAATGTATGTGCAGCGTAAGGCCACACGGCAATCGGGGGTCTCGACCCCCTGGAGCCACACGTCCGAGGAATGCTTGGCACGACGCAATCAAGACGTCGGAATCGAGCTAGTGGAGGCACTAGCACGGGCGCAAGAAGTGCCCGAAGTAAGACCGGTGAGTACTTTTTATACTCCAGCAGGACAAGGGTGGCGTGAGGAGCCCCCGCACATGCGTAACCATGACCGTAGGACAGATATGTCAGGTCCGGATGGGCACAATAGCACTGTGCTCAAAGTGGAAAGCGAGGCATCCGTGATGCCGCACGTGCCCATGGCCGAAACGTTGAGCGACAGAGTCGCGTACCAACGTATGCGCAATGGCGACCTCAGGACTAAGGGACAGTCCCTTATAGACGATCAGGGCATCGTATTCGAGGGCACTAAGCCCATTGACGAGATGCGTCGTCAATTCGTCACGCAGGGTCAGGAGAATCAAGCTTCTCCAGGTCCAGGGCGGCGCAACGATCATGATCGAGGAGACTTCCTCGATCGAGATGGCGCCACGAGACGTGATGTCCCTGGTAACGGCCGGGATGACGGCCCTAGGTCGATTCCTCGAGACGAGGGCAATTATGCCCACAGTCGAGGAGGCTCGGGACGTCCCCCGCAAGGTGGACGGGGAAAGTCACTTCCCCATGCCGCTGATTTGGCGACTAGATCCCCGGGTCAGTGGGAAGCCATCCAAATGCATCGTGAAGCCATGCACGATCGCCTGCATCGAGTAGTCGATGATGCCCTGGGCGTAACCTTACGGTTACCAGACGGAGTGAAGCTGCGTAAAGCAGACAGTAGGCACATTTGCGCCTATACAGGCGCGTCCAAGTTCAGCGACCTGGAAGATTGGGCGATGGATGTATGCACCCATCTTGCCATGTGCTTATACGGAGGTGACCGTATGGAACGAGAACAAATTTTCGTTCTGCCTGAGTTCTTGGCCGGAGAGGCCATGGGTTGGTTTCGACGGGCAGTACTGCACGTCAATCGTGTCCAATATGACTGGACGTTTAAAGGAGTCCTTACAGGACTGTATGATCGATTCGTACACCCCTCAACGCTCCAGGATGCAAGGCGGGACTTCCAGTCCACCAAGTACACCGAGAAGTTGGGAGTACAAGGGTTCTATGATACCCTTAATGACCATGCCCAGAACATGGCAGTATACCCGGACGGGTATACAATGCTCGAAACGTTCTTGGATGGCATTCCAGCGGATATGCGCCGCTATTTGATACGTGAGGACGGCTTGTCCCCAGAAGTCAACGATGTGGAAGAATTCGTGGCATACGCCATCCGGTATGAGCAGTCTCTGAAGACTGCTAACCACTACGAACATCGGAGTGGACACAAAGGGGGATCCAGGCAACTACCGCCTGGTGGGACGCCCTCACGGGGTCAGCATGTGGGGACCTTCCTGGCCAAGAAGACCGATTTGGATCGTGACCGCAACACGCGGTTTGTTGTACGCAAGACCCCTGTTGCGAACCGAGGGCGGAGCCGCCCACGCCCAGAGCGGGCGCCGGATGGAGAACGTCCTAAATCAAGGCCGGACTTCAAACTGGCCAACCCACCAGGTCAGACGGGGACTTGTTTCGCGTGTGGCCAACCAGGCCACTACGCTACCAACTGCCCTGCGAAGCCAGGACCCCCGAGGAAGGGGTATACACCCCGCGCCCACCTTCGAGCTGCACATACTGCAGCCGCGAGTGGGAGTGACGGAGACGTATCTGCCGATTCTGAGGCGGAGAACCCCACAAACGACCAGGAGCCCCCAGAGGAGGCATCGGGCGCCGAGCCCGAGAGTGTGGTCGTGGAGGGGGAGGAGTACGTCACAGTCGACGTATATGACGACGTCTACGACAATGAGTATTACAGTCGCGACAGCAACTCTGAGTGCCTAGCGGCGATGACGGATTGGCCGTCCACAAATGATCCCGAACGGGATAACGTAGTTCGGATGAAGAAGGTGACCCTTCGTCGTGCAGAGGGCACTTTGCAGCGCCCTACATTGAAGCGAGCAGACAAGGAGTGCCTGGTCTCGTATGTGGACGTAGACGGCCACAAGGCATGGACCCTATGGGACTCTGGGAGTACCACATCGGGCATAACGCCCCAGTTCGCCCATGTGTACGGAATATCCGTGCAGGAGTTGGATATGCCATTGGCGTTACAGCTGGGCACCGTAGGGAGCCGAGCCATGGTGCAGTACGGGACAAATGTGAATGTCCAAACGCCGGGCTCACGTAGCCGTGAATACATGGATGTAGCGAACTTTGATCGCTACGACATGATACTGGGAACGCCATTCATGCGGCGTAACAAAGTCATACTAGACTTTGACCAATGCCAGGTACTAGTGAATGGGAAAGTGATCCCAGCCGAACGAGCAACAGCAGACGACACTGATAATCGTCTGCGACATCACAGGTACTAGTGAATGGGAAAGTGATCCCAGCCGAACGAGCAACAGCAGACGACACTGATAATCGTCTGCGACATCATCGCACTACGGAGAAACGCAAGGACTCTCCATGACTTGGCCGGCGCAGAGTGCCGGCCGTGGAGGATGTGGAGGAGGAAGTGCAGGCTATGCCTGGACTGAGAGCAGACCACAACGTGGTAATGATGAGCGAGGAGGAGTATCAAACCTCCAAGAGGAGCAACGAGCGAATAATCGCTCCTGAGATTCGAGGCGCAAGGCCTCCAGACAAACGCCATCGCAAGGCGAGACGACGGGAGGACTCAGTGGACGTATGTCCACCTACGTCCTCACGAGTCAAGTTGGAAGACTTGAAAGACAGCATCCGAGAGGTGGAAGCCTCAGTAGAGGGGGACACACGGTCCCTATGGGAGCGACCAGCTCCCCTACCGGAGTACGACTGGGCATACGACCCCCGAATGCCGCAAGAGTGGAACGAGCTGGTGGCAGCCACGTGTGCGCGAAATGCGCACCAGAGACGGATGACCGTCAAACCAGCGTATCGCCAGCCAGCCCCGGACGAGGTATCCGTAGCGTACTCGCTTGTACGTGAGGGAAGAAGCCTCGTGGCTTATAAGGCAGCGGCAGCGGGTGCTCCGCTGAGACTACATATACCTGATGACAGTGTCAATCGGGTGCTCGCAATGCGCGAGCAGTATGCACCGCCGCCTCGGCCACCCTCAGAGACGGTGGAAGTACTTCCCCCGGTACGCATGAAGGGGAAGCAGAAGGCGACAAGCCTTCGTGAGGAAGATATCCCTCAGTTGCGTCAGCAATGGCAAGAAGAATTTGCCGACATGGTCAATGGGACCAAGGAGGAGCTCCCGCCGTGGCGGGAGGTGAACCATGAGATTAATCTCATAGACGAGAACAAGCAGTATAAGTACCACTTGCCGCGCTGTCCGCGCGCCCTCCAGGAGCAACTACGCGATAAGACTAATCGCTACTTGAATGCTCAATGGTGGTCCCCATGCACCACCGCTCAAGCTGCACCGTTATTGTGCATCCCGAAGAAGGATGGAACCCTTCGAACAGCTCTTGATGCGCGTCAGCGCAATGACAATACTATAAAGGATGTAACTCCTTTACCAGATCAAGAGGTGATCCGGGAAGATGTGGCTCGGGCGAAGTATCGCTCGAAGATTGACCTTACTGACGCTTACAAGCAGGTGCGCATTCGCACCGAGGACGTACCCAAGACCGTATTTGCGTCGATCATGGGTACGTTCACGAGCAATATAATGCAGATTGGAGACTGCAATGCTCCAGCAACTTTCCAGAGGCTAATGACCTCTATCTTCCGAGACGTAATAGGACGTTTCATGCACGTCTACTTAGATGACATATTCATCTACTCGGATACCATGGAGGAGCATGAGCAGCACCTCAGAGTCGTATTCGAACGACTGCGCAAGTACAAGTTGTACTTGAAGTGGAAAAAATGTGAGCTCTACGCTCAGAGTATAGACTGCCTAGGGCATGTCATAGACGAGCGGGGTATCCACCCTGATCAGGACAAGCTCGATCGTATTCGGGAGTGGCGCATGCCCCGAAACTACAATGACATCCAACGATTCGTTGGCCTTGTCAACTACATATCGAGCTTCTTGCCCGATGTCACAGCCTATACTGGGCCACTTATGGCCATGACGCAGAACGGATCACCGTTCAATTGGAGGCCGTTGCACCAGCGGTGCTTCGAGATGGTCAAACGGATCTGTACGAAGACTCCGGTGATTCGACCAATCGACCCTAGACGGGACGAGCCAATATGGCTCATTTGCGACGCGTCCAAGACAGGCGTCGGGGCCATGTATGGCCAGGGAAGCAGCTGGCAGACGTGCCGCCCAGCAGGGTTCATGTCGAAGAAGTTTACGACGGCCCAGCAAAACTATGCAGTGCACAAGCTGGAGACTCTTGCCATACTCGAGGCCCTCCTCAAGTGGGAGGATAAGCTGATGGGATACCCCATCCACATCATAACGGACCACAAGGCCCTTGAGTTCTTTAAAACTCAGGTGAACTTGTCGCCGCGTCAGCGACGGTGGATAGACTACATGTCGAGATACCAGTTCGACATCACCTATGTTAAAGGTGAACTCAACAAAGTGGCAGACTGCTTGTCACGCTACTTTGAGAGTGATGTAGTCGGGGAGGCTCACGAGCCTCATGAGTATGTGCAGGCAGACTGCCGCATAGACCCTGATGGAGAGGATTTACCTCTCCACCGATACCAGGAGCTCAGGGAGCATGTCCTGGAAGTACGCGCTATGCGTGTCGATGAACGGAGGCGAAGCACTCGCCTCAGAGAGCAGCGCTCAGGGAGCATGTCCTGGAAGTACGCGCTATGCGTGTCGATGAACGGAGGCGAAGCACTCGCCTCAGAGAGCAGCGCGAAGAACGGGACGTAGCCGCCCAGTTGCTCAAGGAGCATGAAGCCGTGGACCCAGCATCCACTAGGGAGCATGAGCGCCACGATGTACCCGTTACGCTTGCGGAGATGCTCGAAGGCGAATTGCCTTCATCCCAGCCTCCTAGCCTGGTCAATGACGACTTCCGGCAGGAGGTGGTGCAGGACTATGGCGATGATCCTCTCTTCGCCGAGATAATCGCCAATCCTGACGACCATCCTCGGTTCAGGCATGAGCCTGGTGGACTCATCACGACGGAGAACCGTCAAGGGGTGGCAGTGGTATGCCTCCCCCGTACGCGTACCATTGTTACGCGGGTCTTGGACCAGGCCCATGCCCTGGTGGGGCACTTTGGTGCCGCCCGGACATTGGGCTACATCCGGCGATGGTATTGGTGGCCACGTATGGCCCAAGAAGTGACTAAGTTTTGCGCGTCCTGCGCAGCGTGTCAGAGGGCAAAGTTGCCCCCTGGATCCCCTCTCGGGAAGCTACACCAGCTACCCATGCCGGTGAAACCCTGGGACTCAATTGGAATGGACTTTGTAGGTCCCTTTCCCGAGTCCAGAGGGTTCGATTACCTCTGGGTAGTCATATGTCGTATGACAAGCATGGTGCACCTCATACCGGTGCGAACTACGCTGACGGCTAAGGAGCTGTCGTGGATCTACCTGAGGGAGATCGTTAGGCTGCATGGGCTGCCTAGCACCATTGTGAGCGATCGTGACTCAAAGTTCACGTCTCAATGGTGGAGAGAACTCCACAAACTGCTAGGAGCGCGACTCCTCATGTCGACGTCCTTCCATCCGCAGACGGATGGGCAGACAGAGCGGGTTAACCGCAGTATAGGTCAGATTTTGAGGGCAGTTGTTCGCCCTGACCAACGGGACTGGGTGGACTGGTGTCCACTCACTGAGTTCGCGATTAACGCGAGTATCTCGGAGACCACAGGGTATGCGCCCTTTGAACTCAACGGAGGGTACTTGCCCTCCATGCTGCACGAAGTTCGTGCTGATACGGTAGCTCACCGTGGAGTCCCTTTGAACTCAACGGAGGGTACTTGCCCTCCATGCTGCACGAAGTTCGTGCTGATACGGTAGCTCACTGTGGAGTGTCGAGTTCGCCAGGCAGGCCCTGGAGAACATCGCGGCGGCGCATGACGCCATCATAGAGGCGCAAGTCTTTCAGGCGAAGAACGCCAATCACCGTAGGCGAACAGACCCGCCAATAGCTGTAGGAGCGTTGGTGTACTTATCAACGCGTAATCTGAGGCTCCCGAAGGGACGGGCGAGTAAACTCTGCCCGAAATGGGTAGGCCCATACCGCGTCCTAGACGCAGAGCCAAGTACCTCCAACTACGTGTTGGAGCTGCCTCTGGCATTACAGGAACGACGCATCGTTCCTAAGTTCCATGTGTCGCTGTTGCGACCTTATAGCGCGTCTGACGATGCGCTGTTCCCTAACAGGGCGACCCCGGGCCCCTATGATTTTGGGGCTCGAGACGACGACGAATGGTTCGTCGAGTGCATAATTGGGCACCGGTGGACTGAGCGTAACACACTCGAGTTTGAGGTATGATGGTCCCTGGGGGACACAACATGGGAGCCACACTCCCATTGCTCCAAGCTAGCGGCACTTGACCGTTATTTGGAGTTGAAGGGCGTTAAGCGCCCACATCAATTAAGTAAGCGTGCCGGCGCTTAATTTGATTGGCAGTGCCGATCGCGGCTTGGCTGAGTTGGTCAGCAGCTGTGGCTGAAACACGTCTTAAAAGGCGAAATTTCTTTTTTGCCTTTTTTCCCAACCATGGACAGCATGCCCGTGGACAGTGGCTGAAACACGTCTTAAAAGGCGAAATTTCTTTTTTGCCTTTTTTCCCAACCATGGACAGCATGCCCGTGGACATAAGTGAGCAGCAGCAGCAGCAGCTACAGCAGCAGCAATTTGAGAGTACGCCGTCGGTCTTACCGTCGCTGAAGGGGGGGGGCAGATGGCTCCCCCGCTGACCCAAAATGCGCCCCAGTGGGGACAATCGCAACAGGCGGTGGGCTTCCCACAGCAGCAGCAACAACCAGCGGCGGGCTACCCGCCGCAGCAGCCGGTGATCAGTGGCTATCCGCCACTTCAAACCATGCAGGGCAACTTCATGCCCCAGAACGCACCTGTGGGCGGCTATCAGCCCCAACAACCAGCATCGGGCGCTTATGCGCCACATCACACCGAGGGCCAATTCCAGCAACAGGCCTACGGGGGGCTATTCAGCCCCCAAGCAGCGCCGGCATGGAGGCAGCTTGCCCCTGTACCGGCAACAGGGCAACTGGGGACACATCCTTTTCCCCAGTTTACCGCCCCGGCGCACTACCCTGGGATGGGTGGTGTGCCCGTAATGATGCCGTACCCCCCGGCTTGGATGGGGGCTTGGGGCGCAATGCCCCAGTACAGCGACTCGCATGAGTCGCAAGCCAAGGGAGGCCGGTCGATTTCCCTGTCGACCACAGTACCAACCGATAACCTCCACCGCGGCCATTGAGAGAGCAGAAACTCTCAATACAGAACGAAGCGTCGGATCATCGTCCGATGCGCCGACGGAGAGCCTGGCCAAGCTCTCCTTGCTACAGCGGCTGGAAATGCCGCACCAATCCGAGCCCAGCTCAGAAGAAGAGTCGCGTCCTCGACGCGACAAAGGAAAAGCACGGGCTGTCGAGCCCACTCACAGCCAGGACTTAGTCCTGGCTACCCTTCTCCAACGTCTTGGAGATAACGGGTACGATGTACCCGCAGAGTCGTCATTCCTCCGCGATGCGGAGGCAGTCGTCCTCATCTGCCGGATGATGGACGACATGGATCATATGCGCGCTCAGCGCAAAACTGATCTCCTTGCCATTTCGGCCGCTCGTAAGCGGCAGACTACACCCCCGAGTCGGGACACCGACTCCAGCAAAAGGGCGCGTCGGCAAGGAGTGGAGGACGCGCCCTCCCGCTCGATTACGTCGAGCGTTGCTGCCCCCGGCCGGGAGGCCGGTCTAGGACAGGACATCCTCCCTTATGAAGATGTTCCTGCTCCAGCCGCCCCCCGGCTTATCCAGCGCCTCGCCAGCGGCGCATCTGAGGTCGCGTCTTCGCGACCAGTATCCGTGGTATCCACCACGTACTCTGGGGAGCAGAGTTCCAGGGGTGTGAGCACACGTCCTGCTGAGGCCAAGGCCTCACAACCCCGAAAGGATCGTCGGGGTAAGCAACCGGAAGTGCACGCCTACGTCAATGTGCACTTCCCCGAGGATGCCCCGAAAGGGGCCCCAGGGGCTAACATCCCCTTTTTACCCGCTATACTGGTAGAGGGCCTGCCAGCCCGACTCCCGCGGTGTGTGTGGGCAATGGACCCACGATCTGAGAAGTCGGAGCCGGAGAGGCTGCCTTCCCCTCCCTCCGACGACGATTGGTATGAGGAGCCTGAAGAGGCTCGTATGGAATCCCCAGTGCCGCACGAGACGGCGGCACAGCGTATGGCGCGCGAACGGCGCAACAGCAATCGACGAGCCAAGATGGAGCGTCGGGCGCAGAACAGCGCCAAACGAGGGGCCGCCCTCCTTGAGGACGAAACTGGGCGCATCCCTGATGCGCTCGGTGTGGTGATCTACCGTGATCACACTATTGAGCGCCAGAACTCATTCTTTGGCGCGGGGTTGGCCCTGATGCGCTCGGTGTGGTGATCTACCGTGATCACACTATTGAGCGCCAGAACTCATTCTTTGGCGCGGGGTTGGCCCCCAATTCTATTGGTCGCCAAGGACCAATACCATCTTCGTCGGGCAAGAGGCCCGCGCAGCCAGGTCCTTCGAGGACGACAAACCGGGCAATGCCGCCGCAACGCCCCACAACAGTAAGGTGTACCAAGTTGCACCTCGCGGGTTTCCCCGCAGCCCTCGAGAAGTCCGCAGACTTCACGCACTGGTCAACAACCAGTTTACGCCGCTTTGTCAGCGTCAGTTGGGCTACCTCTTGCTCAACGAATTCAAGCGGGTGGCGCTCAACTGCCACCCTACGGCCCAAGACAGAGCTATGTCTCATTTACTCGACGAGGTCGAGTATCGGACTATCGCGGTACCCTTCGCGAGTCCAGAGGAGCGGGAGAGTTTCCCGTGAATGATTGTGCCGTCGCGGCTCTATCGCCGCAAAGAGGGAGGGAAGATTGCCTTCGTCGGCCTTACCCCCCCTGATCCAAAGCAACCATTTGCTTTGGACTACCTGGGCTCATACGCCCTCCTCTATGGACGTCCTGGGACGTCCAATGTGTGGACCGGTCTGGCCATGGACCGAGCCATGCGCATTCATTGGCGCAGCCTCTTTGGGTTTGCGCTTGTACGCGCCCTCAGCGCCAGCCGCCCCTCTAAGGCCACGGTACACAAGTACCTGGCCTACGTCTTCGCCAGGCCAGGCCTCTATAAAGAGGCCGTGGCCGAGTACGAGGCGGCCACGGGGCGAGTCTTTGAGCCCATCCACGCCGATGACCCTACCTTCGAGGTTCGGGCTGTGGACATTCCGGAAGCGTCAGCTTCCGTGTTCTCCACTTCGGACGCGTTACGCGTCCTTCTCCACAATCAAATCCCGGTCAGCTGGGCTGACCACGCGTACACTTATGGGGTCACCTACTTGGCCCATCTATTCTTCAGCGACAGCCGGCTCTACAACGAGGTGGCTGCTATCAACGACGAGAGGCTACAACGCCTCGATCACTACGGTACACCCCAGTCCATCCCTCAGTGGGATGGGTGGCACGAGGGCACCATCGGCGATCGTCAACGCCTGATGCTCCAGCAGCAAGACAGTCGTCGTGCATACGACGACGCACTCGCCAAAGGGATGTACCTCTCTATCGGGCAAGACATTCATGCCCGCAAAATCTGGACGCGCCAGTACCCGTCCGACACCGGGGATCTGCCTGATCCCCAACCAACCGTCTCGGGGTCGACCATCGACCCCAATCTCACACTGTCCCCCCTCCGGGACTACAACGATTCCCTGCCAGTAGCAGGGCCTTCGGGCACTTCTTACGCGCCCGCACCCGAGGATGAACTCCTCGACTACGACATGGACGACGCGACTGCCGATCCATTCCGGGAGCCTGGGGACTCTCCCATTGCCCCCGTCCCAGACTTACCGACGGCATGACCGTCGTATTATCTCGAGACCGTAGCTCGGTCTGATTGGGGGGTGTGTAGCGTAGTCCGCTATGTGGCGTTGGCCACATAGCGTATTATCTCGAGACCGTAGCTCGGTCTGATTGGGGGGTGTGTAGCGTAGTCCGCTATGTGGCGTTGGCCACATAGCCTTACTTACTGTATTAGGTATTATATTATATTTATTATAATAAATATAATATATTAATTACTTTACTATATATACGTACATATGTGCTGCTTATTAAGCAGCTTAATTTTGTTTTACACTACATAGTCAATAGACCGGTCTGGTCTGATTCTGTACTGTGTGAACTTAAGCTCTCACAAATCCTGTTACAGACTTCCTCAAGCATGTGGAGGACATGTGGGAGAAGTGGAGATTGGCAGTAAAGAAGAGAGCAAAAGTCGATGATGCAACCTTCTACACTACTCTCATGTTGTTACTACTAGAATCCTGGAATGCTGTGGTAGCAGAATGTTACACCATGAAAGAGACAAAAGATGTGGTAGCAGCACTCACTATACATTGGAATCATCTTGTCCTACAGAAGCAGAAAGCAGGAATATCTACAACAGCCCTGCAAGCACAAGCAAAGCCAAAGCTGATTTGTGTAAACCCAAACTGCAAAAAGATGGGCCATGCCATTGAAAATTGTTACTAGAAGGGAGGAGGAAAAGAGGGACAATTCCCACCTAATTTCTGCAACAGGTCAAAAACCCCTAGGACACCTTCAAGCAAAAGTGCACTAACCACCCCTCCTCCTATAGCAAAAGTAGCAACAACCACTGACTTACTGCCCAAAACACCACACGCCACATACACACTATCTGCTACCCTGCAGGATCAATCTGATGGACAGGGGCAGAAAGCACTGGTCAGATGGATGGGATCAAATGCCATGATCACTCCAGAGATACCCACCTATGCCAACTTGGGGGCGACCAATCATTTTTTTGTGAACCATGAAGATTTCTTGGAGTATGAGGAGCTGGACACCTCAATGGAAGGCCATGCAGTGCCCAGAAAAGCCTGGTTTTGCCTAGTAGGCTGAGAGACAGTGAAAAGGACCTGCTATATGCCCCTAGGAGTATCCAAACTGCTTTTCAAGAATGCCCTGCATGCACCTGAACTCACATTTAATCTAATCTCAATGAACCATTTCAACAAAGCCAGTTTCAAGGTGGGTATTTGGAGGTGGTCAAGTCTCATTCCATGACCCACTGGGAAGGAAAATCCTGCATGGGAAAGGTGAGGGTGGCATGTACCTCTTAAGTCCTCTCCATAGCCAGAAGAAGACCAGTGCTCTCATTGCCAAGTCCCAGCTGAAGCCAACCACTCTCGAGGTCTGGCATAGATATTTCAGCCATGCTAGCATTAAAACTATCAAAAATGTTTTGGCCACAACTTAGTTGACGGTTTGGTGATCAGAGATGAACTTAGCACACTGGGTCTATGCAAAGATTGCATATATAGGAAGCATGCAGCAAGACCCTACAATGCTGACATTAAACCAGAAAGCCTGCCAAATAAGCACATCCACATCGACCTATGGGGACCCACAAGCATTGTATCTTTGGAGAGAGCAATGTACATGATGATTGCAGTAGATAGAGACACTTCCAATATGTCAGGATTCTTCTTGGCATGGAAGGATGCAATGACAACCCTAGCAGCATTTACCTCATATCACACTGAGTCAGAATGGCAGACTGGGCAGAAACTCCATGAGATCCATGTTGATGCAGGACAGAAATGGATAAATGAAGCATGGACAACATATCTTGGCACACATAGTATAATCCTCAGAATTACGACTCCCTATGTGCATGCTCAGAACGGTGTGGCAAAAAGGGCAAACTGCACTATCCTCAATAGGATACTGTCAGGGGACTCCTCATTTCTTCCTTTTCTCACTCCTTGTCTCTTCACTCTCCCTTCATTCATTCTCTTATTTCTTCTGACATTATTTCATTTTACTGTTTCTATTCTTTCAACACTATCTGTTAGTACTACTCTCAGCCCTTGAGGTGCTCTGGTTCTTTAGCTACCATTCAGACAAGTGTGGGCCCTTCAGCACTGCTTCCAGATTGCTTATATAAGCCAGAGTTTGCCTTTCTGACTTCTAAAGTCCGGAGTTTTCCTGCCTTGTTTACACAGTTGTTTGGTTAGTCAATTTTCGAGTTTTTAAGGTTTTGTTGTACTGTACAGTTGTTTCCCATGCTTCAGAAGCCCCAGAAGCATCCAACCTGGCATAGGGAATCCCTAAACTTGTTCTCTTTGAATCTCCCTCTGCCAGGTGAGTAGTTATTATGATATTGTCAGTACATACTCTAATACACTTTGGATCTCCCTCTGCCAGCTGTGTGACTGAGCCACAGCCTCTAGAGAGGTACGCTTTATGCTCATAGAGAGTGAACTGCCTAAAAACTTGTGGGCTGAGGCAGCCACAATGCAAATCTACACAAGAAACTTACTTCCATCTTTGTGTCATCTGGGGATTATCCCTGAAGAGGCATAGACAAGCTGGCAGCAGAGAGTTGATCATGTGAGGCCTTGGGGGTGTTTAGCATGAGCGAAGGTACCAACTGAGTTGGTGAGATCAAAACTGGACCCATGGTCAGTGAAGACTCATCTTGTGGGCTATGCAAACAGCAGATATTGGTTGTACAATGCTAGGTCCCAGACTATTGTGACATCACATGACATCATCTTTGAGGAGGGGACTGGGCACAGGTCACTCACTGTTCTAGATGAACCAGACGAGCAACAACAGCCCCCATCTCCGATGTAGCAGTAGCCAGACAACAGCTACCAACTATCCTTTCCACAGGCTAGCCTGTCGCACCACAAATCTGGCCAGATAATGGCCTGCTGCACCCAGACCCCACCCCTACAATAGAACTCCCAGGAGACTGCTGAATCCTCACACCAGGCCTACTGACCCAGACCCAGCAACAACCCATACAGCCCCTAAGGTGCTCATCTCAGCTGACAAGGCCTATGCCAGCCCTCATTGCTGCAAGAGACACTATCCAGAGGGAAACTGCTGCATGCAGTCAAGGGGAGGAATGGGCTATGGGCAATGACCTTCCAACTGCCCTGATGGTGGGAGGCCTATATACATTTCTGACAGAGGGTGAGGATATGAGTGCCCTCAAGACCTTATGGTGAAGCTATGAGACAACTGGACCTTTGGTGGCCCCTGATGGAAGAAGAGCTGAAGATGATGAAAGATCAAGGCGTGTTTGAGTTGGTGGATGAGAGGTCAGTTCCAAGGAGGAAAATGTAGTGGGGTTTAGATGGGTGTACACTAATAAATTCACAGCTGAGGGCAAAGTGGTGAGAAGGAAGGCACAAGTTGTGGCAAAGGGTTTCTCCCATGTTGCAGGCAAGAACTTCAATGAAACTTACATAGTGGTTGTCCAACTTGAGTTTTTGTGCATGTCCACAGCCATTGTGGCCCAGGAAGGTCTAGAGATTTGGCAGGTGGATTTTGTCTCTGCCTATCTGAACAGCATACTGGAGCATGAGGTATGCATGCACCTGCCACCTGGTTTTCTGGGGGGAGAGGGGAAGCTAGCATGACTCTGTAAAACCATTTATGGCCTTATGCAAGGTGGTTTCAACTGGTACTGGACTTTGGATGGGGAATACACAGAACTGGGCTATAAGAAATTGAGGGCTGGCCCATGCATGCACTTGAGGAAGATAGGATCTGAAGTAATGATCACAAATATGTTTAACCATGATACATTTGGACTATCTTTGACTACACAGGGTGCAGATCTGGTGAAAAAGCAACTTACATGTATTTAAGAAGTTAAAAACCTAGGAAAGCCAATGTTTATCCTAGGAATAGCTATTGAGCAAGATTGAAACACCAGCTCAATTTCTCTATCCCAGAAGGCATACCTCACATGCATTGTTGAACAGTTCAACATGACAGAATGCAATCCCTGATACATGCCACTGTCATTAGGAATCATCCTCACAGCCAACATGGCCCCAAAAAGCAATGTGGAGCAACTATTTATGCAAGACAAGCCATATAGACAACTCTTAGGTGTGCTGATGTGGGCCCAGGCAGCCACTCAGCCAGACTTATCTTTTGCAATCACTCTACTCACACATTTCCAGTTGAACCCAGGCCCTGCCCATTGGAAGGCACTTCTCCACATCCTAGCTTACATCAAAGGCACACTCAACTACAAAATCCTATATTCCAAGGAGCTGGGAGGGTCTACCAAACCATTGGGATAGATCAATGTGGACTATGGAGGAAACATTGACACTAGGCAGTCAACATCTGGATATGTGTTCCTCATGGCAGGCAGACCAGTCTCCTGGAGCTCCAAGCACCAGCAAACGGTGGCATTGTCAACAACTGAAGCTGAGTACATGGCAATGATGTGGGGCTCACAACAGGCTTTGTGGATGCACAACTTCCTTCTGGAAATAAACATGGCACAGCCACTACTGGCAACCATCATGGTCGACAATAACTCTTCTATTGCACTCCCCAGTCTACAAAAGGTCAGTCTCATGCCAAGCACATCAATATCAGGCACCATTACAATTTGGGAGTGCATCCAGGAGGGGGACATTGAGGTTATCCATGTACCCTCCTCTGAGAACATCGCTGACATCTGTACCAAACCTTTGCCTCACGCGACTCACAATTACCTCACTTCTCTTATGGGCATCAAACATATTGACGGTTGAACAAGTCAAGGGGAGTGTTGAGCAAGCGACTCATTCAACCAACAGCTCAACATCCAAGACTGTAATTATCATTTGTTTATTTTTCTTATTGCACTTACCTCTTTCGGTGGCATAAGCCACATTACACAAATGATCAGTATTTACCAGTCTTTGTTTTCTTTTCTCTTTTTTTTTTCGTAGACACAAACAATCAGCCCTCAGTCAACTACATCTTTTGTGAGTGACTGAGGGTGAGTCACCTTTATCCTACTTACAGAAATATTTACTCATATGACCTGTAGAATAACCGTACTGTTCTACAGGTAAATTAATATATTAATCAACTACATATTTTGTGAGTGACTGAGGAATACCTGTACTGTTCTACACAGGTGAGTAACAATGAAATCTTGACTTAATTCATGCAGGAAACTGGAGTTCAATGTAAGAAGTTTTATGGGTAAGTGTAGGTGTGCACTTTTGTCAGTTGTGTACATAGGTGGGTTGGCATGTCTAGTTGAGCCTGTTCACAGTCACGTCAATGCAAACGGTGGTGATGTTTCAACTTAAAAAATTGAAGATGACTGGCATATCTTTGCTTTCTGATTTGAACAGGCAACCAAGAGATTCTCTGTCAGACTTTCAAAGCCCACATGAAAGCCGCAAAGGTATTCTGCCATGTGGGATCTCTGTCTTACCTACATCGAATCATGGTGTTCAGGGTTTTGATTGACCACGAAGATCAACTTGTGTTGTACCTGATGAATTGGCTGGTTACAAACGCGGCGTTTGTGGATTACAATGCTAAGTCCGTGAATCGCCGTGATTACCGGATAATGGCCGGGATTACACATGTTTGGTGTCATGTCTCCGCCGTCCGCACCGCCTTCACCAAAGCCCGAAAGGGCGGCTTCAAGGACACCTACCCCGAGCATCTCCTCTCCCACGTCCTCCGCGCTGCATACGCCTCGGCCAGCCTGGATCCCAAGCTTATTGATGACATCAGTGTGGGTAACGTCCTTCCGCCGGGTGGAGGCGCCAACGCCGCCCGCATGGCCGCGCTTCATGCAGGTATTCCGGAGACGACCAGCTTGAACACGGTCAACCGCCAGTGCTCGAGCGGGCTTACAAGTGTCAACCAGATTGCAAATCAGATCAAGGCTGGTGAGATCAACATTGGAACTGGTGCGTTTTATCTTTTCCCTCCAGAATTCGCGTGTTGATCCCTCCATTTAGGCGCCGGCGTCGAAAGCATGACCATGGGCTACGGACCCTCAAGCATGCCCTCCTCCTTTTCCCCTGAAGTCGTCACCAACCCACTCGCCGAAGACTGTCTCCCCCCCATGGGTCTCACCTCCGAAGCCGTTGCGAACGACTTCTCCGTCTCCCGTGCAGACCAAGACGCATTCGCAGCCGCCTCCTTCCAAAAAGCCAGTGCTGCCCAAAAAGCCGGTAAATTCAAATCCGAGATCCTTCCTGTAAAAGCCACGATACTTGTCAAGAACAAGAACGGCGACGAGGAGGAGAAGGAGTTGATTGTGGATGCTGATGATGGGATCAGGGACGGCGTGACAAAGGAGAGTTTGGCCAAGTTGAAGCCGGCGTTTGCGAAGGATGGCACGACACATGCGGGCAATGCGAGTCAAGTTAGTGATGGTGCCGCTGCGGTGTTGCTTGCACGACGTGATGTCGCCGAGAGACTTGGATTGCCGATCAAGGGCAAGTTTGTATTTGCAGCGACGGTCGGTGTCCCGCCTAGAATTATGGGTGTTGGTCCGGCATATGCTATTCCAAAGGTGCGCAATCCTACTTCATTATTCTTGTGCTTAGCGCCACTCATGCAATTTTCTTCGATAGGTTCTTGAAGAGACGGGTCTCACGAAAGATGACGTCGATTTCTTTGAAATTAACGAGGCCTTCGCGAGCCAGGCTGTTTATAGTATCCGAGCGCTTGGTATCCCCTTTGAGAAGGTCAACGTGCACGGTGGCGCAATTGCTATCGGACATCCATTGGGTTGCAGTGAGTATCTTCACTTATTGTCCTTTACGCTTCTTTCTCTTCCCACCTTTTTCACCCTGTGAATTTCTTTATCTATATCAATGATCCTGACACGTCGCACTTCTAAAATTACTCATTCTGCCGCGAAACCCTTGCACTTCTTTGTTATCTCATCATCCTCTGACATCGGCTGATCACACCGTGTCTCCAGCCGGTGCACGCCAAATTGCGACAGGCCTCAACATCGCGAAGCAGTATGGCGCACGCGTCTTTGTTACTTCAATGTGTATCGGTAGTGGGATGGGTATGGCGGCCGTCTTTGTTAGCGAACAGTAGTTTTTCCCTTGTTTCCTTGCTTTCATTTATATTCTGGGATTGCTTATTAGATCTACATTCCTTTATGTAAAGAAATTTTGTTAAATGTTCTATGTGGTTCTGTACTTCGATAGCCAGATTGGATTGATGAATGCCGCCGAGTGCGTGCGAATCTAGTCGAAGTACTCCACAATAATGTACTATTTCGAGAGGATGCTAATCATCAATTCTAAATATCCCGGAGTTTTTCGGTACTGACTCGAGCTTGAGGGTTGTCCACATAGCTTCGCAGTTATGGATCATCTCCAATTCTCCAGCAAGCGCTGGAGTACTGACTCGAGCTTGAGGGTTGTCCACATAGCTTCGCAGTTATGGATCATCTCCAATTCTCCAGCAAGCGCTGGAGATTAAATCGCTGCTACCTCCTGCTTCCCCTTGACTAACTTAGGGATCAACTGATGCAAGGGGAGATTAAATGGTTGCTACCTCCTGCTACCCCTTTACTAATTTACGGATCCACTGATGCAAGGGAGATCAAATCGCTGCTATCTCCTGCTTCCCCTTTACTAACTTAGAGATCAAGGGAGATTAAATGGCTGCCACCTCCTGCCTCCCCTTGACTAACTTAGGGATCAAATGATGCAAGGGAGATCAAATGGTTGCTTTCTCCTGCTTCCCCTTAGCCCGCTGCGGTTAGGGGCATCAAAGGGGATGGGCCGCTGCGACGCACGGCGAGACCGAGGTCTACGCGGCTGGGTGTTATGGGAGGCGACGTGGCAGTGCCAGTGTGACAGCGCTAGCGTGACGTGCCAGCGCGGCAATACAGTGCAGGCTAGCTCACGACATAGGGAGAAATCGAGACCGTATTTGTGTGTATATCGGTATATAGATTGTACGTATTGCTGTCCGTAAGCATAATTCGAAAAAAATAGTCCGTAAATGTATAAAAAAAAACGTATCGGTATATAGATTGTACGTATTGCTGTAAGCATAATTCGAAAAAAATAGTCCGTAAATGTATAAAAAAAAACGTATAAATTCGAAAATTGTAATGTTCATTTATCTTCGTCGTCCCTGTACGCGTAGAACGTGTTGACGTCGACACGACCGCCGTACAAGAGCAGGTACATCCCTGTGCGACGCGGCTTCGAGTTCCTGGCCTGTAAAGAGGTTCTATATGGCGTAACACGCTAAAAACAGGCAACGAACCTGATCTTGCCTGTTGAATAGCTTAACCCTCCCCATCATCTCCTTGCAGCACGTGAATGCTCGAATAACGAGCGCGTGCGCTGACCTAGCCGTATGTTAGTCATATAGAGCCAAAAAAAAAGGCACAAAGGTACGTACTTCATACCCTGAACCACACCAGTCCCTTTGCCTTCACTTTTTTCGAATTTATTCAACGAGTCGTCGTCGACAGACCGGGAAACAGCGTGGGAGGATTCATCGGAAGTCGACAAGTGATTCATGGACGGTGTTAGGGCGAAAATGACGTTTAATGTGTAGAGTTCAGCTTGAGCAAGGTTGAGCAATGTCTGGCACAGTGTGACGGTCTGCGTCACGCGTAACAACACTTATACGCATCAGCGTCGCTCGCCTTGGCTCTTGAACAGCCAACGTTGGCCCCCCTCGTCGTCCTTGGAGCGTCCGCACGCGAGGTGAAGAGGTTCTTCATGACCTAAAATCGAAATTGTGAGTTCAATGTCTGGCACGCCGTGATGGTCCGAATCACGCGTGACAGCCACTAATACGCATCAGCGTCGCTCGCGTTGGCTTTTAGACAGCCTACGTTTGGCCCACTTGTCGTCCTTGAAGCGTCCGCACGTGAGTTGCATATGTTATTAATATCCTAGAATAGAAATAATCAGTTCAGGGTGCGGATAAAAGTCCTACGTAACAGTTGACGACGAAACCCCGCCCGGGCATCCGCGTCGCTCCCGTTAGCTTGTCATTAGCCCCCGCGTCGTCCTTGGAGCATACGCACGCGAGCTGGGGCTTTAATGCACGTACTGTAGTCGAAATGGTGAGTTCGGGTGCCGTTAACAAGTCCGACGCAGCCTTTCCTCATAAATACCCGCCCACGCATCAGTAGTGGGAAAGGTTCTCGTTGTTCAGGCAGCAGGTGGCAAACGGGAGAGGGTAGGTTTGTTGTCCATGATAGATATATTTCGAGTGTCCTGTAAATCCCGAGGAGTGCGTGATAATAGCATTCGAATCGTCGTGCTTCAAACTCGTGTACATAGAGCGTATTGTGATATATTTCCTGTCATGGTCAAGGGTCAGGAGGTCGTCGTTTCCAGGTCGTCGTTTCCAAGAGCGTGTACAGAGGTTGGTACAAGAATTGAGCCTTCTGAGAGAATATAATGTAGTAAGATGAGTTGTCACCAGTGCCAGTCTGGACGCCGAAGGTATGGCTGGGATGATGCAAAGCAGTGAATTCTACAGGCTCTAGCACAGATTTAGCACCAAGAGGATGGTCCTGGCCATACCCAAGGGTTATGCGCGGTTCTACAGCTCTAGCACAGATTTAACACCCAGATGATGGTTTTGGCCATACCTACGCTTTTTACCGTCATAATTTGCCAATGTTAAATAGAAACCAACTTGTGTAAATGGTTTTCTTCTCTGCTGCATTCTGGAACAGAGATGGAGAGTAGAATATTGAAGGCAAGAAATAGAAACGGTGACTCCGATCCCTCGACATCTAGTAGGATAATTAAGAATATACATATGTTAGTTATTGAAGAAATGGAAGGGACAACCTCGAACCTCTGTCAACATCGAATTGGGGCTTTTCATTTTTCGTCTGAATCGGGTCTGATGAGACCCTGTTGAGTTTCTACTCGTAATTCAGCGGATAAAACGGTATCGTGGGTAGATAAGCTGTGTCGCCTGCTTCGCCGCGGTGCAGGCGGAATACGAATGCGTCTGTGGGGGGAAGGGGAAGTGAGTAAGTTTTTATTTTTCTTAGATGGGTGAGACGTAGGATATTCAACCACCAGCTTCAAAGCTTACATTCAGCTGTAATCCAACGACGTCAATGCTATCAAACATGGAAAGAATCAATAAGAACGAACTGTACCGTAGTACTGGACACGTAGAGCCCTTCATCTATATGCTGGCTTTACCCACATTTGGGATTGGCTGCATATGACCCGCCAGTGGGACTATATGGATTTCTTAGAACATATAATCGTGCGGGTGGAGGAGACATACCTAGCACTTTGAATGCCAGCAACGCATGCTTGAGACTCCATGGCTGACAAACGATACTGCTCACGGTTACATGGAGATTGCCGCAGAGCTGTCATGTCACGTTATCTAAAATCTTCCTTCTAGAATAATCCGCTGGTTCCAGAAACATGTTCCATCAGAAAGTGCCAGGTCGTAGCTCCAGCAGCGGATGACAAATGAATGTGTATGTTTATCGTTGTTGTATGATTCGTGTTTGATTGTTCAAATCCGTTCTTGTTCTTCAATTGTCACCATGGACGGTATAATGTCATCTCACCACCCTCGCCTCGACAACTCTAAGTTTTATAATCACTCATGGTATTCAGACGTTATTCCTAACACTCATGACCTGTCTTCTCACTTTGACAGCACACCTGTGGCGGCAAGTTACTTAGATATTCTTTATGTATGCTCTGCTGACCTATTTAAGGCGCTTGCACGTGTGTTGTCTGAGGCAGAAAAAAATATTTCTCTTGCTAGCCGTTCAGACGTATTCTCCATATTTCGAGATACTATAAATGATGTCCCTGTTTATTGTGTACCGAAAGATAAGGCACTCGAAGCCTTTTTCAAAGTTATTATGTCATATCGTGTACTCGACATATACACGCTTGTATGTGAGGATGAGATGCGCCCTCCACGAACCTCGGGGCCGATGATGGAGAATAGCCGTTCAGTAGGTTCATCTTCTATTATCTATTTCATTGTTTGAGTTTGTATTTTAGCTGGTAAACCCTTTAAACTCACTCCCAAACCTTATTGGGAAATTCCATAAAAACCTCGTACAACATCTGAAAAAAATAAATGCCAAATCTAGAGGAGAACGACCGAGAGACCGTCCCACTCCCAAGTTTACGGGTCCTCGCATGAAGCTGTACTCCGAACTCACTTCTCGGGTCAGCAATAAGGGTGTTCAAAACACCATAATCAATCTTACCAGTGCGGCGTTACATCTAAGTTGCCTATTAAAGGTAACTTTAATTGATATCAGTTCGAATGTCCATTAAAGTTGCCTCAGGGTAACCTTTATCTACCGTCCGATATCACGGCAATCGAAGATATCATCGTTGACGAGTATTTCCCTTCTCGACCTTATTATAATGGCTGCTCATTGTCTTTGTTGTGTATAGCGAAAGCAGATCTAGCGATCAAGACCAATTGAAATATCTCCATACTACGCATGGCGGTGCCATCGACGGTGCCAGTTCATATGGTTGCTCGACTATTATGCACAACTCCCTTTATCTGGCATTACTCGTATCCCCCCTAATGTTACTTCTTCCTCGCAAATATGGTACACTAACCGGTAAAGACTCCCTGCTACAGGTAAATTGATATATATATTTTATTTTGTTTGAGCAGCTCTGATTGCTTTTCAAGCTTTGGAGGCATGTTGGTGGGCTGGAACGTCCACGTATCGTCGTCGAGGCGGATCGAGCATTGTGGAGAGTGTTGTTCTCGGCAGCTCAGGGTGGTGACCTGCTAACCGAGCTGTCATCTGCCTTGAATACCTTAACTGATCAAATCAACGAAGCGGCTCCTGCTTGGATTGAAATCGTATCTGTCCCTTCACCTTCTAAGAAGCCCCCGCCTGATGCTTCGCGTGTTCCTTTGATTGCTGCATCGACCACTTCAACGAGCGACGAAGCCGAACACGATGATGATGCAAGCCCGTTGTTTGGACCCGCTCCGTTCCCTGTTGGATTGGTTGACTTACCAGGACCCCTTATTCGCTCGGCAAGCCCGTCAGGTCACTTGGACCCGCTCCGTTCCCTGTTGGATTGGTTGACTTACCAGGACCCCTTATTCGCTCGGCAAGCCCGTCAGGTCATGTAGATATTCCTCATCCAACCGTCGGTGACAAGCCTCATGGTAATGAGCAGTCTTCACCTACGCGACCTGAAAATTCAGACAACTCGACCATTTCTCCAGATTTAGGGGACCTTATGGACGTGTCACCTGATATCTCCAATAACGATGCTGAGGATACCCGTCTTGACCCGTCCCCTTGTACAGACGCACTCGACCGTGCATTGGAAGACCCCACGGGATCCGAAAACTATAACAAGTTAACCGATGTCCCTTCCTCTCCGAATACCGTCCATGCCTTGGATGACGCTATGGACGTGTCGCCCGTTATTTCGAATCGTGAAGTTGAGGATTCCCCCGAACCGGACCCCATGGACGTGGCACCCGACGTTTCGAATTGTGATATTGAGGATTCCCCTGCAGGTGCCCGTGAGCATACTAATTCCAATACGGCACCTGCTACTGGGGCATTTATTCCCAGGACAGACGTACCGGATGGAGAACAGGTGACACCCGTAGTTACCGGTATTGGTTCACTAACTTTAGACAACGCCTCCGAGACAGCAGTTAACGACGATTTGCCTACTTCCGACCCGGCGGTGACTGTCGGCTCCGCTAAGACTTCGAAAGGAAAGCGGAGAAAGTCAGCGCGTATTGCCCTACTTCCGACCCGGCGGTGACTGTCAGCTTCGCTAAGACTTCGAAAGGAAAGCGGAGAAAGTCAGCACATATTGCGGCCAAAAACAAGCGACGTAATACGGCACCCTTGACACCTAGGAAGAGGAAACGAAACTACACGAGTAAGGCTCATGTAGACTCTGATAGCGCTAGCGAGCCTCCCACGATGGACTCAGATAACGATAGCGATTCCTCCAACGACTCCCTCATGTAGACTCTGATAGCGCTAGCGAGCCTCCCACAATGGACTCAGATAACAATAGCGATTCCTCCAACGACTCCACTGAGGGAACGGCGGTTGCTTCACCTTGAAAATGTTGAGACGGATCGGGGTTACATTGACCTGACCCTTGAGTCTACGGTGAGTTACTGTCTATGCGTTGATCAACTGGCTGTGATTCTGGGTTTAGGATGATGAGGATAGCCATACCGTCAAAGCTCCGAATCGTCTTGATCTCTCAGAACCATGGATTCTCCGCGAAGGGGACACCGTACATATACCATTGTCTGGCGGCGATGGGATGTTTGAATACACACCAAGATTTCACGTGCGTATATATTCTATTCCGTTCTAGTAGCCTTCCGTTCACTGCTCTGTAGCTCAACAGGGACCTTGTTTGGTTTCACAGATTGTATGCCGCATCTGTTGCCCATCGGGTTCGACCCTCATCTGTGAAGGTGATGACTCAAACTGAGTATCACTCTTCCTCTTCACTTGCTCTCTCCAAAACCTTAACGTCGCATTCTTGTATTCTTGTCATTGGGGACCAGCATATTGACCCAGGTTTCAATGCACGCTCCTTATCAGACGTATGCGTCTTGGACAATGTTATCCAGGTGCATGGTACGCTCAAGCTCCTTTGTAACATTTTTATTATCTTTAATTTTAATTCCTTTTCCCACAGATTTCACCATATCTGGTACCGAGCGTTTAAAGCATGCGACACCTCGGGATCTTCTAAGGACGCTAGAATCTTCGTACCCAAGATCATTAAGTGCTTTGGATATCCCTGCCTCCCTAGAAACTTTCCCGCGCCTCCCGTTCTCGAGCGACTCGGCTGTCTGGGGAAAAGTTCAAGGTCACGGGTACTGTAAAGTGGACGATTTTTATCCAATTTCCGATATGCGATGGAATCTTGCTTCCACCAGTGGCACCCACCATTACTGGCACATCGACGCCAATGGTTTTGCTACGTTCGTCTTCATCGAGACTGGCGCGAAGTTGTGGTTCGTGGCGGCGCCCAAGTCTGGAAATTACGATGACTTCGGAGCATGGGACCTTTACGTTAACGATTTCTACACCAGAAAGCCAAACGATGAAAAGTGGGACGTCGAGCTCCTTGTTCTGCAGCCGGGTTCCATGCTGTTTGTCAACTGATTATTTCTTTTCCTTGTATTATTTACTGATAATGTATTATTACAGCATCATGCGCCCGTGCTTGCCTCATGCCGTAGTTACTCCAATACCTACAATATGCCGTGGGGGTCATTTCTACAATACATCGACTCTCGCTGCCTCAATAATCGGCTTGTATCACCATTACATCGCTTCGACATCAATATCCAACACGGACCACGGTCCCGCATCAGACACGGTGCTGATGCGCCTCCTCACGTATTTCGTCCTTGTTCTCGTTGATTCAGTGACCGATCACGGTACGTGAAGTCATCGTCACATCTGTTTATACCATTCACGTATGTGCAGATTACGACAATGGTCACGTTCCGAACACAAACTCATGGGACGGCGTGCTGATACTTCTTCATTTATGCAACTATTTTGAATTGCATGATGCACTTGCGCCTTCGGACCATGCTTGGAACGGCGATCTTCGATCCTTTGAGGTGTCCGTAAAAAACCGGGTCCGCGCACGAAGGCTGATGTACTGGTTCTTCTCCAATCACGAACTCGAAAGCGAGTCCGATGGCAGTATCATAACGGGTCTGCCTGCGCTTGAACACATATCGTCTTGGTTCCTGGCTATCCATGCTTGTGTACTTATGCACTACAAAAAAATCGCATGGCTGAATCATATACGCGGTTCCGACGCAGATACACCCCCCATGCTTGTGTACTTATGCACTACAAAAAAATCGCATGGCTGAATCATATACGCGGTTCCGATGCAGATACACCCCCGTCAACAACTTGTATCAATATCCAATCCGTCCTCCGTGACGGACCTGCCTGGAAGGCGTACACCCTTGTCCGTCCGCGTCTTGGTGCTTCCGATGTCGATCCTGCTGAATTAACGTTTGCCTGGAGGGGCAGCCGATACATTATTCGCAAAGTTCCAACAGTTGACTTCCGTGAGTGTTTTCCGCATATAAGTTCTGACATTTTTTCATACTTCCTCAGCTTATCCGTACATCGATGGTTATGTTTGGCGGGATTCCACGATTGCACGCCAACTCGGCGTCACACTCACAAATTTCAATCCCCGACGCAAAGAAGACGCTGACTTGTCTTGCTGGGTCTTGCACGCCAACTCGGCGTCACACTCACAAATTTCAATCCCCGACGCAAAGAAGACGCTGACTTGTCTTGCTGGGTCAATTTTCTGTCGATGAATTAAAAACTTACAATGCCTGCCCCGAGGCCGTTATATCAGTGACACCCCCCCCGAATCTCCCGTTCTCGCTCCTACAGATACGCCCCGTAGTCCCAGCCAAGCAAGTGATAAATCGAGTAGCTCAAGCAGTGAAGACGAATCATCAGACAGGCCTGGTAAGTTGCTCAGTACAGGTGTCGATATTGTACTCATTCGCTTAATCTAGCTGCTAAGCGAATCCGACGGTCGTAGCGTTTGTTATTTGTTGTAGTTTATGTCGCCACCTTTTTTTAGTCCGTTTGTCCAATTATCGTGTATACCATCAAACAAGACGGTAACAACATCCAGTGTCTGAAACAAATAAGATTGGTAAATTGTTTACCATGCAGAAGACGGTAAAAACGCTCGATCCAATATTTATGTCACGCTAGAGTAACCTGCTGTTGTAAGCTGCTCCAGCAGCGGTTTATGTAAGCTGACACTACAGCAACAGTTTATGTAAGCCGATGCTCCATCAGTAGGTTATGTAAGCTGATGCTCCAGCAGTCGTTTACGTAATCTACCACTTCCATTAACGTGATCAATCTCTCCTGATGTATACAGCCAACGTGGCTGTCCTGGAATTGCACTTTGACATATCAATCAAGCTCATAGATTCACTTTCCTTTGTCATTTTATATCCAGTTGTCAATCCGTCATGATGCCAAGACTCGTTAGATGAAGATACGTAGCGGCTTGAAAAATGAGAGTTGCCAAAATATATAACTCCTTTTAGTGTGTACTTACTCACCCTCGAAGAATCAACGGTCGTGATTTCAAGCCTCTTATCCACGTCGACTGATACACTTGATATATCGAAATAGATAATCGGAGGGGCCATCAGAAACTGAGAAACCTTGATTAGTCGTCTCGCACATGAATCACACCTTGTGCTTGTATAGCACCAAAAGTCATCAACATGCTCACGAATGGATGGTCTTCCTGGCATCAGTATGATCATTACTGATTTCTTGTATAGCACCAAAAGTCATCAACATGCTCACGAATGGATGGTCTTCCTGGCATCAGTATGATCATTACTGATTTGATTTCACTCTCCGACGGGCCGTGGCATGGTGAGCTGGACAGACCATAAACGAATCAAGCACATCTGACACGTTGACAGATAGTTCGTTAATCAAAGAGTGTACAGACGTGTATTCACCAAAATAAACGAATCAAGCACATCTGACACGTTGACAGATAGTTCGTTAATCAAAGAGTGTACAGACGTGTATTCACCAAACAGGAACTCTCTGTCTCCTCAAGGGCCTTGGGGCGATACTATGGAAATCCTTCACTAGATGTTTGTTTAGACGCGGGCTCAATGCACTAAGCTTTTGAGACCATTCTAGAGGATCTTCTCGCCATAAATTGTATATAATAGACAATACAGAATCGTATGCGCAACTGTTCAGCTTCCATGAACAGGCAAAGGGGGGACAAGTACCTTGCAAAATAGACAGACTATCTGCGTGACTCAACCGTCGGCGTTTGCTTGGACCATGCTCAATGTCTTCCTGCATCTTCCGTTTTCCTGTGCTGCATGGATCCTTGTATACCTTGGCCCCTCTGGCAGGGATGAAAGTGTTTTTGGGCAATGGCCTTTCTTGTAGCGGCCTCTCTCTTGATATTATATGCCAATTGATATCTATGTACCCTGAATCATCAAATTGATCGTTTTTACCCCATCTCAGGGACGGATGCAAATGAGGAGGAAAGTATGTGTCACTTTTGCATTGTCTAAACGATGCTATCAAATCGGACCGTCTTGGAGCGTCATGGAAACCCTTTGGCAGCTTCCCTACATACCTCAGCCTCGTTATCTCATCCAGCAACTCTAAATCCCGGAACTCCTGACGTAGTGCGCCAGTTGCTTTTCCTTGAATGACGGTTCTGTCAAATCCACGTATTATAATAGTGCCGGCTGCAGTAGCGCTTCGGGACAGTGCTGTATAGTAAGCCTGATGGGATTGACATTTGAACAAGTCAACAGGATTAAAAGGCCTAGTCTTCCCTTGGCTAGCGTAATCGGTTATAGCATAGTTGACGAGTATTTCGATTTGTGATCGCGAAATTGTAATCTTTTGGTCGTTAGGTAGACTGCATTCAGTCGAAACAGTGCTTCTAGTTATTGGTACTACGTCTTCAGGAAGACCTTCTATTTGTACGTGATGCGGTGGATTCTTCAGTTTTACAAACAGCGTGTCTATCATACGTTGACCAACAGAACCCGTACATGACTTCCATCCATATACGTAACCTTCTTGACCATTTGTGATACAGAGCTCGGTGGCAATGTTAGTCTTAATGATAATAGGTAAGTCGACGCATAGCGACAGTTTGCCTGCAACTTGACCAGATGTGGATGACGGAGGCTGCTCCCATAGAATATTCTGAATAGAGGAGTGTAGAGGAACTCTGTTTCTACCTGATGCTCCTCGACCTTTACCTTGGCATGTGCTCTCGTCACCCTTGTCAAGTACAGTATCTTCGCTAAAGAAATCTGTCAGCTCGAGTCCACTCTCCAGGGCAAATCTGCTACTTCCAACCACATTGACAGCATCTTTATCTATGTTGTGTGCTGTTATGATAGACACATTACGGAAGTCATCATTGAGAAGCGAGGAGTCTGAAAGATTGGAGACTCGCCGAGACTCCAGGAACTGGATATCGTCTTTGGTGCATGCTCGATACCTCATGTTAGCGAGGGCCGTTCTAAAGGATTTGTCGTCTGGACTTTGCATTGTCTGTCTCATATTCTGTCTCAATATGACTACTGTAGTAACCTGGTGCCAAACTGCTTTACCCAATGCAGCCTTTTGTTCGTTCAGATCTATAGATCGCATACCCACACTGCGACTGTACAGCGCTGCATTCTCACGGCCAGTTACTGGCGGCAGCTGAGCAAAATCACCAGCAAACACCATGTTCATACCACCAAAAGGGAGGTGCGACAGACCTGTAATCTGAGCAAGGCACGCTGATATCTTGTACATATCCCTGCAAGACAACATGGACACTTCGTCAAAAAATACATATTGCACCCCGATAAGGCGTGACTTTACTTGAGCCAGTTGTGCCGGAGAGTCGCGTACCATATCATTAATTCCAAACAGATAATGGTAAGTCGATCCACCTAACAATGATGCTGCGGTGCCGGTAGGAGCAACCACTGCAAACCTATGAGATTCTCCACGGGCTGCAAAGTATTGGGACAGCGCCTTAAGCACCTGCGTTTTCCCGGTGCCCCCCATACCCCCCATATACATTCTCAACTGTTCGGGGTTAGAAGTGGCAGCGTGGTTAGCCACTATTCTAAATGCTCTGGTTTGTTCCTCATTGAGATTGAAACTGGTAGTAATTTCGGATATGGTGGGTTCCCATTTGATATTTAAATGTTTTTTCTCTAGGAAACTACGATCACATACTTCCACAATGCCCGGCTTGTTTTGTTCGTCCGATCTTCCAACGCGCTGTTCACGAACAGACGACATGTCTTTTTGCCTATCTTTTAGTATGGACGCACGAGTTTCACTGACCTTATGTCTCCAGTAAGTACTGGGCATGTCTGACACAGAAGGTGAATGCTTCGTTGTAACAGGGGAGGTTTGGCCCATTACAGGCTTATCCCAATTCAGGCTCGTCATGGTGGAAGTCATAATAGCCATATCTCTCCGACGTTTTAGTTCGGTTTTGCCAAGCTCATTACTACAGTCAAGGTCTATCCCGTAGTCCTCAGGTTGTCCGTTATCTTCGTCGTCCATATGATCCTTTTGTTCGATATCTCTGACATTGGAAACTGAATTGTCCATTCCCGGGAATGCCACACCGCCTCGCTTCAACTGTGCATAGAAATCGTCACGGGCATCCAAACACTCATACTTAATATTCATATTAGCCATAAGACACAGTTGCCTTTCGGTAAAATGATGGTTGTCGAATGCCGTGCTCCATAAATCATACTTGTTTTTTAAATCAGCACCTGAACACCAAGGCTTGAATAAGGTAAGCATTGTGACGCAGTATTCGTCTCTATCCCCTTTATCACGCCTTGGAAGAGTAGGACCAATGAAATTGGGCACGCGCTTCTGCCCTGGCGGATATACAAGGGTAGCATGGGAGTCCGACAAGGGATGATCGTCTGTAAAGTTGACGGTCAGCGTGTTGGCCGATTTAGACTTGCAACTTTTGTTCCCTCTACGAGTTGATTTTACTCGTTCGCATCTAGAAGCCCATTCGTACAATGTCATGTTGCGCAATTCTATGCCACGGTATATGTAGTCAAACACAGGAGATAGTCCCACCACTCGGCCTTTCTTTCTGATGATCGCTATTTTGTCAGATCCGTATGAACTGTCAGTTGGCTGATCGTCGGGCCAAGCACGTTTGACCTCGCGGACGAAGCTGGGCCAATGAAGATTGGTGAATTTATGGTCGGTGTAATGATCGGGGTTACCAAGAAGGTACATACATATCATCGGGGAACCCATTTCTGACTTTGCACTCATTACATTAGCCATTTTTGTCATGAGAGACCTTGCTTTTTCTTGCTGTGGGAGAGGTCCGTTAACAATATCTTGGTATTTTGTGAGCACTGTGCCAACAGCCTCAAATGCTGTGTACGTTTTAAGCGATGATTTAGTTATATATTTAGTGACATATAAAAGGACACCCCTGACCGCCGTTCCTGAACGAAGACTAGTTACATCAGTGTTGCATCTAAACAAATAACTCAAAGATGCGGTGAATGTGTTCAGCCATGGTTCCGCTTTACGCATATTGAGCGCACCTGTTAGAGGGTCGACTTCAGTCTGTTGAAAGAGTTCTTTGGGAAACCGAGCCTTACATCTGCCCCATTTGTTGTCTAGACACCCTTTATTCTCTTTGCCTAATTTTTTACTTCCGTCCTTCTTATATGATGTATGGCAGGTATGCACATTTGACCTAAATACAATGTCATCTACAGTGTTACGGAATTGAGTCCACCAATTAGATGTCTCCTCACATCCGACACACTCCTGGGGCAGTGCCTGAGGGTCAGATTGACCAGCATCGGGTATATTGTCCGTAGAAGCATCACGGGCTGTTGGTACTGAGAGTTTGTTGATTGAAGTTTCTTGTTTACTCCGACACAAATGATCGGGAGGAGGGGGCTGGGGCATCGTCCGCGTGGGATCAATATATTCTGGCATCTTCTTGGATTTTTCAATGTTATCTATTACTTCGTCCATTGTCCCAGTAAGGAAGTCACCGGTGAAGGCAGATTCCAGATATTCCACTAGGGCCCTCTGAAAATCAGATGAGGGGTCCATGATTTTCCGACGAGCTTCCTCAGGTGATAGACTTCCACGAAGCCAAAGGAGCATATGCAGATGCAAGGTAAGTCTACCTTGCTGCTCGACTGTCCCGTAGTATGCAGACGTGTGACCGTACAAGCCTTCGTGTTCAGTATCAACACCCAATACGTGCTTTATGAAAGCAGACACCATAAAATGAAAGAATCTGGCCCCTGCAACAGGATTACGTGCAATAAGTCGATATGCAGTGTCAGAAGGTAATAATATATCAGGTTCAAACTTTATATTATCACCGGCATAGTACAGACATATAGGGTGTCTGATATCCACAGGCGACAACGTTATAAACCAAGAAGGCGCGCCTTTGTCAATCACTAATGACCATATCTCGTTTCTCATATGTTTTTTTGTTATTGGAGACCTGTCGATCCGGCCCGACACAGCATCAACGTCTTCAATAACTTTGAAACATTTCTGTTCCTCCTGGTTTGTGGGCTTGATAATCTCGCCTTTGGCCATACGATCAGCCATACTTCTGAGTAATTCCACGTCGAGACTTGCTATGCATTCAGCAATATGAGCAAAGTCGTTTCTTTCAATCGCCAGAAACCCCCCTGTAGTTGCGGCTCTGATCTGCTTGTGACTGAATGCCGCAAAGGGAAAGCCAGTATCTCTCTGGAACCGCTTATCATGATACATGAGGAGATTGCCTTTGTGAACCTTAACAGAGATACAGCCTTTTACACAGCCTGGACCCCCAAAGCCATATGGAAACAACCAGGGAAACATTTGAGGATAAACAGTTGCGTCCTTCATCCAATTAACCGGACGGGATGAATGTCCAACTAGCAGTGCTTTGCCATTGGAGTGCCAGTGCTTTAAAGCAATACCTTTAAGCTCATCTTTTGTTTTTGCTGATAGGCTCTCACCCGTCAGTCCATGCACGACAAAAGGACAATCCCCGGCTGATACCCCATTATCTCCATCAACTTTGTAAACGGCAGGGTCAACTGTTCTGTTTTCCTCCAGAGACTCTTTGTAAACGATCTTTACTGGTGGTGTATCTTCTGGATAGTCGTCAAGATTGCTATCGCATATTTCAATGTCCGTATAAGCAGAATGATTAAGCTTGAGCCATTCCAATGCCTGCTTCACAGCGTTTCGGCGGACAAGCAAAGGCAATCGTTTGAGATCTTCCCCAGTAGGCTGACAAGGCCCTGTAAATAGAATAGCTAAAACATCATCCATGTCAGCCCTCGGAGGAGGCAGTACATGGTAAACCTTTTCAACGGGAGATTCAAAAGCAATCAAATGTGCGTTCATTTTGCTGAGACCTGAGGACGACACGTGTGTGAAACAGAGAGACCTACGTACTTTGGCGACAAGGAGCTGTTCAACCCAATTTAAACGGGATAAAACAACTGGAACAGCACCAATCCAAAAACCGTTTGCAAGTGCATACTTAGGAACTTTGCCCTTCAACAATGGGATCCTGCACTCTGAACAGACAGAATTGCATCTATGATCCAACACCGGGCCTTTTATTTCTCTCACAGATTCCGTTCCTGAACGCCTCTCCACTCTGGTAACTCCTTTGGCAGATAACACACCGAGAAACCCTTTCATACTTTTTAGAGTATGCATATCCTTAACTGGGCGCAGCAAACCACAAACAGCGCAACCACTTTCTTCTAATTGTGCTGGACCTGTTTTGTTGCAAAAGTCGCGTATGATTTGAGTAGTTAGGCTTGGTGTAAGAGGCTTTCTTCTAATTGTGCTGGACCTGTTTTGTTGCAAAAGTCGCGTATGATTTGAGTAGTTAGGCTTGGTGTAAGAGGCGCAGGAGAAATTCGGGCTTGTCAGGGCCCCGAACATCTGCCTCAAGAACAACTTCATGCTTTTGATTACGCACCACGGAGCGTCTCAGCGTGTTTCTTGCTTGTGAACTGAGATCAGCCGTCAATACAGTAGACCAACTAACACATTTTGAGCAACTGTGAGAATTAAACAAATCACTTGGATGTGACGCTCTAAAACGCTTAGGGAGCGCAATCCCATGTATACGCGCTACGGATCGTAGCTGCTTCAACGTGAGATGTTGTGAAAGGGTAGACAAAGGCAGCCTAGCATGCACGTACCCTGCAGTAATCGGGTACGACAGCAAACCAACATCATCTGCATGATTGATGAATTTGAATACGTGCCGCGGGTTGTGTTTGCCCTGACTCGCGTCGATGTACGTATCTACTTGTGCAAAGGAGAACGCATAAGTTTTACCACCGCCTATCGGTCTGAGGACACGTTTAGGTTTACGAAGCGATCTTTGACGTCCAAGGGACTTGTGCGCGGACAATCGACCACTCCTACGGTAAGCTCTAGACGCAGATAGATGCGAATACCCTAATATTCTAAGCCCAGGTACCACAAATGATTTTACTGCAGAAAGGGTTGAGCTAATAACAACGTGTTGGTCCAAACAAGGCCACGTATCAGGCAAACGGTATCCACGCAGTAAAGTTTCGATAGCAAATGCAACATTACATACATTGTTCCTCATCGCGCGGTTACACAACATAGGACCTAGGTGGCATCGACGCAGGCACGCTAGAAAATCGTGACGGGACATGAGGGATCGCATCACAAAAAGTCGCGTTATCCTGCATCGTTTGAATGTCGTGGGAACAGTCAAAACTCTACAATAATATAACCAGGGCATATAGAACCGACAAAAAACATAGCACCGATTAGGTATGTTGACCCTAAAAAAGGGAAATATCCAATGTGTGTGTGTCCTGGTGCCCATAGAGTCTCGAATCGCAAGGAAACATGTACACTGATTTGTGTTTGTATCAATCCGTATGGTAGTATGCCATTCTGTATAGGTATGATAGCATCGTTCAGTGTCACGGATCGAGCATCGCTCAGTATCATAGATCGAGCATTGCTCGGCGTTCGACAGAACACATAGGTATTGAGAGCGCGCATGTTGAATTACTGTAGGCCCCCTATCAACCGTACATGAGAGATGTTGCGCCAAATTAGATACATGCATACCTTGTGAACGACGCATGTTTTAAAACAACGAGCAATATACGGACTAATAGCCAGGCACCGTACACAGACAATATCATCGTTGAAATCAACGCACGAGTACAAAACAAGTTACATATGAAGCAACCATCAATATGGTCACCTGAACTAACATTACATCATAGCTCAAAACCATCAAAGTGAGTGATAGCTTATATAAACCATGTCCAGAGTAGCGGCTTATATAAACCATTGCTGGAGCGACAGCTTACATAAACCATCGCTGGAGTGACAGCTTACATAAACCGCTGCTGGAGCGACAGCTTATATAAACCATTGCTGGAGTGACAGCTTACATAAACCACCACTAGAGCGATAGCTTACATAATCCACTGCTGGAGCAACAGCTTATATAAACCACCGCTAGAGTGACAGCTTACATAACTAGAGTGATAGCTTACATAATCCACTGCTGGAGCAACAGCTTATATAAACCACCGCTAGAGCGACAGCTTACATAAACCACTGCTAGAGCGACAGCCTACATAAACAAGCATTAACACAGTAAATACCACCGAAGGTAACGCGACGAAAGATTCACTCAGTGAACAAACGGTCAAACAGACAACGGCTCAAAAAGTCTATATCGAGACTATCTCAAAACAACGCGACACAAAAACGACTGCTCAAGGTAACAAGTAAACGTCCGATGGCTAGATGGCTAAGGTCACAACTGAGGTCACATACGCCCGCCCGCCTCCCATGCGGAAGGTCGCTGAATAATATATATATATATATATATTTTTTTTTTTTTTTTTTTTTTTTGGCAGTCGACCAGCAAAGACAGAAGGAGCGGTGAAAGCAGGAACTACTTGCGCGCCTTGGACTTGGCCTTCCCCTTAGTGGCACCGGCGCGGTCCACCACAGGAGCAGGTTCAACAAGACGCATCACGTCGCCTTGGACTTGGCCTTCCCCTTAGTGGCACCGGCGCGGTCCACCACAGGAGCAGGTTCAACAAGACGCATCACGTAAGTAGGGTCGTGCAACAAATGACAAACAGCAAGTTCAAGGTGAGATACCTAAAAAATGTGAGAACATATCCAAACACAACGAACACCAACGTACTTGTGACCACCGGACTCATACCAGTTGGCACTGAAACCAACACTGACGACAGAACTTTCCGGAACCTCAACATTGTTGTTTTCGTATGGACACCAAGAAGGAAGAGAATCAAAGTCACTGGGCGTAAAACGGAACGGTTGACCAGTTTCTACCCTGCCGTCATATACAGGTACTGAGAAAATGTTAGAACACCATCTGGAAACGAGCATAACAAGAACCTTTTTGATCAAACTCAACGACCGGCTTATACAGATCGGCAACCCCAGCCGATTTGAACACAGGAGCATCCATCTCGGTAAACATTGAGTTACTCTTTATACCGGAGGGCCTCTTGGACTTGGGGGTCGCGTACCCACCATCTGAAGTCACATCAAACGCAGAACCAACAAAACAACGAAACACGACTCACCAACATTGTATGTAGGGGTTTTACCCTCACCTCGAGTAACAAATGCCACACCATTACCAGAAAGAGTACCTCGAACACCGTCCGGGAGGTTGAAAACACAACCCAAAACAGCAAACTGGCAAAGAGACTCCTGATGGAAAGAGTACCTCGAACACCGTCCGGGAGGTTGAAAACACAACCCAAAACAGCAAACTGGCAAAGAGACTCCTGATGAATTCAACAATCTCGATACAATGCTGACCATACTTGTCAGACGGACTCCCAACAAGAACAGAACTGTCAAATAAATGTGAGGCAGTTACCACTCCAGAGGTAATACAGACACAGAAGGGACCCGTCAAATCCCGAAGAGCCAATCGCTGCTTCGGGGCGTTGAGTTGGACAGGGTCAGTCCTGGCCAAGTTAACGTAGAAGGCGTGACAATTGAATAAAAGAGAAGCCGACAATGAACTATTTAAAGAGTCATACATAAGAACAGAAAAAAAAATACAAAACAATAAGCAAAATGCACGTCCAATTGTCTTCATTCATATGCTCAGCAACAACACCAATGCGCGCGTAACGGATTTTACCATCACTGTTCATTTTGTCGTATCCAAAAGGCTGGATTACGAGTTGTTTCCTGTCGACAAGTTGAATAAATGCAAGCAAAATAGTAGACGTTGGTCCGCACTTAAGGAACGGCAGTCCTTGATAAGTCGACACCATAAACTTTTCTTGGATAGAAGGCTGCATGACCTTGGTCCGCACTTAAGGAACGGCAGTCCTTGATAAGTCGACACCATAAACTTTTCTTGGATAGAAGGCTGCATGACCACATCCACTGCAAGCTCTTCCGCAGGATCGAGACAAGGATCAATGCTGTAGCAAGACATCAACAAATGAGGTACAGAGATAAAGGGAATAAAATAAAATGAAATGAAATAAACATACGGTTCAACAGCATCCGAGCGGACAATCGAAAGCGGAGCAGCCAAAGCAGACGAAACGGGGACGGGAGGCACGAGAGACTCGCCATCTTCCGACAATCCATAATCGGGAGCAGAACTATCATCGACAATAAAGTCCGATAGCGTGTCGCTATTATTGTCCGCAACATCCCAATCGTCGACGTTATCGTCGCCCGCCGCGACAACAAGAGGCTTCTTAACAAGCGGCCTAGGTACGGGCCGCTTAGCAATCCTATACCAAAGCGAAAAGAACAAAATGAGCACAAGCAAATAACAGAAGAAACAATCCACACTGACACAACAGGCAAGTCATCATCATCGTTGTCAGACAATTCAACAAGTTTTTTTGGTGCAAATTTGTCATCCAAATTTGGACTAGCAGCCTTGGCCGCAGCTCCGGCACACGACATTTTAGGGCTTGACTGGCTCGCAAACAAAGCCTTCTCCGTCATGGTACGGGAGCGCCTTGAGAGTGCAAAACATAAGACAAACCGCGCATGAACGCGAACAAATCATAAATCACGTACACAGCACGACCACTTGACAAGGTCACGTCTTCAGCAGTCAATCCAGCCATAGCCCAACTACATAGCAGCAGTCAAGCAAAGTAACAAGGAAAATGGGGATACAAACATGACAGGTGTATCAACGGACGGAATGGACACAGCCCTCTTTTTCTTGGGCGACGGCGTGGCAGGAACACTAACAGAACTGATACCAAGACATTAAGTAAAATGATAGTCACAAATACAACAAGTAACACACGAACCCATCATGCGACGCAGAAACCTTTCGCTTAGACGGCGACCCGCCATCAATAGACCTAAAGAACATTAGCACTACAGATTACAACACAAAAAGAGTACTCACCCAGCAGATGGGTCGCCTGTTTCAGATCCAGAAGCTGTCGCCGCAGAAACGCTATACAACACAAAAAGAGTACTCACCCAGCAGATGGGTCGCCTGTTTCAGATCCAGAAGCTGTCGCCGCAGAAACGCTATTGATAAGCAAATCAGCAAGACCGACCGGAACTGAAAGAGCTGTACACACGCTTGCAACCTATCCACACTCCTGCACCGAGGATAACAAGTTTTTTTCTTTAAAAAAAAAAAAAAAAATCAAAGACACCAATATAAAACACACATGGTCTTGAGTTGGTCAACAAGTGTCTGAGCCTTATTCTCTTCAGACTTTATCTTGCGAGGAGGCATTGGTTTGTATGGTGACACAAAACACACAGAGAAAAAAGAGGAGGCAGAGAGGGGATTATCGAGGACAGTGGACAAAAGACACTTATATAGAGCAGCAAGCTGCACGTTGCATCAAAGAGGGAAAGGCAGTATAACGTAAAGAACGGTGTATCCCTTTCTTCAAACAAAATAAAATCAAGTAGAATGAAAAATTCAGTAAGACAAGATTCACAGAAGGCACAGCGGGACCTTTTAGATAGAACACAAGCATTACAGATCCACAACTCGTAATGTTGTACCTTAATAGCCGTAACCTCAGAAGGGCAACGCACTAGAGATTCACGAATGAGAGGACAAAGAAAGAGAGACAGAGGAACATCACAAGGTCTGTTCCTGAACAGTTGAGGATGATAAAACGAAGCCAGAAACGAAGCCAGAAATTAATGTACCATTGGAAACAGACTACGGGAAGCGTCAAGATGACAGGCACAGAAGGTACCAAACAACCGAAGTGCATATACCAAAAAAGACGAAGCCGATAGGAAGGAAACGAGTTGGGTATGGGATAGGTAAACCAAGATACGTCACGTCATACACAGGAAAACAGTCGAGGCACTCACTGATCACTTCCTGATACTATAAAGAATACACAGATAGCACAACAGACTAGAAGGATATCAAGACACAGCAGCAATACAATGTACGTCTAGCCACTGTCCGACAGGTGTATTATGCTGACAGAGCCACAATAGATATATCATAACAGAAATGACCTTAGGAGCAGATTACGACACAGAGGCAGCAAGTAAGCAACATTTACAGACACTCAACATCAGTAGACTCATTACGCAACCAAGAAACCGCGATCGAGAAAGCCATACGCAAAGGAGAAGAAGAAAACGACGTTATGTTGACTAGCGTCGCACGCGTAAGTAACCAAACTGCACATCGTATGTCGGACTCTCAACATACAAGACACAACAGGAACCAAGATGGGCAGAAGCCATTAAGACAAAAGAAGTAAATAAGCCTCACTCATGGCGACTAGTGTACGTCCACGAAGATGGCGATATATCAGACGAGGAGTTAGTTTTCATGGTATACGGAGCCATCAGCGAAAAGGATCTCCTGCCACTGAAAAGAGAAACGTGCATGAGGTGCGTTCAATGAGATCCAATATAACAGAGTCTAATCACATAAAGCAGCGACTACAGACAACTGAAATACATGAAGCAATACGTGAAGCTGGATGGCCTAGGAACAAAACATTTCGACGATGCAATGATAGGAGCAACGGAGATTAGCAAGTACTTTGAACTTGAGTTCTCAGAAGGCCGACTCGAATGCTGGTACAATGTGTTACTCGGACAGCAAGAAAGATCACTAGACATCGCGAACAGGATATTTACACCGGCATGCGATGTGGAGAAGAATGAACAACACATTCCCATGGACAGGGAACTAGACCCGTACAATCTCACAGAGAAAATAAGGCAGAAAGGGTTCATGATTACCGAAGACAACGTGGTCCAATTTTCGAAGATGAAGGTAAATGAAGGGAACAGGACAACGTAAGTACAACACAATAGAGCAACACACAAAACTGAAGGAAACTTAAGATACGAACATTACAAGCCGGAAAGATTCCGAGTGGGAGACCTCGTTTCTGTCCAGCTATCTTTCCAGGTTGTTAACCTGGCGGGTGGGAAACTCAAAATGCTTCTCGTATTGAGATCCATGACTCTTATCGAGCACCGGTCTAGCTTCATAAAAGTGAGCGACAAAGCAACACAGTAAACACACTGATAAACACCCCACAGAACGTAGTATCCAACGAAGGGACCAAGAACAAACTGAAGAGAAAGCTGAGAGACATTTCAGACAAGGGCCAGAACAGAATGGACGTAGACGCATCAGGCAACGGCAACCAATGATTACATCGATCAAAAAGCCTTCAATTGCGACCACAACACTCGGATCACATTTGCTTTGTCACATTGTCAATAACGGCCTCGTTGATCTTTGCCAATCGCATATAGTTTTGACACACTCGGATCACATTTGCTTTGTCACATTGTCAATAACGGCCTCGTTGATCTTTGCCAATCGCATATAGTTTCGACTACGATTCACAGACACTTGCTTGGGTCTGACTATATTGTCATCCTGCTTCCTTCCCTAACGAGTCCACTGGACCCGTATTTTGTTTCTCCCTCATCCACCGATCCTTCTCGTTTTAGTCGCTTTTATAGTATTCCCGCATCATCATATTACCAAATACACTGCATTTGCCCGCAAATGTAATATCACAAACAAACAACTGCGAAGGCTTACATAAACCGCAGCTGGAGCGACGGCTTACATAAACCATAGCTGGAGCAACAGCTTACAGAGCAGCAACTTACATAATGTCAACTTACATAACCAGCGGCCAGGAATTTATTTCTATTTTCTTTTGACGCGACCCCAACTTGTACATATTTTATTCACTTTCGTACTTCTTCACTTTTGTTGTTCACCAGTTCATTAGTTCAATAATATTTCATTCCTGCTGACAAGTCGATAGCTACCTATCTAGTGTAAGTAGATTATGTTATCGTAATATAACGATTCATCTATCGACGATGTAAACGACTGCTGGAGCAAAGAAATAATGAAACATTCTCACATCCGTCAGAAAACATAACAAATTACATACACAATAAAAATATACAAACAGGAAACAAATGAAAATAAATCAAGATAAAGGATAGCAAAACAAACAAATAAAAATAAAAAACACATTCGTATATATAATCCATCGACTTGGTGAAATAAACACAATAATGCGCTCAACACAAGAAAATTATATATATGTGTATATAAAGAAAACGCAAGGATTTTTCAACATGAGGATGAACATAATAGCCGGTAGAGATAGCCGAAAGGGAGCAAATATCGAGGACATGGTAGTAATAGCCTCAACATGAGGATGAACATAATAGCCGGTAGAGATAGCCGAAAGGGAGCAAATATCGAGGACATGGTAGTAATAGCCAGTAAAGATAGCCAAAAGGGAGCAAATATCGAGGACATGGTAGTAATAGCCGGTAGTAATAGCCGGTAAAGATAGCCGAAAGGGAGCAAATATCGAGGACATAGCCGGTAGAGGAAGAGAACGGCAACTGCCGAGATCACGTGAGGGGCACAAATTTCGAGGACAAAATGCGCGCCAAAGCAGGTAGTAAAACCTCAGTCTACTAAAGTAGACCTCGGAATCAATCAATTCCCACGAATTGCTTAGCCAAATGTGGGTATACTTTTCTCTTGGACAGTGGACAACAATGACTATCTTGCTGTGATAAGTCCGGACTCTGTCCATGTTTATAAAGACTGGCAACCCAAACAGCACTGCACCCAAATGCCTCCGTCTTTTTTTCTTGCACTCATTAGCTCCCCAGTACTGTGGCCCGCCATCACTTTGGTCATACCTGCTCGATGGCTAGGCCCGGTCATTTGCCTAGCGATTCTTTTCTACCTTGTCTGTGACGTCATCAGCGTTGTAAAGCCCAAGAGGGCAATATCACGTGTCGATGAGTCCTTTTCCAACGTCCAAGAAATCTTTCATCAAATGGAATACACCTGCGAAGCATATGAAGTACAGCGAATAAGGACAATGCTTTTCAAGTGAGTTAACTATCCTCCATGAACTATCATCCAATTTTGATGGGTATTGCGGATCACAAATAGTCTGCAATTACGCATTCTCACCTTCAAAAAAGAGACGATCCTGGCGTCATCCATGTGGAAGGAACTGCATCTTTTCTTTACAGGCCATAGTTTTGCAGTAATGAGATTCTTGAATGATATCGACGCACTGCAAGACAAGATTGAAGTATGTATGAAGTGGATCCAATTTGCATCTATCAGGTACTCAACAATCTCTAGATAGTCAACATACTTGAGGAAGAGAGACGAATCTACAAAGCTGCAGGCTTAAAGGCTTCTTTATCCGTGGCTGTCTGATGAATGGAGCGTAAGCACCCCGAACGGTCAGGGAGTCATGATCTTTACACAATTAAGCACTTACCTTAAGCTACAGATAGGCGCCAGGCCTCTTTGCATTTTTAGCTGACAGAATCTCTGGACATTGAATGATATAATACAAGTACGGACTCTAGAAACACTTTCAGAAGGCAGTTTATTACCTATAGTTACCATATGTAGCCTTGTCAGTCACCTCTAATGTATAACTTATGATGAGCACGCTGACCGGCAATTACAACCGGTGGTACCGAGGCCAATCAGGCAGGTTGTCAACTGCTGTCTGTTGAGAGACATTCCACCAAGCCGCGTGGCTTTGTGGAATGTCTTGAAGACAATAATGATATTAAAGAGCCAGTAAGTACTGAATTATAGCTTAGAAAAAATTAATACTTATTAAAACATAACTTTCTGTGACAGTTTCATATATGCCTCAATGCAGTCTCTTAGTATGAAACCCTCTTTACCAAACCTACACTATTACTTTAACTGACTATTTGCTGACAAATACTAGCCCTTCTTCTATCATGGCAATAACAAATCAATAATGAATGAATGATGAATACAAACTTGATGCTGAAGAGTAATTATGCAGTTTCTCTTTCTTTATTATCAGCTACTTTCTTGTATGTACAACTTGTAAAAGGTATCTAATCAGCTTTTGCAATCTTTTTTTTTTTTTTTTTTTTTTTGGTGGTGTCACAATGAGCCAGTAGACAGCGCATAGTTGTCAGCCTCTACTGGTCAGGACATGTGTGGTTATCCCGCTATACATTCGCTTAATTTTATACACCGTAGCCATGAGATCCACCCTGTCGAAAATGCCTTTACGCACACAGTGTAGGACTCAGTTGTCATCCAATACCCACTAAAACCACGGTTATTTTTCTCCACAACCTAAGTGGTGTTGAGACTGTTGGCAAGAGGTATTTCCATGTGTTCCTCACTAGACTGGGTTTGACCACTTTCCTTCTGAATCTCTCTGCGTCTGTTGCCAAACAGTCCATCTTTATCTTTCTTTCTAATGCGGTCCTTATTCTTGCTGTTAGCTCCTGTCTTGATAGGGTACATTCCAGGTCTGTGTCCCTTCCTATTCGCCATTTGCATCTTGCCTTCCATATCACATGTGCTGCTTCCAAAATTATTATGGCTCTAACTCTCCTCATCCCAGCACTCATCCATACATCGCTGTCTGTGACTGTGCATCCCAGTATGTCACCTATAGATGGCTTCATATAGGGTAGTTCCATTTTGATGTGCAGCACTTCTACAAAGGACCAAATATGGTTCTGTCTCAATACTTCACATTCCATAAGTATGTGGTTCATCAATTCTTCTACTCTACATCCTGGGCATGTTGCCCTTTCCTTGTAGCCTGGTATATTATCCCATTAATTCGGTCGTCCAATAGTGTGAGAGATAGAAGGGTTTCTTGAGTGACTGAGTCGGCGTGAGGTTTGTGTGAGAAATGGTATATTTCTGGGTCCGAATAAGTTCTTGAGCTGACCTCCTGGAAGAGAGGCCAAGACTCAAGCTAACTACAAGGGACTTATTGAGGCACAAGTAATAGTAATGTAGTACTGAATAAGATGACGTAGGGATGGTGGGTGGAGATGCAAACGCACATTGAGAGATCTGAATCTAGTCAGCAAATCTGCGAGCGCAGTGTGAGACGATGAAGGTAAGAGATATGCATAACCTACCTGCAAGCGCAGTGTGAGACAATGGGGAGTCGGGCTGCGCTCGCAGGTTTATAAGTAAGAGAGACAAAGGGCCAGAGGGCCAAAGATGAAGACAAAGCGGATAACAGTAAAAGATAAGATTGGGAGATTAAGGATAGAGATCTAGTGCCCAAATTAACCCTGGGCAACCACACCTCACTCTTGCCCAATTCATTAATTCAGTCATCCGATAGTGTGAGAGATAGAAGGGTTTCTTGAGTGACTGAGTCGGCGTGAGGTTTGCGTGAGAAATGGTATATTTCTGGGTCCGAATAAGTTCTCAAGCTGACCTCCCAGAAGAGAGGCTGAGACTCAAGCCAGGGCAGTGAAGCCACGCAGAGCCAGAGGTTCAAAAGGGGCGACCTGAGTACAGGCCAAGTGGAGGAGAAAGGAGAGGTGGAGAATGTGATTTGGATCGTTTTCGAGGTATAGTTTGTAGGCATTGCTGTGCCACCAGCCTAGTAGCTGTATCTCGTAGTCGGAATAGCCTGCTGCCGCTGCTTCAGATGCGGCTTCCCGGCGGAAGCTGTGGCCTGCATAGAGGTCAGGTTTAAGTCCAGTGAGGGCAAGGGCTTCCCTAATGCTGCAGACAAATGCTGTGTAAGAGAGTGGCTTGCCATCGGTTTGCTCAAAAAGCAGGGCATCGCAGTTGTGGGGAAGCTCCTTGAACAGGGCTTTGAGGGTGGCAACAGGACACGTGGAGAAGCTGGGGGCCACGGAGATGGTGATGGTGACGCCCTTCCTAAAGGGATTGGTTTTAGAAGCTGGCAGCATGATGCACATGTGGGTGGCATTATTGAAGTTGGGAAGGAATTCCATGCAGCCCCGGGAGAGGTTGAGGCCGGGGCTGAACTTACCCCCTTTTCCTGCTGTGAACTTGCTGCTGCGTAGGAGGCCGGCATAGACAAGGTAGCATGTGGCATAGATTTCCGTATGGCCAGGGGTGGTGCTGGGTTTGAGTTGGGTGAGGAGGGCTGTGAGGATGGGCAGTGTGATGGGCTGTACGGGCTTATGATCTTGTTTCCCATGATAGCATTTGATGCTGCAGAGAAGGTGTTGAATGAGGGGAGAGTCAATGGCATCTGTCAGGGGACTCCTCATTTCTTCCTTTTCTCATTCCTTATCTCTTCACTCTCCTTCCATTCATTCTCTTATTTCTTCTGACATTATTTCATTTTACTGTTTCTATTCTTTCAACACTATCTGTTAGTACTACTCTCAGCCCTTGAGATGCTCTGGTTCTTTAGCCACTATTCAGACAAGTGTGGGCCACTCAGCACCGCTTCCAGACCACTTATATAAGCCAGAGTTTGCCAGAGTTTGCCTCTTATTTGTGCAATTGTTTGTGTAGGCAATTTTTGAGTTTCTAAGGTTTTGTTGTACTGTACAGTTGTTTCCCATGCTTCAGAGGCCCCAGAAGTGTCCAACCTGGCATAGGGAATCCCTAGACTTGTTTTCTTTGGATCTCCCTCTGCCAGGCAAGTAGCTACCTTGATATTGTCAGTATATATTCTAATACACTTTGGATCTCCCTCTGCCAGCTGTGTGACTGAGCCACAGCCTCTAGAGGTCACCCTTACAGCATTGAAGGGAAGGCCTGCATCTGTGTGGAGAGATTTGACTGCGGTGAGGTAAGATTTGATGGTTTTGGGCTGCACACACCCGCCGAGGTGCATGACCCAAGAGAGGATAGCGGGTTGAGAAGTGGGGATGATAGATCTGTCAGTGTTATAGAGGTTGTGGAGTTGGATGTACTGGATGAACTGGCGCTGTCCGGTTGAGTACGTTTTCCATGTGCTCGATGCAAGCCCATGCCATAAGTAAAAGGAGATGTTCTTGGGAAGGTGTCGATGCTGATCATACCACCAAGCTGGAGGACCTTCGAGCTGGGCTTTAGGTTCAGCCAGGGAGCAATGTTGAACATGCAAGAGAAAAAAAAAACAGGATGCAGCATCAGCAACGGAATTAGCAGAAGAAAACAACCAAGAAGAAGAAAAGAAAAAGTTGAGGCGGCAGACAAGGGCTAGGAGGTGGTGTATGTATTTTATTGTTGGTGCTGATCTGATCATGGTGTTTTTGATGGCATTGAAGACTGCTTTGTTGTCAACATGGAATATGACGTGGTGGCCTTGGAGGTGGGGACCCCAGCATAGGACGGTGTAGACAACTGCAAACATTTCTTTCACTTGTATGTGCTGAGGCCTGAGGTGATGTGGGCATCATGCTGAGAACCATTCTGACCCAAAATGGCCACCAAGTCCTTTCTTGCTGCTTGCATCGGTGAAGATGTTGACTGAGGGCCAGGAAGGGGAGATGAAGCAAATGCTGTTCCAGTCAGCCATAAATGTGCGCCACCATGTGAGATCACAACATGCGGGCTTGGAGATGCGGCGCTGGATTAGCAAGGAGGAGGGAAATGAGGTGGAGAAGTCATACAGGCTGCAAAGGAATGCACGAGAGAGGGGAATTACTTGCAATGTGAATTGCATAAAGCCGGTGTGTGCAGGTAGTGCAGGCAGCCCAGGCATCAAGTAGCTCCTTGAGGTAGTCAAGTTTGTCCATGGAAAGGCAAACTTCCATTGCCACTGAGTCCAGCTTGAGGCCAAGGAACTCAATGGATGTGGCTGGGCCCACCACTTTTGTCGGCTGGAAAGAAAGGCCAAGCTGAGCACCGAGCATGAGGGCCCAAGCGAGGGCTTCATGTACTGGGTCGAGTAAAGCGTTAGAGAGGAAGATTGCAAGGAAGTCGTCAAGATAATGGCATAATCGGGCTGGGATGTTGTGTTGCATGATTCAATGCAACGCTTTTGCGAAATGATTGAACACGTAAGGGGCTGAGCAGCAGCCAAAGCAGAGGACAATGTCATGATAGAATTCCTCCATCCATGTGAACCCGAGTAGAGGCCAGTCGTTGACGTGTATTGGGATGTGACAAAATGCTGATTCGAGATCAAGTTTGATCATTAGAGACCCTGGCCCTGATGAAGCAAGATTGGTGATGGCCTGATCGACCATATTGTATGTGATGCTGGCTTTCTTATCTGGAATGCCATTGTTAACCGACGCGCCTTCGAGCCACGAAAGGTGGTGGATGTGATGGATTTTCTCAGAGTGCTTATGCAAGACTGCCCCCAGTGGTGAGGCACAGAAGTTGGAGAAAGGTGGCATGGGAAACAGCCCATGAGTGCGTCCGTTGGTGACTTGAGCAAGGATGTTGGCGTTCAGTGCTTCTGTGACGGATGGACTGAGGAAGGTGGATTTGAGGTTCAAGCACAATTGGGGCTTAGAGCGGTCACCAGAGAAGCCAATGCTGGCACCGTGACATATAATTTGAATAATTGTAGCTACAAACACTTGATCAGGGTAATCTCGTAAATAAAAGGCCCAAGCATCTTCCTTTAGGGTGGATGGGACGTGAGGGAGGGGCGTTGGCTTGTGGAGCCATGTTTGGGCAGGAGGGGGGGGAATAGGAAGGTGTGGTGCGAGGGGAGTCAGAGGTGAGAAGCCAGAGATGGGTGGTGAGTCGCTGAGGTCAGGGCCTGGGCAAGCAGATGAAGGGGCAGAGCTACTTGCCCTGCTATAGATCTAATCTTTGTGTTGATGCTTCCCATGATTGGCTTTGCTGCAGGTGGAGCATGTGTGTGGGCATCTCCATGGGCAAGGGTTTGTTGTGCATCGACCGTTGTTGAACTTACAGCACGTGTCCATTGGGTTTGAGGGAGAGCAAGGTGGCTTGAACTGCTTGGGTGGAGTAGCCTTCCAATACGCATAGATGTGTTTGCTGAGCAGGTCCATGGCTGGTAGTCCCCAGCTGGAGTAGTCTCTCATGGCCATCTCCAAACAACATCTATTAAAGAAGATGGAATGATATTGGAAAACGGCTGACCATTCATACTCCGTGATGAGTTCTATGAGGTGCGCTGTATACTCATAGAAAACGAATGGAACGGTGTTGCATTTGGGCAGGTGGAAGCCCAACATGTTAAAGTAACGTTGGAGGGGGATGATAACTGAGAAAGTGTTTTTGTACTCTTTTGCCATGCGGCTACTGATTTTGAATTGGTTGGTGGCCCCATTGAAAGTGTAAGCCACCTCCTTGTCATGGTTCATGAGGTTAAGTTTATGGAAGTTGGCCGCTTTAAACTTATGTGTGATGATTGCTGTGATTACTGCCACCTCGATGTTGGGGAAACATGCGTGAAGGGAAGTGGAAACAATGATGGACATACCGTTTGCTGCTGCCACTGTGATCAGGGGCACGTATTCTGATGGTAATGCAGGGGGCAGTGCAACCGGGACAGGAGTCGAAGTGTTGGTGGGCTGACTCATTCTGAGGGCCATATCTTTGACCAAGTTAGAGAGATCAGTCATGGACACACTCAGGAAATTGAATGCATCGACGAAGATGGCTGGGGAGGGATCACTTATAGATGTGGACTGATCTGGGGTAGGAGACAGGGATGCACATAGAAAATGACCATTGGAGGCATGAGGAGGCAATGCGGGATTGTTCCTTGAGGTATTGCTCATGCACTTGTGTCAGGAGTGGCAGTGTGATTAGATTAGATGCAAACGTGCATTGGGAGATCTGAATCTAGTCAGCAAATCTGTGAGCGCAGTGTGAGACAATGAAGATAAGAGATATGTGTAACCTACCTGCGAGCACAGTGTGAGACAATGGGGAGTCGGGCTGCACTCATGGGTTTATAAATAAGAGAGACAAAGGGCCAGAGGGCCAAAGATGAAGACAAAGCGGATAACAGTAAAAGAGATAAGATTGGGAGATTAAGGATAGAGATCTAGTGCCCAAATTAACTCTGGGCAACCACACACCTCACTCTTGCCCAATCCAGTATTTGCCAACCTTGTATATGTTGTGCATGGCTTTCTATAAGAAATTCCCTATCTCTTTTGACAGGATTTTACTTCACAAGGCCTTCTATATCACTCCATCTAGTGGTAAGGTCTCTGTTCTCTCCTTCATGGCCCAGCAAGTCATGGTAGATTTACTGTTGTCCCTCTTCTTTGTGCAGTTACTTTGACTTCTAAAATGTCTTTATAGGCTAGCATCTGGGTTATATTGGCCAACTTTGCACCTGTCAGGTTGTACTCACTTTTTATCCAGAGGTCAATGTTATCTGAAGTATCTCTCTTTGTCCCTTGGCCTGCAAAGACAGTGCCACTTCTTCATTTTCCATCACACCTGCATGTCCCTTGACCTTTTCCAGGATTGTTAGACCTTTCTTTTCTCATAGTGGGGCTATCAGAGGTCACATTATATCGCTATTTGCTGCTCTGATCCATCCTTCATCCTCACGCTTCACCAGGAGGGTTGTTAAGTTATCAATGATCAGTTGTGAGTCACTCTTTATAAGGACAGACTGTGTACTAGGCACTAATTGTGCTGCTTTTAGGATGGCTACCACCTCTCCTGTAGCTTTTGCAATCTTTTTCTGTAATGTGAGATAGTAATACACAGAACTCTTATAGAAATATGAGGATCCTTCTATTTGTAAAAGTAATAGTAAGGAATATAATGATAATAATGAAGATTCTAATAGCAATGGTGATGAATTTGTGAAAAATAGTATAGATGCATAACTAGAGATAGAGAATGATAACATACTTCCATTTTAAAATACTATTGAGGAACACATTAAAACTATTCATCTGTGATATCCATATATCCTCTCATATTAGAGGTGGATATAGTTTGGTATCTCCACCTCTAACTAAAGGTTGTTCTAAGGTCTATCCACTTCCATGAATAAATACATGTTAATTGCCATTGACTTTAATTTTTACACAGCCCATTACACAGCCCATCATTCCTCACATCTGGACATTGCCATCTATACCTATCAGCACATTGCTTAGTTGACATTGGCAGGTGCCCCACCCATTATTACACCCCTCCCATTGTTGTTCATCATAGCAAGCTCAACCATACATTCAAAATGTATATAAAAATCTCAGAAAAATCAGAATAAATTTTGTTTTTGCAGTCAGCTAAGGTTGGATGTTTGCTAAGTGGCTGTCTGTAATTCATCATCATTGATGGCACTGAATCAACCATTGCTGTTGCTGTTGTCAACAGCAAGCTCACATAGATATTGATGCTTGGAGGCCATTTTTGCAGCCTGAGCCCATTCAGTGCTTGTGGGTGTTCATTGCTCTGGTTCAGTCACACAGCTGGCAGAGGGAGATCCAAAGTATATTAGAGTATACTAATAATATTGTAATAACTACTTACCTGGCAGAGGAAATTCCAAAGAGAACAAGTCTAGAGATTTCCTATGCCAGGATAGCTGCTTCTGGGGCCTCTGAAGCATGGGAAACAACTGTACAGTACAACAAAACCTTAAAAAGTTGAAAATTGCCTAAATAAATAACTGTACAAACAAGGCAGGAAAACTCCAGACTTTGGAAGTCACAAAGGCAAACTTCAGCTTATGTAAGTGGTCTGAAAGCGGTGCTGAAGGGCCCACACTTGTCTGAATGATAGCTAAAGAACAAGAGCATCTCAAGAGCTGAAAATAGTACTAACAAATAGTGTTGAAAAAATAGAAACAGTAAAATGAGAAAATGAATGAAAGGAGAGTAAAGAGATCAGGGGTGAAAGAAGGAAGAAGTGAGGAGTCCTCTGACACTCACTAAAATCCAATAGTTGTCTGAAATAGCAGTGACCAGCATGTAAGTAATAAAGAATGACAGGTCAAAGAACATATGTGATGTTGCATCTGAGTCAAGGAGCATGTCACCACTACAATCAAGTTTTCTAGCCATGTACACTTGCCTAGGCACATGACAGAGCTCTCAAAGGTCAGTGATGGCATAGTTGGCAGCTTCCAAACCTTTGCTGGCTTTTTTTTTTGTCATTGATTCACTTTGGGCACTTATTGATCCAATGACCAAGTCTCTGGCAATAGCAACATTTGTTGTCAGCTGCAGGCTTTTGGGCCTTTCTCTTGCCTTTGGACTTCTTTGAGGCAAGCAGAGCTGGTTTGCTCTCTTTCTTGTGGAATCAGTGGTTGTATTCAGCCTGAAGTCAGGTCAACACATCTTCAGAAGTGAGTTGTTCTATTTCAAACAGCTGGATCTTGATGAGATCCCATGACAAAGTGCACAGTAACAAAAGGACAAGTGCATGGGTGATGTGGATATCTGAGAGTTCTTCACCAGCTGCTATGATTGTATTCTTGATGTCAAGCATGGCAGCAATGGGGTGGGTGTCCCAGCCATGTACTTCTGAGTGTAAAGATCCTCAAAGTAGTAATGGACACTGATTTTTTGCTGATTTGTAACGTGCAATGATTTCCAACCATCCTACATATCCTTTGTTGTTTTTTGTCTGTAGAACATGAGGCCACTGGAAGGTCTCAGCTGCAGATTTCATCAGACCTTGTGCTGCCTGATTCCACAATGTCCACTCAAGGTATTTTTTCTTTTCAACCTTCCAGATAGCTTCATCTGGACTCTCAGGTTTTGTGCTTGACAGTTTTACTTTTTGGTCACTAGTGACAATGAGCCAGAGGTAGTGAGACTGCAGGGTGGCCTTCATATGCTTGGCCTACAGTGCATAGTTTTCACCATTAAGCTTTGGGAATTTGATTGCATTTCCAGAGCTGAACAATGCAGCATTGAGTAGACTGCTTGCAGGGCCCATAACCTGACAAAGGGATGTCTTGGATGTGCGTGAGAAAGGTTGCAGTCAGTGCAGGTGAGTGACAATGAAATCTTGACTTAATTCATGCAGGAAACTGGAGTTCAATGCAAGAAGTTTTATGGGTAAGTGTAGGTGTGCACTTTTGTCAGTTGTTTACATAGGTGGGTTGGCATGTCTAGTTGAGTCTGTTCACAGTCACGTCAATGCAAACGGTGGTGATGATTTCAACTTAGAAAATTGAAGATGACTGGCATATCCTTGCTTTCTGATTTGAACAGGCAACCAAGGGATTCTCTGTCAGACTTTCAAAGCCCACATGAAAGCCGCAAAGGTATTCTGCCATGTGAGATCTCTGTCTTACCTACATCGAATCATGGTGTTCAGGGTTTTGATTGACACAAAGATCAACTTGTGTTGTACCTGATGAATTGGCTGGTTACAAACGTGGCGTTTGCGGATTACAATGCTAAGTCCGTGAATCGCCGTGATTAACGGATAGTGGCCGGATTTACACATGTTTGGTGTCATGTCTCCGCCGTCCGTACCGCCATCACCAAAGCTCGCAAGGGCGGCTTCAAGGATACCTACCCCGAGCGTCTCCTCTCCTACGTCCTCCACGCTGCATATGCACCGGTTAATCTCGATCCCAAGCTTATTGATGACATCAGTGTGGGTAACGTCCTTCCGCCCGGTGGAGGCGCCAACGCAGCCCGCATGGCCGCGCTTCATGCAGGTATTCCGGAGACGACCAGCTTGAACACGGTCAACCGCCAGTGCTCGAGCGGGCTTACAAGTGTCAACCAGATTGCAAATCAGATCAAGGCTGGTGAGATCAACATTGGAATTGGTGCGTTTTATTCTTTCCCTCCAGAATTCGCGTATTGATCCCTCCATTTAGGCGCCGGCGTAGAAAGCATGACCATGGGCTACGGACCCTCAAGCATGCCCTCCTCCTTTTCCCCTGAAGTCCTCACCAACCCACTCGCTGAAGACTGTCTCCTCCCCATGGGTCTCACCTCCGAAGCCGTTGCGAACGACTTCTCCGTCTCCCGTGCAGACCAAGACTCATTCGCAGCCGCTTCCTTCCAAAAAGCCAGTGCTGCCCAAAAAGCCGGTAAATTCAAATCCGAGATCCATCCTGTAAAAGCCACGATACTTGTCAAGAACAAGAACGGCGACGAGGAGGAGGAGTTGATTGTGGATGCTGATGATGGGATCAGGGACGGCGTGACAAAGGAGAGTTTGGCCAAGTTGAAGCCGGCGTTTGCGAAGGATGGCTCGACACATGCGGGCAATGCGAGCCAAGTTAGTGATGGTGCCGCTGCGGTGTTGCTTGCACGACGTGATGTCGCCGAGAGACTTGGATTGCCAATCAAGGGCAAGTTTGTATTTGCGGCGACGGTCGGTGTCCCGCCTAGAATTATGGGCGTTGGTCCGGCATATGCTATTCCAAAGGTGCGCAATCCTACTTCATTATTCTTGTGCTTAGCGCCACTCATGCAATTTTCTTCGATAGGTTTTTGAAGAGACGGGTCTCACGAAAGATGACGTCGATTTCTTTGAAATTAACGAGGCCTTCGCGAGCCAGGCTGTTTACAGTATCCGAGCTCTTGGTATCCCCTTTGAGAAGGTCAATGTGCACGGTGGCGCAATTGCTATCGGACATCCATTGGGTTGCAGTGAGTATCTTCGCTCATTGTCCTTTACGCTTCTTTCTCTTCCCACTTTTTTCACCCCGTCAAATTCTTTATCTATATCAATGATCCTGACACGTCGCATTTCTAAAATTACTCATTCCGCGTGAAATCTTTCCGACACTGATTGATCTACCATGTCTCCAGCCGGCGCACGCCAAATTGCGACAGGCCTCAACATCGCGAAGCAGTATGGCGCACGCGTGTTTGTTACTTCAATGTGCATCGGTAGTGGGATGGGTATGGCGGCCGTCTTTGTTAGCGAACAGTAGTTTTTCCCTTGTTTCTTGCTTTTATTTATATTCTGTGATTGCTTATTAGATCTACATTCCTTTATGTAAGAAATTCTGTACAATTTTCTATGCGGTTCTGTAGTTCCATAACCAGTTTGGATTGATGAGTGCCGAGTGACTCTAGTGAAAGAATTCCACGGACTAAAGGATCCTAATGCTCAATTCCAAATATCCGGGAGGTTATCAGTGGCGTATCGAGGGTGTTCACAGAGTTTCTCGCTTTTGATTCGTCAGATTTCCAGCCAATCACCGAGCGAGGAGAAACATGTCAATTCACACGGTAGGCAAACCTCGAAAGACCTCGAAACAGGTCAATTCACACGGTAGGCAAGATTGGCTGGCTGGCATACACCTATTTGTACTACATACTCGATTAACTACATTTAGCAAGGTGACCAGAAAGCGGGTATAAATACTGGTACCCTAAACAGCACCCTGTTAGGCTTCGCTCGTAGTCTGCAATGCAGTACGTTGAAAGACTGAATACGAAAATATATTTGTGAACCGTAAGCCAGACATTTGCAAGTACACACCTGAATACGAAATGAATAGAACTAAAGAGACGTTATCTACCAATCATGTATTCTAAGTGTGTAAGTCACGTGCGTAGGTATAGGAATAATGTGGAAGTATCATGGTATCATGACACACCCCACCCAAATGCCTCGGTCTTTTCTCCTTGAGCTCCTTGGTTCCCCAGTACTGTGGCCCGCAGTCACTTCGATCATACCTACTCAATGGCTAGGCTCGGTCATTTACCTGGCGATTCTTTTCTACCTTGTCTGTGACGTCATCAGCGTTGTAAAGCCCAAGAGAGCAATACTACACGTCGACAAGTCCTTTTCCTACGTCCAAGAAATCTTTCATGAAATGGAATACACTTGCGAAGCATGTGAAGTACAGCGAATAAGGACAATGCTCTTCGCGTGAGTTTACTATTCTGTCGTCAATTGTCATTTAACCGAAGTGTCTGGTGGGCCACGAATACAGTCTAGAATTACGCATCCTTACATTCAAAAGAAAGACGATCCTGGCATCATCAACGTGGAAGGAATTGCATCTTTTCTTTACAGGCCATAGCTTTACAGTGATGAGATTCCTGCGATCCTGGCATCATCAACGTGGAAGGAATTGCATCTTTTCTTTACAGGCCATAGCTTTACAGTGATGAGATTCCTGAATGATATCCACGCACTGCAAAAAGAGATTGAAGTATGTATTAATTGGACCCAATTTGTATCTATTGGGTAATAAACGATCTCTAGATTGTCAACATAAATGAGAAAGAAAGACGGATCTACAATGCTGCAGGCTTACAGGTTCCTTTATCCGTTGCTGTCTGATGAACGGAGCTTAAGAACCCCGAACGGTCAGGGAGTCATGATCTTTACACAATTAAGCGCTTACCTTAAGCTACAGATAGGCGCCAGACCTCTTTGCATTTTTGCTGACAGAGTTTCTCTGGACATTGAATGATAATACAAGCACGGACTCTAGAAACACTTTCATAAGGCAGTTTATGTTAGCGCTCACGCGCCCACAAATAACGACACATCTTCAACCTCGATCAAATCACACTCTCCAGCATCACACACTGTTCAGCCACTATGCACTAGAGACAAAGCTTTCTTTGTCCCCATCACACACACTGTCTGGCCACTACCTGGCCATTGTCACCCTTTGTCCCATTACTACTTAAGCATATTGAACTGAGGGTGAGCTCAAACCTCACTGCTGGCACTGAAAGATGTTTCCATTGGAAACAGTGTAAAAGAAACATGTTATACCATTTCCAAAGTGCCAATTTCAGATAGAAAAAGGCAATTTGCTTTGTTTAAATACTTTTTCTTTTAGAAATTGGCACATGGGAAATGGTATAAATTTCAGATAGAAAAAGGCAATTTGCTTTGTTTAAATACTTTTTCTTTTAGAAATTGGCACATGGGAAATGGTATAACATGTTTCTTTTACACTTTTTCCCATGGAAACATCTTTCAGTGCCAGCAGTGCCTGATGCTTGTTGAGAGTTAACACCTAGAACATGGGTAAATATTGTGAACCTCAGTCGTTGTGGTACTTGACTGTATTCAACCTACCTAGAACATGGGTAAATATTGTGAACTAGGTAGAGATATTGAGTAAGTACAGTATCTCTGTCTGTATGGTGTATTTACTTATCCTTAATCATCGTGGTACTTGACTGAGGGTAGTACGTGTCGCTAGTGAATATATATAGTCTGGATTCTGTATTAAGGGTGAGATAAAGAGATAAATAAAGAACACAGAGATAAATGAAGAATACATTGACCCTTCATTGATGGTCAGGGTTTGAGATGCTTATGGTGTACACTGGCGTCTAACACTCCTCCTCACCATAAGCGCAAAAATAGTATCAGGCTCCTCCTTGCGTCAAATTATGGTCAGGACAGTCCAAGAATACGTCGGAGTTGCGAGAATCAAGGTAGAGGGAGGGGTTTAGTGAATAAATTGGCTACATTGTCCTTCATATTGATGTAGCGTATAATGATTTCTCTTGATGCAACACATTCACATAAGAAGTGGTATTTGATGTCGACGTGTTTGACATAAGAATGTAACACCGGATCCTCCAATAGATTAATCGCTGCATTATTGTTGCATATTATTGTTGTTGCATTGTCCAGACTATGGTTAATTGTCTTCAAAAGGGTTCGTAACCACATGCACTCTTGTGCAGCCATGTATTCAGCTTCACACAGGGAAGCAGCTACTGTCTTCTGCTTCCTCGAAGCCCACAAAATGATACCTGATCCTAGTAACCATGCATATCCCCGATGCTTTGCCTCGTATCAAGGCAATTTGCCCAATCCAAATCCGTGAAACCAGTGAGTACAATAGGAGAAAGTCCCCCCAGGCTGAGTCTGAGATTTCTTGTTCCCTTTAGGTACCAAACCACATGGATAGCTGCATTCCAGTGCGTCACTGAGTAGAAATCAAAATATTGGCTTAATTGTTGGACCACATATTGAATGTCAGGTCTGGACAAAATAGCTAACCAGATTAAGCCCCCCACAAGCCTTTGGTATGGGATTTTTGCTAAATCATCCCATTTTTTCTCTGTCATCATTGAATAGTCGGCACATCTCAGCTTCAAACTAGGTTTTATTGGTAAGGATAACAGGTTGGTGTCCTGTTGTCCAAACTGTGTGATCAATTGATCAATTACCAGTGTCTATGAGAGATAAACTGTCCGATTTGGTCTATCCCATTCTATTGCAATCCCTACAATTTGTCACGGAGTACCTAGATCTGATATTGTCCATGCTTCACGTAGTTGCGACTTGAAATGTTCATTTGCCTGTTTAGAACTGGCAATCAACAAGAAATCGTCTACATGGACTGCCACAATGACTGTGCCATAAGTTGATTTCCTGTAATAGACACATGACTCGCATGCCAGTCTTGTAAAGCCCCACTTTCACTGCTGGCACTGGAAAGTATTTCCATTGGAAAATGTACAAAAGAAACCTGTTATACCACTTCTATGTGGTGTTTACCCAAGAAATATGTAAGCATTTTCTCACCAAAATATTTAGAAAAATGTTTATCTTTTTCACTTCTATGTGGTGTTTACCCAAGAAATATGTAAGCATTTTCTCACCAAAATATTTAGAAAAATGTTTATCTTTTTTTCAACTGTTTTACAAGGAAAAATGTCACCTTTTGCTACTGTTTTTCTGAAAAAATGCTGCTTTTTCAGACTTTTTTCCTAAAAAATGCACTATTTCTAGGAAAAGGATGGTAAAAAGATAGTATTTTTCATTGGGAAAAAGTTGGGAAAAAGGTGAAAATTTTTCTAACTATTTTAGTGGGGAAATATTGATATATTTCTTGGAAAAAAACAATGTAGAAGTGGTATAACAGGTTTCTTTTGTACTTTTTCCAATGGAAATACTTTCCAGTGCCAGCAGTGAAAAAACAATGTAGAAGTGGTATAACAGGTTTCTTTTGTACTTTTTCCAATGGAAATACTTTCCAGTGCCAGCAGTGTTTACCACCATATTATCATTTAAGGTTTGGTTCCATATTTGTCCAGCTTGTTTCATTCCATATAGTACTTTTTCCAGTTTACAAATGTAATCTTCCTTGCCTGGTTCCTCAAAATCTTTTGGTTGTTCCATATACGTGGTCTCCTCCTCAGGTAGGATGCCATACAGGAATGCAGTTTTAATATCAACTTGCATAGCGTCCCATCCCAATACAGCAGCGATGTGGAGTAAAATACGCCATGATTTGGCATGTGCTGTTGGTGAAGTTGTCTTGGTGTATTCTTTTCCATACACCTGATTAAAACCTTGTAGAACATGCCTGACCTTAAATCTTACAACATTTCCTTTTTCATCATGCTTCAGAGCAAACACAGGCCATCCTCAATGTATCCTGTCCTGTGGAAACCTCCTCTCTTGGTATCGGTCGGTAAACTCCCATATCCTTTAGAGACTTGAGCTCATCTTTGTATGCCATCTTCCATCTTTTTGCATCTGCTGATTTCTGTGCCTGATTCCATGTTTTTGGTACTTCAGGATCAAAGTCACCTGCATCAATGCCTGGCTCTTCTTCAATGCCATTCAGCATAGCCAGCACTTGATCAAGGTCTAAGTTTTCACCACCAATATTCAGTGGATCAGCTGGCTGTTTATGATGGAGCTCGTTGATGGCAAGTTGACGTTTTGCTCTTGCCTCACAAACTCGATTTGCTGATTCTTTAGATTTTCTTACTGCTCGTTGGACAGCTGTTTCAGGTGCTCCATCAGGCCTGCTTTTTTCAGTTGGGATTGATACATGCATTGATCTTCATGGCATGTTATGGGTGGGTTCATCTGCTGGTTCTTTGGGTTGCACATGCGGTACTGCATCTCCTGGTGGATCTGGGATAATAGGAGCTGGTTCGACATCAGTGGTTTGGATAGGCACATTGTCATCGTCTGGAATCAAACTTTTAACCCTGTTTCAACTTGTCGTGCTAATATCCACATCTTTAGCTCATTGAACATGTCACTCTTCAATTTGAGCGGTATAGACCATGGTTTATTTGTATAGTTGTCAACAATGTTCATGATGTAATTATTCCCTGTTCATGATGTAATGTCCTGCAACGCAGTTAAGTCCACACAGACAATCTCCAATTTTTGAGTAGCTCTGTGTCCAATTCCCTCCTCCCGGACCTTTGGGACTGGGGTCCTTGCCTGTTTGCCACAAATACATTCGTTACATTTTGGTGGTTTGGAGGGAAAGTTGGATGGCATACCTTCGATCATGCCAGACTTCGCTATTTCAATGATTGTTTAGTAATTTGCATGGCCCAATTAGCAATGCCATGTAATGATATTAGGTGATGGGTGAACCAAAAATACTAATTCATCGTGGAGGTTTAATGCATAAAGGTTCTTTGTGGGAAGTAGGGTTCCATTTGCAATTAATCAATTTGTATCCTTTTTAAACAGGGTTGCCTCTGCATCGTTAAACATTGTAAAAATGTTTGTTCTCTTTGCCATGGAGCTGACCAAGAGTAATCTGACAGTAGCTTTTGGAACATACAGTGCATTGTCAAGTACTAGGTAAGAGCCATTTGCTAAGTGTATCTGCATTTGACCAGCAGCAGTTGCAGAGGTTGTCGATCTGCCTACTCCTCAAATATGTTTGTGGGGACAAGGTGGCAATGGATTGCAATAGTTCCTTCATGACATTGCCCACATCAAATGCATGGTTGATCTTTTCAAAGATCCTATTGATGGTTTTTGTAAGGGGCTCCATCAGAGAACACTTCATGGTCAAAGCCTCCTGCAGCAACCTCACTTGCTGGACAGGGCCAGCACCTCCATGCCTTGTCTGTAAATACTCCCATAGAGACTTTGCATCATTCGTATCATCAGTAAGGTTGCACTCCGACTCAGATAACCCCAACATCAGGAAAGATCTCTGTAACGAAGTTACAGGGTTGTGAGAGCTTAGAGTTCACACTGCACAGAATCAGACCAGTCCAGTCTATTGACTATGAAGTATAAGCAAAAAATAGGCTGCTTAGTAAGCAGATAATACAACTATATATAATAATGTAATTAATAATATTATATTATAATAAATATAATATAATATTAACTACTACTGTAAGTATAAGCTATGTGGTCAACGCCACATAGCGGACTACGCTACACACCCCCCAATTAGACCGAGCTATGGTCTCAAAATAATATGATGGTCAGGCCATTGGTAAGTCAGGGACAGGGGCAATTGGAGAGTTCCCAGACTCCCGGAATGGATCGGCAGTTGCATCGTCCATGTCGTAGTCAAGGAGTTCATCCTCAGGTGCAGGCTCATAAGAAGTGCCTGATGGCCCTGCTACAGGCAGGGAGTCGTCATAGTCCTGGAGGAGGGACAGTGTGAGAGTGGGGTCAACAATTGACCCCAGAATAGGTGGTTGGGGATCAGAAAGATTCCCAGTATCGGACAGGTACTGGCACGTCCAGATCTTGCAGACATGAATGTCTTGCCCAATGAGGAGGTACATCCTCTTGGTGAGTGTGTCGTTGTAAGCACAACAACTGTCCTGCTGCTGGAGCATAAGGCGTTGTCGATCACCAATGGTGGCCTCGTGCCACCCATCCCACTGAGCAATGGACTGGGGTGTCCCATATTGGTTGAGGCGTTGCAGCCTCTCGTCGTCAATAGCGGCCACCTCATTGTAGAGCTGGCTGTTGCTGAAGAATATGTGGGCCAAGTAGGTGACCCCATAGGTGTACACATGGTCAGCCCAGCTGACCAGAATTTGATTGTAAAAAAGGACACGTAACACGTCTGAAGTGGTAAACACGGAAGCTGATGCTTCCAGGATGTCCACAGCCCAAGCCTCAAAGTTAGGGTTGTTGGCGTGGAGGGGCACAAAGACTTGCCCCGTAGCTGCCTTGTACTCAGCCACAGCCTCTTTGTAGAGGCCTGGCCTTGTGAAGACATAGGCCAGGTACTTGTGTACCATGGTCTTGGAGGGGCGGCTGGCGCTGAGGGCGCATACAAGTGCAAACCCAAAAAGGCTGCGCCAATAAATGTGCATGGCGCGGTCCATAGCCAGACTGGTCCATACGTTGGGTGTCCTAGGATGCCCATAGAGGAGGGCATATGAGCCCAGGTAGTCCAAAGCAAATGGTTGCTTTGGATCAGGGGGAGTAAGGCCAATGAAGGCAAGTCTCCCACCCTCTTTGCGGCGATAAATCCACGTTGGTACAATCATTTGTGGGACGTTCTTCTGCTCCTTGGGACTCGTGAAGGGTACCGCAATGGTCTTATACAGGACCTCGTTGAGTAATTGAGACCTGGCTCTGTCTCAGGCAGTAGGGTGGCAGTTCAGCGCCACCCATTTGAATTCATTGAGCAGTAGGTAGCCCAACTGATGCTGACAAATCAGCATAAACTGGTTGTTCACCAGTGAATGGAGCCTGCAGAGCTCACAAGGACTGCGGGGAAACCTGCAAGGTGCCACTTGGTACACCTTACTGTTGTGGGGTGTTGATGCAGCGTTGCCCTCTTTATCAGCCTTGAAGGACCTGGCTGCATGGGCTTCTTGCCCAACAAAGATAGTATTGGTCACTGGCAACCAGTAGAACTGGGGAGATAACCCCACACCAAAGAATGAGTTCTGGCGCTCAACAGTGTGATCATGGTAGATTACAACACCGAGCGCATCAGAGATGTGACCGGTTTCATCTTCAAGGAGGGCGGCTCCTCATTTGGCGCTATCCTGCACCCAACAGTCTATCTTGGCCCATTGATTGCTGTTGCACTGTTCACGCACCATACATTGTGCTGCCATCTTGTGTGGCACAGGAGATTCCATGCGAGCCTCTTCAGGCTCCTCATACCACTTGTCATCGGAGGGTGGGGATGGTAGCCTCTCCGGCACAGACTTATCAGGCCATGAGTCCATTACCCACACACACCATGGAAATTGGGCTGGCAGGCCCTCTACCAGTATTGCGGGTAAGAAGGGGATGTTAGCCCCTGGGGCCCCTTTCAGGGCATCTGCGGGGAAGTGCACGTTGATGTATGCGTGCCCTTCCAGTTGCTTACCCCGACAATCCTTTCAGGGTTGTGAGGCCTTAGCCTCAGTGGGGCGTGTGCTAACGCCCCTGGAACTCTGCTCCCCAGAGTGCATGGTGGATACCATGGATAATGGTCGCAACGATGCGACCTCAGATGCACCGCTGGCAAGGTGCTGGATGAGCCGGGGGGTGGCTGGGGCAGGGGCATCTTCATAAGGGAGGATGTCCCACCTTAGACCAGCCTCCTGGCTGGAAATGACAATGCTTGACTGAGTCGAGTGGGAGGGCACGTCCTCCACTCCTTGCCGACGTGCCCTTTTGCTGGAGTCGGTGTCCCAACTTGGGGGTGTAGTCTGCCGCTTACGAGCAGCTGATAAGGCAAGAAGATCAGTTTTGCGCTGAGCATGCATATGATCCATGTCATCTATCATCTGGCTGATGAGGATGACCGCCTCCACATTGCGGAGGAATGATGACTCTGCAGGTACATCGTACCTGTTGTCCCCCAGGCATTGGAGGAGAGTAGCCAGGACTAAGTCCTGGTTGAGGCTGGGCTCGACAGCCCGTGCTTTTCCTTTGTTGCGTCGAGGACGTGACTCTTCTTCCGAGCTGGGCTCAGATTGGTGCGGCATCTCCAGCCGCTGTAGCAAGGAGAGCTTGGCCAGGCTCTCTGTCGGCGCATCAGCCAATGAACTGATGCTTAGTTCTGGATTGAGAGTTTCTGTACTCTCAATGGCAGCGGTGGCCTGCATGAGGGATGCTTGGCATCCCTCTAGATTGTCAACTAGCACTGTGGTTGACAGGGAAGCCAACCTGCCTCCCTTGGCTGTCGCCTCATACAAGGCATTGTACTGGGGCATTGTGCCCCAAGCCCCCATCCAAGCTGGGGGGTACGGCATCATTACGGTGTAACATAGTTTATTACAATTAAATAATTATATTAATTATTTAATATTACTTTATATACATGCTGGCTGCCTTACATGTAACATAGTTTATTACAATTAAATAATTATATTAATTATTTAATATTACTTTATATACATGCTGGCTGCCTTACATAAGGCAGCCAATTTACTGTTATACTCGTAGTACTAGAATCGAAGATCGATCTGGTTCTGTTGGTGTGACCGTAAGGCTACATTTATACTTGACTTTGTTTCACTTTTTTGAACCTTTCAGGTTCAATTCTGATACTACGGACGAAGACTACGGGTCTAGACTGATAGCCTAGACTGTGATTGCATCGAACAGTGCATCAACTTCTTTGACGCACGCTTCCGGGTAAAACGAGACGTAGCAACACTTGATTGGATGGAGACCAATCAATCTACTGAACCGACACGCGATGGTGAGACCATCGACCAGTCGTTGGCATATCCTCAATCTGCGGTGACTGACCCGGGTCGTCCCGGGTCAGAGAATACTGAGGCCGAGCCTTCACGACAGCCTCAGGGAATGCCAGGAGGGACGCAATGGAGTGAAGTGCGTCCGACAGCTGCGCCAAGCGGTGCAGCGAGACCAGGGGCAATTGTGGAAGACCTGGAACAGCAGTCCGGCAGGGATCATGAATCTCCCATGCAGACTGTGCAGCGAGACCAGGGGCAATTGTGGAAGACCTGGAACAGCAGTCCGGCAGGGATCATGAATCTCCCATGCAGACTGGGAGGTCTGGGCGGCAATTCCAGAGCAGGAGTAGTGCTCAGGGACCTATCAAAGGTCGCAGACCTTCGTCGTACTTTCTGGGGAAGATGCCGAGGCAAGAGGCGGGCAGTTGGAGAGTTCCAACTGAATCCACTCCCATGATGCAACGTCAGCAGGGAGCTGGAGTGCCGCAGGAAACGACAATTCCTGAGCAAAGAACGCCGGCAGTACATTGGGAAGATGAAACGTCCGATGACGAAGAGAGTGGACAGAGTGAGTCCACCCTTCAGGTTCAGTGTGCTATGCTATGGAAGAGATACCCTAGCATTACAAAGGATACCACGTGTGCTTGACTAGGACTGTATGTACTGAAACACATATGGTTGATACAGGCTAGAGGTGAAAATGTACCTCAATTGAATACTGTTGAATACATTACATTGTACGTTCAGATTCTTGAGCTGGAAGCCCAAGCATATATGTATCGCAAGGCTAATTGAGGATCAGCTGCCTCGACTCCAGAGGGGGCAAACTTGATTCTGAACATACCCCCGGTGGCAAAGCCAGAGTTGTCTCCCCATCTGGAAGAGGCAATGAGCAATATATATGCGCCCCAGCAAGCAGGAGAGTCTGACGAGCAGTTCACTGCCAGGTTCGCTGCAGCACAAAGACAGAATGTATTCAGAGGTCAATGAAGGAGACCTCTGTCGACGACGGAATCGGTGTCTACCATACCTGTGGTAGATAGCAACCTAACCGGAGTGGGGGAGCCAAGGCACCCTCCCACAAAACAGGAATCAGTGGAGAATGTTCCACTGGCGAATCAAGTGCCGTTGGCTGATAAGTTCGCGGAGAGAGTAGCTTATCAGCGCATGCGGAACCAAGACCTGAAGTGCCAGGGACACTCCTGGATAGATGACCAGGGAATTGTATTCGATGGGATAACGCCCATCGATGAGATGCGAAGGCAATATGTTCAACAGACACGACAGCCTGACACCAGGAGAGGGGACCTGCCCACAGTGGATCCGAGCCGAGCCCCTGGAAAACAGGTGATAGAAGAGCTAGGGGGACAGGGAAGCCCACTGCATTGGAGTGGTGCAGAGAAAGTGAACTATACAGGTCACCGACCTGTACGTGCATTCTCTGTGGTACCTCCAGCGGAAGGTAGAAATAAAACGCCTGGAATAACTGAGGCGACAAAGGTGTATACTGAAAATATGCATCAGCGCCTCAGTAGTATAATCGACGATGCGGTAGGCGTAGCATTGCGCCTTCCCAAAGGTATCAAGCCGCGTAAAGTGGAGTTAAAGTGGAGTCGAAACACATTCACCCGTACAGAGGGGAGTCCAAGTTTAGCGACTGGGAAAATTGGACGATAGATGTGTGCAACCATCTGGCAGCATGCCAGTATGGGGGGGATCGTCTGGATTGAGAATGTGTATTCGTTCTCCCGGAGTTCCTGGACGGACCAGCTAAAGCCTGGTTCCATCATCATGTCTTGCACTACAATCGTGCACGACAGCAATGGACGTTCAAGGATGTAATCCTTGAGTTGTATAACCGGTTCGTTAGTGCATCCACCATGCAGGATGCTCGGGAGGCGTTCATTGCAACCTCCTACACCGAACGGCTAGGTGTTCAAGGTTTCTATGACACCTTGATAGACCATGCGCAGAATATGTCAATTTACCCAGACAACTGGGTAATGATTGATACCTTTCTGCGGGGGATACCTGATGCAATGAGAGAGTCTCTCATTTGTGATGACAGACTATTGCCCAAAGTAAATACAGTCAAGGAATTCATAGCGCATGCGTTGCGCTACGAGCAAGCCCACAAAATAGCGCGACACTTTGGGCTACATAGCTCAAAGGTTCGATCGGCGAACAAGGCCGAGCCTCGGAAGGTAGGCACCTTCTGGGCTTGTCAAAAGGAGATGGTGGGCAATACAAACCCGAGGTTCGTGGTAAGAGCAGCACCTCGGCAAGACCGACGCTTCCGGAGCGACCGGCTGGGGGACTGTAGAGATGCACCGGCACAGGATGCTCACAGAGGTCCACACCGAGAGGGTGCTCGGCCGCATCAGGCTGCTGGTGAGGCTAAATTACCGACACCTACTGGACCACCGAAGTTTGAAGCAGCTTGCCCGTTCGTGGCGAGTAAGTGCTTCAAATGTGGCCAGCCTGGGCATTTTGCGAATGCATGCCCAGTGGGTGGTGGAAAGCCTATGGGTAAGCCACGTGCCTATGTACGGGTGGCCCACACTGCTATCCTGGATGCTGAAGGGATAGACTCCAGGAATGAACCTGATGTGGAAGACGATGAGGTGGAGAACCTCATACATGATGCACCAGAGGATGAAAATGCCTCTGTGGTGGAGAAGTTGTCGGATGATGAATACATGGAGGTTGACGTATACGACAATGATTATTACGCCCGGGAGTCAGACTCAGAGTTCATGGGAGCTCTGACGGACTACCCGGCCAGCACATTAGACCGGCCAGTTGGAGCAGCCAATGTTAAGGTGTATAAGGTACACCTTCGCAAGGCTCCAGAGAAGCTGGTGCATTAGACCGGCCAGTTGGAGCAGCCAATGTTAAGGTGTATAAGGTACACCTTCGCAAGGCTCCAGAGAAGCTGGTGTGAAACAATGTCAAGTAAGATTGTAGCCTTACGGTCACACCAACAGAACCAGATCGATATTCGATTCTAGTACTACGAGTATAACAGTAAATTGGCTGCCTTATGTAAGGCAGCCAGCATGTATATATAAAGTAATATTAAATAATTAATATAATTATTTAATTGTAATAACTATGTTACATGCCCCCCTTTGAGACTGGTAATCAGTCTCGATGTAGGTGGGACAATTAGTCCGATTCAGTACGTAGGTAAATGTGGAGGCACTCTGGTCCTCCACGGCTCAAAAAGTCCTAGTCATCTGTCAAAAAATACAACGCCGACGTTAACCAACAGTATAAATTGAAAAGGAGATGAGCCGCCTATGATAATTACGCAGACGGCGGACGCGACAACTCGCGAGCCGTATCAATCCTTATCTTAGTGTCGATGTTAACCGAAGATGATGAGGCGACGGGACCCGACGATGTTGAGGCTGTAGGAGCCTGCGCTGACGTTGAAGGGTGTGACGGAGACAGGGGATATGGCCTGTGTCGAGATCGCCATTGCCAAAGATCTCGACGGTTGGGGTTCATCCCAACAGGATAGTATAGGCCACTGTCAAGGTACTCATGACCTTGAGATAGTTCTCTGGCGAGCAATGCGTGGAGACGAATCATATCGTCATCCGTGGGTAGGCGCCAGTCGTCCCACCTCGCGATGGCCGGGGGTTCTCCATAGATGTCCAGTCGACGATGACGTTCATCATCGACATCGCGGAACTGCTCTATGGAGGCAGTGGCCGCAAGAAATTGATTCTCGAGATAGACCACGCCGAAGGTATAGGCGTGGTCTACCCACTCTACTGGTACACGGTTGGCTATCATAGCCCGGAGCACGTCAGCATCGGTTATGTTGACGGCGTTAGCCGCGTCGAAGTATGGGGGCCGGAACTGGACATCAGTCCAGCTCATTGGTACAAATGGTGTGCTAGGGTTGGCGGTGTCGTAGTCCGCGACCGCCTCTCGATACAATCCAGGACGCGCGATAATCAAGGCCAACAGCCTTGCAAAGCGTCCTCACGCTCTTCCCGAGGGAGAAAGTCCTTGAGTGAGGGCGTGGCCCAAAAGAGTACGCCAGTGGATGCGATACGCTCGATCCACTGCAATGCCGTAAACGGAATTCATCATTCCTGGGTGACAGAAGTACAGTACATTCTGCGCCAGCTTGTCCAGATCGAAGGTGAAACGTACACCTTCAGAATCAAACCCGGTAAGGGTGAAAAACGGTCTCCTGGCTCGGTCCTTCCAACGCAGGTACCCGTCGGGGGTCGGCATGACCATGATGTTCATGTGGCGCAACGAAAGATCCAGAGGGGGCAAAATACGCTCGTACTCTGGTGTACACACCAGAGCCATCGTCCTATGCCTCAACGTCGTGTAATAATTGATGCTGATGCGCTGAAACTCGCGCAGCAGGTAATAAGCTTCAGTGCGCATCGCCACTGACTTGAACTTGTTCTGTGAGAGCTCATAGAGCTTTTGCAACTGCTGGGGATTCATCGGGAATCCCCTCGGTACCACCTGGTCCAGCTCCTTTGAGGTATGATAATACCTCTCTCCCTTCTCTTCCTCGTGCGTCTTCGCGGCCAAGGCTTCATTGCTCACGAATACCGTATTCGTGAGTCGGGAATAATAAAAGTGGCGGTCGAGCGCCCCACCATAGAACCAATTGGACCGCTCCACCGACGTCCCGCTGATGAACACACCGAGGCCATCAGGAATACGGCCTGTGGCCTGCTCCTCCCGGTCCTTGTTGACCTTCGTCTGCTGGGCGGTCTCCTGCTTCATCCTGGCCTCTCTCTTGCGTTTCTTGTCTAAACGCACTCGGCGTTTAGCAGGGGTCTCGCCTTCTGAGGGGGTCTCGTATGACGACTCCCCGTAATCACTCCCATCGCTCGGTTCCTCCAGACCGAGCACTGCTAACGTCAGGAGTCGCCCTTCGACTTCGGCGTCCGTTCTCGTGTCCTTTATGGGGACCGCGGACGCATACGCTCGCAGTGGTGGATCAAATTGCACCACTGCTCCGAACCGCATTACTCCTCTATCTGCTCCTCGCGGGACATCCGCTCCAAACTCCACTTCCAACAGGACCACCTCATCCTGCCGCTTCGTCCCGGACTGCTGGGAGGGTGCATGTGTTGACGAGGACAATCCTCGTAAACTTGTGTCATCCTCCACAAGCTCGTCCTGTGGCTCGAACGGAAGCGGAGTGAGTTCTCCAGACTCCCGAGCTTCTACCTCCGGAACTGCATCCCGTGCTCTGAGGCGTTTTGCCTCAGGTTGCTCTCCTGACGACGACGGACGCTTCTTCATTGCGTTCGCAAATGTTTTGATTGTATTGTCGTTACGCTGCTGCAGCATAACGATCTCATCGAGTAGGCCCGTAATCACCACCTGAGCCACCGGGTCCGCCAAAAACGCAGACTCTGGTGGCACTCGCTGGCCGGCAGATATGAGGCATCTCCAGACTGCCTCTGCCTGAGGGTCCAACACCTCCGACGGCGTTCCAATCTCTTTTCCCTTTCCTTTCTCCACGTACGAGAAGCGCCGTGGAGATGGCGCACGACGGGGTGACGGAGAGACCCGTCGAGGTGGTGTTCGAGGTCGGGGTTGACCTCGAGTTTGCGTCCTCGCTACCGTCTCCTCCCGTCTGCGCCCAACCATTTCCCGAGGCCCGCCTCCTCGTGCCCCGGTACTCTTCGGAGGCGATCGCCTCCGGTCTCTTCTGTACGTTTCTCGTGGGGGCGGCATCCTCTCTCGCTGTCGTCGAGGTTGTACCACCTCGCTCTTCACTTGCTGTTGACGCCCCGTGTCATCGTCCACATCCATGGGTGCTACCTGTGGCGCAGTTAGTGCTTTCTCATCCGAAAGGAGTGTACTTGCACTCTGGGTCTGCGTCTGCTGCATCAGCATTGGCATTCCCCACATAACCTGTCCCCCCATCTGCTGTCCAGGACCAGCAGGTCCTGGGAAGTACGGCATCTGGAAGAACGGCAGATAAAACTGCGGAGGTTGTCCAAATTGGGCTGGGTTCTGCCCAAACTGGGACACCACTGGATACGACGCCACAGTCAGCATCGTTACAGGCTGCTGAACGTTTTGCGGGGGCGATCCCCCCCCCCTCCAGAACCCTGTGGGTTCTGAGGTTGCTGCTCACTGGTTGTACGCTGATAAGGGTACGACATGGTAATACGAAAATGTTGACGTGTCGGTGGGAAAAAACACACTAAATCCCCCATCATCAGGTTACATAACCTGATCCGACTGTCAATTCCGCATCAAGATCCGTATTATCTCATCAGATAGATCAATCTCTATCTTATCCATCCGGAACAACTGTGATCCGATCCGGATCAGATACTCAGTTAATCCGAGATCCGATTGATCCGGCCCACATCTTATCACTGCCATCAATCTAAGCACGTGAGCGCTTAGCAAGCTGATTTGGGCGCTTCACACCCTGCAGTTCTAAGTACCGATCCAACGCTGCCAACTTGGCACAGGTATGGTACGACTCCCATGTCGTATCACCTGCACTCCATCGCACCTCGAATTCGAGGTGCGTTCCTTCCTGCCACCGATGGCCCAGTATGTCCTCGACGAACCATTCTTGTTCGTCACTGGCACCGAAATCATATGGCTCAGGAGTCACCCAATTAGGGAACATAGCATCATCGTTTGCGTTATACCGCCTAAGTAGTGATACATGGAACTTAGGCACAATCCGACGTGCTTGCAGAGCTGCAGGCAGCTCCAGAACATAGTTCGACGTGCTTGGTTCCGCGACCAAGACTCTATATGGTCCAATGAACTTTGGACACAGCTTTCTCGCTCTTCCTTTCGGAAGATTCAAGTTTTCCGTCGACAAGTACACCAACGTCCCAGGCGTTAGTTCTGGTTCCTCACTCCGCCTATCATTTGCATGTCGTGCCTGTATGACACGCGTGGCAATGATAGCGTCGTGTTTAGTTCTGGTTCCTCACTCCGCCTATCATTTGCATGTCGTGCCTGTATGACACGCGTGGCAATGATAGCGTCGTGTGCATTGGCTAGATTTGCCAATGCTTGCTGTGCAAAGTCCTTTACCCCTTTGTGCACGACTCCGTCTGCTTTTAGTTCGCGCAGCATGGATGGCATGTACCCTCCATTGAGCTCGAACGGCGCATATTTCGTGGTCTCAGACACACTTGCGTTGATCGCGAACTCAGTTAGCGGTATTCTATCCACCCAGTCGCGTTGGTCTGGTCGGACCACCGTACAAAAGATCTGGGCAATACTTCTATTTGCTCGCTCTGTCTGTCCATCCGTCTGCAGATGAAACGAAGTAGACATGAGCAGTTTAGCTCCCAGGAGCTTGTGAAGTTCTCGCCACCAGTGAGATGTAAACTTGGTGTCTCGATCGCTCACAATCGAGCTTGGAAGGCCATGTAGCCTTACAATCTCCTTTAGGTATATCCATGATAACGCGGACGCCGTAATGGTTGTGTGCACTGGTATCAAGTGCACCATACTAGTCATTCGGCAGATGACCACCCAAAGGTAGTTATACCCTTTGGATTCGGGGAATGGACCGACAAAGTCCATTCCAATGGAGTCCCACGGCTTCGTCGGGATGGGCAGGGAATGCAACTTCCCTGCTGGCTTCCTATTGCTGGTCTTCGACCGCTGACAGGCCTCGCAGGTCTGGCAGAACTGCATCACTTCTTTCTGCATCTGAGGCCACCAGTACCATTGCCTCAGGTACTCTAGTGTTTTGTTGGTTCCAAAGTGACCAACAACCTCATGAGCTTGAGTGACAACCTTAGTGAGCAGTGTTCGGTCGCGTGGTAAGCACACCACGTCGTGCCCTCAAACATTCGTTATCTGGACTAGTCCTTTATCATCCATGTGGAAGCGTGGATGGGCGCTTGTGTTCTGCCGGATTTCTGTGTAGAACGCATCGTGGCTATAGCCCCTCATCACCTTCTGGAGGTACTCATCGTTCTGAGGGACAGGAGGGTTACGATACTCTCCTGTAGGCGATAACGCGTCAGCGAGCATAATGTCGTGGGTATATGGTCCATGACTGCTCCCAGTCTCACTTTGGTGTGGCTTTGTCGCCTCTTTTTGCTGAGCCTGCTCTAGTTGCTCAGCCTCTATGTCGCGGCCCTCTTGCCGCTCTTGCAGTCGTCGACTGCGTCGCAGTTCGGTAGCTTGCATAGCCCGAAGCTCGACCACATGCTCCTTCACCTCTTTGTAGCGATGATACGGCAGATCATTGCCATGAGAATCAATACGAATATCTGCATCGACATATTCATGCGTATCATGGTGTTCGCCTGCTCTATCGCTCTCGAAGTACCTCGAGAGACAGTCCGCCACCTTGTTCAGTTTGCCTTTGACATATGTGATGTCAAAGTTGTAGCGAGACATATAGTCAATCCACCGGCGCTGCCGGGGGGACAACGTTGCTTGAGTCTTGAAGAACTCAAGTGCTTTATGGTCTGTAATGATGTGGATCTTATATCCCATCAATTTATCTTCCCACTTAAGGAGCGCCTCAAGTATCGCCAGCGTTTCAAGCTCATGGACCGCATAATTCTGTTGGGCCGAGGTGAACTTCCTCGACATGAACCCTGCAGGCCGACAATTCTGCCATGAGCTTCCCTGGCCGTACATTGCACCTACTCCGGTCTTTGAGGCATCACAGATGAGCCAAATCGGCTCATCACGTCGGGGATCTATGGGACAAATGACTGGTGTCTTTGAGCAGATCCTCTTGATCATCTCAAAACAGCGTTGATGTATAGGTCTCCATATAAATGGAGCTCCGTTCTGAGTAATAGACATCAACGGACCAGTATATGATGTTATATCAGGCAGACAATTGCCGATATAATTCACTAGTCCCACGAATTGTTGCACATCATTATAATTACGAGGCACACGTCATTCACGTATGCGATCAATTTTGTCCTGGTCAGGGTGAATACCCTGACTATCAATCTTGTGTCCGAGGCAATCCACTGTCTCGGCATATAGTTCGCATTTCTTCCACTTGAGGTATAGCAAGTTAGACCTCAGTCGCTCAAAAATGACACAAAGATGCTCTTCGTGTTCTTCGATTGAATCGGAGTATATGAATATGTCGTCCAAATAGATATGGACGAACCTCCCGATAACATCCCGGAAGATGGAGGTCATCAACCTCTGAAATGTCGCAGGAGCATTGCAATCTCCTATCTGCATAATGTTGCTCACATATGTTCCCGTGATTGACGAGAACACTGTCTTTGGGATATCAGACAAGCGAATTCTCACTTGCTCATATGCATCTGTCAGGTCAATCTTCGACCTGAACTTTGCTCTTGCCACGTCTTCTTGAATCACTTCCTGATCCGGAAGTGGCGTCACGTCCTTTACGGTGTTGTCATTGCATTGGCGTGCATCCAACGCTGTCCTCAATGTACCATCTTTCTTTGGAATGCACAATAGCGGTGCAGCTTGGGAGGCTGGTTGGGCCTCCCACCAGTGGGCTCTCAGGTACTGATTGGTCTTGTCTCGGAGCTGCTGCTGCAGCGCCATTGGGCATCGAGGCAAATGATATTTATACACCTTATTCTCATCAATAAGGTTGATTTCATGGTTGACTTCACGCCAAGGAGGTAATTCCTCCTTGGTTCCGTTCAGGATATCCCCAAATTCCTGCTGCCACTGCAATCGTAGGTCCGGAATGTCCTCCTTCATAAAACCACTGGTTTTACCTTTGCCCTTCCGGTCCACATCCTTGCGTGGACGCCCGGACAGCTTTGCTTGTACGGCTGGGCGGCCATACTTCTCTCTGAGGGCAGTTATCCTCAGCTCACTGTCATCCGGCGTGTGCAGTCGCACAGGAACTTCCTTCTTGCTTCTTCGCGACGTCACAGACAGTCCGTCAAAAAACACCTCACTCGGCGGCGATATCTTGTCGTCACTAGCCTGACAATACGACTCCTCCTTTGCCGTCCATCGTGGTCCATTCCACGCATACATCGACGCCACTAGCTCATTCCACTCAGCAGGCATTCGTGGATCAAACGCCCATTCAAATGTGGGATGAGGTACTGGTCGATCCCAAATTGACCGATTGGTATGTGTGGAGGACGCCTCATCCTCCATCAGTCCTCGGTCGTCGTCATCCGTTATCAAGTCCTCGACCTTCACTCGCGACGACGTTGGCTGGCACTCTGTGCTTGCCGCATGCTGAGGCCACTTGTCCTCAGACTTACTCTGCTTTTCGCACTTCATTTCCTTCATCTCGGGGCTCTCCCCCCTCTTCAGAGTACGTTCGTACTCTACAGCTTCGCTTTCCAGCATCAACACCGCTGGACTATCCATGGGCAAGCTCACACGAGCTTGCTCCTCATCCTCTCCATCCTCAACCGTAGGCGATTTCTTGCCTCCGTCTAGTCAGTGTCGCCTGACTAGCACCTTCTTCTCCGTGGCGCGGTGTCAATGGAGATGTCCATCACCATTATCTATGGTCACTCGCACTGCAGGAATGGTGGTGCCATCTACCACTATCTCATTCTTCTTGAAGTTCAGCATAACGTTGTGCTTCCTCATATACGGCGTGCCTATAATCATGTCGTAACAATCAAAGTTTGCCACGTCAAGGTACTCTCTCGTCCTTGATTTTGCACAGGCGATACTCGCCTGCGTACCAAACTGTACCGCAGCTCGGCTGCCCACAGTACCCAATTGAAGGAGTAGTGGCTCCTTCAACTCACTGACAGAAATATCGTGCACCTGGCAAAACTGGGGTGTCACCCCAGTAGTCGTACTACCTGAATCCCACAATGTCCACGCCTTGTGGCCATTCACCTCTGGCAAAACTGGGGTGTCACCCCAGTAGTCGTACTACCTGAATCCCACAATGTCCACGCCTTGTGGCCATTCACTTCAACGTACGACGCCAGGCACTCCTTGTCCTCACGTTTCAACACCGGTCTCACCAGCTTCTCTGGAGCCTTGCGAAGGTGTACCTTATACACCTTAACATTGGCTGCTCCAACTGGCCGGTCTAATGCGCTGGCCGGGTAGTCCGTCAGAGCTCCCATGAACTCTGAATCTGACTCCTGGGTGTAATAATCGTTGTCGTATACGTCAACTTCCACGTATTCATCATCCGACAACTCCTCCCCCACAGAGGCGTTTTCATCCTCTGGTGCATCAGATATGAGGTTCTCCACCTCATCGTCTTCCACATCAGGTTCATTCCCGGAGTCTATCCCTTCAGCATCCAGGATAGCAGTGTGGGCCGCCCGTACATAGGCACGTGGCTTACCCATAGGCTTTCCACCACCCACTGGGCATGCGTTCGCAAAATGCCCCGGCTGTCCACATTTGAAGCACTTACTCGCCACGAACGGGCAAGCTGCTTCAAACTTCGGTGGTCCAGTAGGTGTCGGTAATTTAGCCTCACCAGCAGCCTGATGCGGCCGAGCACCCTCTCGGTGTGGACCTCTGTGAGCATCCTGTGCCGGTGCATCTCTACAGTCCCCCAGCCGGTCGCTCCGGAAGCGTCGGTCTTGCCGAGGTGCTGCTCTTACCACAAACCTCGGGTTTGTATTGCCCACCATCTCCTTTTGACAAGCCCAGAAGGTGCCTACCTTCCGAGGCTCGGCCTTGTTCGCCGATCGAACCTTTGAGCTATGTAGCCCAAAGTGTCGCGCTATTTTGTGGGCTTGCTCGTAGCGCAACGCATGCGCTATGAATTCCTTGACTGTATTTACTTTGGGCAATAGTCTGTCATCACAAATGAGAGACTCTCTCATTGCATCAGGTATCCCCCGCAGAAAGGTATCAATCATTACCCAGTTGTCTGGGTAAATTGACATATTCTGCGCATGGTCTATCAAGGTGTCATAGAAACCTTGAACACCTAGCCGTTCGGTGTAGGAGGTTGCAATGAACGCCTCCCGAGCATCCTGCATGGTGGATGCACTAACGAACCGGTTATACAACTCAAGGATTACATCCTTGAACGTCTATTGCTGTCGTGCACGATTGTAGTGCAAGACATGATGACGGAACCAGGCTTTGGCTGGTCCGTCCAAGAACTCCGGGAGAACGAATACACGTTCTCGATCCAGACGATCCTCCCCATACTGGCATGCTGCCAGATGGTTGCACACATCCATTGTCCAATTTTCCAAGTCGCTAAACTTGGACTCCCCTCTGTATGGGTGAATGCGTTTCGATTCCGCCTTACGCGGCTTGATACCTTCGGGAAGGTGCAATGCTACGCCTACCGCATCGTCGATTATACTGCTGAGGCGCTGGTGCATATTTTCAGTATACACCTTTGTTGCCTCAGTTATTCCAGGCGTTTTATTTCTACCTTCCGCTGGAGGTACCACAGAGAATGCTCGTACAGGTCGGTGACCTGTATAGTGCACTTTCTCGGCACCATTCCAATGCAGTGGGCTCTCCTGTCCCCCTAGCTCTTCTATCACCTGCTTTCCAGGGGCTCGACTCGGATCCGCCGTGGGTGGGTCCTCTCTCCTGGTGTCAGGCTGTCGTGTCTGTTGGACATATTGCCTTCTCATCTCATCGATGGGAGTTATCCCATTGAATACAATTCCCTGGTCATCTATCCAGGAGTGTCCCTGGCGCTTCAGGTCTTGGTTTCACATGCGCTGATAAGCTACTCTCTCTGCAAACTTATCAGCCAACGGCACTTGATTTGTCAGTGGAACATTCTCCACTGATTCCTGTTTTGTGGGAGGGTGCCTTGGCTCCCCCGCTTCGGGTAGGTTGCTATCTACCACAGGTATGGTAGACACCGATTCCGTCGTCGACAGAGGTCTCCTTCGTTGACCTCTGAATACATTCTGTCTTTGTGCTGCAGCGAACCTGGCAGCGAACTGCTCGTCAGACTCTCCTGCGTGCTGGGGCGCATATATATTGCTTATTGCCTCTTCCAGATGGGGAGACAACTCTGGTTTTGCCACCGGGGGTATGTTCGGAATCAAGTTTGCCCCCTCTGGAGTCGAGGCAGCTGATCCTCGATTGGCCTTGCGATACATATATGCTTGGGCTTCCAGCTCAAGGATCTGCACGTACAATGTAATGCATTCAATGGTATTCAATTGAGGTACATTATGACCTCTAGCCTGTATCAACCGTATGTGTTTCAGTACATACAGTCCTAGTCGAGCATGCGTGGTATCCTTTGTAATGCTAGGGTATCTTTTCCATAGCATAGCACACTGAACCTGAAGGGTGGACTCACTCCGTCCACTCTCTTCGTCGTCAGACGTTTCATCTTCCCAATGTACTGCCGGCGTTCTTTGCTCAGGAATTGTCGTTTCCTGCGGCACTCCGGCTCCCTGCTGACGTTGCATCATGGGAGTGGATTCAGTTGGAACTCTCCAACTGCCCGCCTCTTGCCTCGGCATCTTCCCCAGAAAGTACGACGAAGGTCTGCGACCTTCGATAGGTCCCTGAGCACTACTCCTGCTCTGGGATTGCCGCCCTGACCTGCCAGTCTGCATGGAAGATTCATGATCCCTGCCGAACTGCTGTTCCAGGTCTTCCACACTTGCCCCTGGTCTCGCTGCACCGCTTGGCACAGCTGTCGGCCGCACTTCACTCCATTGCGTCCCTCCTGGCATTCCCTGAGGCTGTCGTGAAGGCTCGGCCTCAGTATTCTCTGACCTGGGATGACCCGGGTCAGTCACCGCAGATTGAGGATATGCCAACGACTGGTCGATGGTCTCACCATCGCGTGTTAGTTCAGTAGATTGATTGGTCTCCATCCAATCAAGTGTTGCTACGTCTCGTTTTACCCGGAAGCGTGCGTCAAAGAAGTTGATGCACTGTTCGATGCAATCACAGTCTAGGCTATCAGTCTAGACCCGTAGTCTTTGTCCGTAGTATCAGAATTGAACCCAAAAGGTTCAAAAAAGTGAAACAATGTCAAGTAAGATTGTAGCCTTACGGTCACACCAACAGAACCAGATCGATATTCGATTCTAGTACTACGAGTATAACAGTAAATTGGCTGCCTTATGTAAGGCAGCCAGCATGTATATATAAAGTAATATTAAATAATTAATATAATTATTTAATTGTAATAACTATGTTACATGGTGAGACCGGTGTTCAAACGCGAGGACAAGGAGTGCCTGGCGTCGTACATTGAGGTGAATGGCCACAAGGCATGGACATTGTGGGATTCAGGTAGTACGACTACTGGGGTGACACCCCAGTTTTGCCAAGTGCACAATATTTCTGTCAGTGAGTTGAAGGAACCACTACTCCTTCAATTGGGTACTGTGGGCAGCCGAGCTGCGGTACAGTTTGGTACGCAGGCGAGTATCGCCTGTGCAAAATCAAGGACGAGAGAGTACCTTGACGTGGCAAACTTTGATTGTTACGACATGATTATAGGCACGCCGTATATGAGGAAGCACAACGTTATGCTGAACTTCAAGAAGAATGAGATAGTGGTAGATGGCACCACCATTCCTGCAGTGCGAGTGACCATAGATAATGGTGATGGACATCTCCATTGACACCGCGCCACGGAGAAGAAGGTGCTAGTCAGGCGACACTGACTAGACGGAGGCAAGAAATCGCCTACGGTTGAGGATGGAGAGGATGAGGAGCAAGCTCGTGTGAGCTTGCCCATGGATAGTCCAGCGGTGTTGATGCTGGAAAGCGAAGCTGTAGAGTACGAACGTACTCTGAAGAGGGGGGAGAGCCCCGAGATGAAGGAAATGAAGTGCGAAAAGCAGAGTAAGTCTGAGGACAAGTGGCCTCAGCATGCGGCAAGCACAGAGTGCCAGCCAACGTCGTCGCGAGTGAAGGTCGAGGACTTGATAACGGATGACGACGACCGAGGACTGATGGAGGATGAGGCGTCCTCCACACATACCAATCGGTCAATTTGGGATCGACCAGTACCTCATCCCACATTTGAATGGGCGTTTGATCCACGAATGCCTGCTGAGTGGAATGAGCTAGTGGCGTCGATGTATGCGTGGAATGGACCACGATGGACGGCAAAGGAGGAGTCGTATTGTCAGGCTAGTGACGACAAGATATCGCCGCCGAGTGAGGTGTTTTTTGACGGACTGTCTGTGACGTCGCGAAGAAGCAAGAAGGAAGTTCCTGTGCGACTGCACACGCCGGATGACAGTGAGCTGAGGATAACTGCCCTCAGAGAAAAGTATGGCCGCCCAGCCGTACAAGCAAAGCTGTCCGGGCGTCCACGCAAGGATGTGGACCGGAAGGGCAAAGGTAAAACCAGTGGTTTTACGAAGGAGGACATTCCGGACCTACGATTGCAGTGGCAGCAGGAATTTGGGGATATCCTGAACGGAACCAAGGAGGAATTACCTCCTTGGCGTGAGGTCAACCATGAAATCAACCTTATTGATGAGAATAAGGTGTATAAATATCATTTGCCTCGATGTCCAATGGCGCTGCAGCAGCAGCTCCGAGACAAGACCAATCGGTACCTGAGAGCCCACTGGTGGGAGGCCCAACCAGCCTCCCAAGCTGCACCGCTGTTGTGCATTCCGAAGAAAGATGGTACATTGAGGACAGCGTTGGATGCACGCCAACGCAATGACAACACCGTAAAGGACGTGACGCCACTTCCGGATCAGGAAGTGATTCAAGAAGACGTGGCAAGAGCAAAGTTCAGGTCGAAGATTGACCTGACAGATGCATATGAGCAAGTGAGAATTCGCTTGTCTGATATCCCAAAGACAGTGTTCTCGTCAATCACGGGAACATATGTGAGCAACATTATGCAGATAGGAGATTGCAATGCTCCTGCGACATTTCAGAGGTTGATGACCTCCATCTTCCGGGATGTTATCGGGAGGTTCGTCCATATCTATTTGGACGACATATTCATATACTCCGATTCAATCGAAGAACACGAAGAGCATCTTTGTGTCATTTTTGAGCGACTGAGGTCTAACTTGCTATACCTCAAGTGGAAGAAATGCGAACTATATGCCGAGACAGTGGATTGCCTCGGACACAAGATTGATAGTCAGGGTATTCACCCTGACCAGGACAAAATTGATCGCATACGTGAATGACGTGTGCCTCGTAATTATAATGATGTGCAACAATTCGTGGGACTAGTGAATTATATCGGCAATTGTCTGCCTGATATAACATCATATACTGGTCCGTTGATGTCTATTACTCAGAACGGAGCTCCATTTATATGGAGACCTATACATCAACGCTGTTTTGAGATGATCAAGAGGATCTGCTCAAAGACACCAGTCATTTGTCCCATAGATCCCCGACGTGATGAGCCGATTTGGCTCATCTGTGATGCCTCAAAGACCGGAGTAGGTGCAATGTACGGCCAGGGAAGCTCATGGCAGAATTGTCGGCCTGCAGGGTTCATGTCGAGGAAGTTCACCTCGGCCCAACAGAATTATGCGGTCCATGAGCTTGAAACGCTGGCGATACTTGAGGCGCTCCTTAAGTGGGAAGATAAATTGATGGGATATAAGATCCACATCATTACAGACCATAAAGCACTTGAGTTCTTCAAGACTCAAGCAACGTTGTCCCCCCGGCAGCGCCGGTGGATTGACTATATGTCTCGCTACAACTTTGACATCACATATGTCAAAGGCAAACTGAACAAGGTGGCGGACTGTCTCTCGAGGTACTTCGAGAGCGATAGAGCAGGCGAACACCATGATACGCATGAATATGTCGATGCAGATATTCGTATTGATTCTCATGGCAATGATCTGCCGTATCATCGCTACAAAGAGGTGAAGGAGCATGTGGTCGAGCTTCGGGCTATGCAAGCTACCGAACTGCGACGCAGTCGACGACTGCAAGAGCGGCAAGAGGGCCGCGACATAGAGGCTGAGCAACTAGAGCAGGCTCAGCAAAAAGAGGCGACAAAGCCACACCAAAGTGAGACTGGGAGCAGTCATGGACCATATACCCACGACATTATGCTCGCTGACGCGTTATCGCCTACAGGAGAGTATCGTAACCCTCCTGTCCCTCAGAACGATGAGTACCTCCAGAAGGTGATGAGGGGCTATAGCCACGATGCGTTCTACACAGAAATCCGGCAGAACACAAGCGCCCATCCACGCTTCCACATGGATGATAAAGGACTAGTCCAGATAACGAATGTTTGAGGGCACGACGTGGTGTGCTTACCACGCGACCGAACACTGCTCACTAAGGTTGTCACTCAAGCTCATGAGGTTGTTGGTCACTTTGGAACCAACAAAACACTAGAGTACCTGAGGCAATGGTACTGGTGGCCTCAGATGCAGAAAGAAGTGATGCAGTTCTGCCAGACCTGCGAGGCCTGTCAGCGGTCGAAGACCAGCAATAGGAAGCCAGCAGGGAAGTTGCATTCCCTGCCCATCCCGACGAAGCCGTGGGACTCCATTGGAATGGACTTTGTCGGTCCATTCCCCGAATCCAAAGGGTATAACTACCTTTGGGTGGTCATCTGCCGAATGACTAGTATGGTGCACTTGATACCAGTGCACACAACCATTACGGCGTCCGCGTTATCATGGATATACCTAAAGGAGATTGTAAGGCTACATGGCCTTCCAAGCTCGATTGTGAGCGATCGAGACACCAAGTTTACATCTCACTGGTGGCGAGAACTTCACAAGCTCCTGGGAGCTAAACTGCTCATGTCTACTTCGTTTCATCTGCAGACGGATGGACAGACAGAGCGAGCAAATAGAAGTATTGCCCAGATCTTTTGTACGGTGGTCCGACCAGACCAACGCGACTGGGTGGATAGAATACCGCTAACTGAGTTCGCGATCAACGCGAGTGTGTCTGAGACCACGAAATATGCGCCGTTCGAGCTCAATGGAGGGTACATGCCATCCATGCTGCGCGAACTAAAAGCAGACGGAGTCGTGCACAAAGGGGTAAAGGACTTTGCACAGCAAGCATTGGCAAATCTAGCCAATGCACACGACGCTATCATTGCCACGCGTGTCATACAGGCACGACATGCAAATGATAGGCGGAGTGAGGAACCAGAACTAATGCCTGGGACGTTAGTGTACCTGTCGACGGAAAACTTGAATCTTCCAAAAGGAAGAGCGAGAAAGCTGTGTCCAAAATTCATTGCACCATACAGAGTCTTGGTCGCGGAACCAAGCACATCGAACTATGTTCTGGAGCTGCCTGCAGCTCTGCAAGCACGTCGGATTGTGCCTAAGTTCCATGTATCACTACTTAGGCGGTATAACGCAAACGATGATGCTATGTTCCCTAATCGGGTGACTCCTGAGCCATATGATTTCGGTGCCAGTGACGAACAAGAATGGTTCGTCGAGGACATACTGGGCCATCGGTGGCAGGAAGGAACGCACCTCGAATTCGAGGTGCGATGGAGTGCAGGTGATACGACATGGGAGTCGTACCATACCTGTGCCAAGTTGGCAGCGTTGGATCGGTACTTAGAACTGCAGGGTGTGAAGCGCCCAAATCAGCTTGCTAAGCGCTCACGTGCTTAGATTGATGGCAGTGATAAGATGTGGGCCGGATCAATTGGATCTCGGATTAACTGAGTATCTGATCCGGATCGGATCACAGTTGTTCCGGATGGATAAGATAGAGATTGATCTATCTGATGAGATAATGCGGATCTTGATGCGGAATTGGTGGTCGGATCAGGTTATGTAACCTGATGATGGGGAATTTAGTGTGTTTTTTCCCACCGACACGTCTACATTTTTGTGTTACCATGTCGTACCCTTACCAGCGTACGACCAGTGAGCAGCAAGCTCAGAACCCACAGGGTTCTGGAGGGGGGAGGATCGCCCCCAGCAAAACATTCAGCAGCCTGTAACGACGCCGACTGTGGCGTCGTATCCAGTGTTGTCCCAGTTTGGGCAGAACCCAGCCCAATTTGGACAACCTCCACAGTTTTATCCGCTGTTCTTCCAGATGCCGTATTTCCCAGGACCTGCTGGTCCTGGACAGCAGATGGGGGGACAGGTTATGTGGGGAATGCCAATGCCGATGCAGCAGACGCAGACCCAGAGTGCAAGTACACTCCTTTCAGATGAGAAAGCACTAACTGCGCCACAGGTAGCACCCATGGATGTGGACGATGACGCGGGGCGTCAACAGCAAGTGAAGAGCAAGGTGGTGCAACCTCGACGACAGCGAGAAAGGCCGCCGCCCCTGCAAGAAACGTATAGAAGAGACCGGAGGCGATCGCCTCCAAGGAGTACTGGGGCACAAGGAGGCGGGCCTCGGGAATTGGTTGGGCGCAGACGGGATGAGATGGCAGCGAGGACGCAAAATCAAGGTCAACCCCGACCTCGAACACCGCCTTGACGGGCCTCTCCGTCACCCCGTCGTGCACCATCTCCGCGGTGCTTCTCGTACGCGGAGAAAGGAAAAGGAAAAGAAATCAGAACGCCGTCAGAGGTGTTGGACCCTCAGGCAGAGGCAGTCTGGAGACGCCTCATATCTGCCGGCCAGCGAGTGCCACCAGAGTCTGCGTTTTTGGCGGATCCAGTGGCTCAGGTGGTGATTATGGGCCTACTCGATGAGATCGTTATGCTGCAGCAGCGTAATGACAATACGATCAAGACATTTGCGAACGCTATGAAGAAGCGTCCATCGTCATCGGGAGAGCAACCTGAGGCAAAACGCCTCAGAGCACGTGATGTAGTGCTGGAGGTTGAAGCACGGGAGTCTGGGGAACTCACTCCGCTTCCGTCCGAGTTACAGGACGAGCTTGTGGAGGAGGACACAAGTTTACGAGGACTGTCCTCGTCAACACATGCGCCCTCCCAGCAGTCCGGGACAAAGCGGCAGGATGAGGTGGTCCTGTCGGAAGTGGAGTTTGGAGCAGATGTCCCGTGAGGAGCAGATAGGGTGATAATGCGGTTTGGAGCAGTGGTGCAGTTTGAGGCACCACTGCGAGCATATGCGTCCGCGGTTCCTATAAAGGACACGAGAACGGACGCCGAAGCAGAAGGGCAACTCCTGTCGTTAGCGGCGCTCGGTCTGGATGAACCGAGCGATGGGAGTGATTACGGGGAGTCATCATACGAGACCCCCTCAGAAGGAGAGACCCCTGCTAAACGCCGAGTGCATTTAGACAAAAAACGCAAGAGAGAAGGCAGGCTGAAGCATGAGGCTGCCCGGCAGACAAAGGTCGACAAAGACCGGAAGGAGCAGGCCACAGGCCGTATTCCTGATGGCCTAGGTGTGTTCATCAGCGGGACGTCGGTGGAGCGGTCGAATTAGTTCTACGGTGGGGTGCTCGACCGCCACTTTTATTACTCCTGACTCACGAATACGGTATTCATGAGCGATGAAGCCTTGGCCGCGAAAATGCACGAGGAAGAGAAGGGAGAGAGGTATTTTCATACCTCGAAGGAGTTGGATCGGGTGGTACCGAGGGGATTTCCGATGAATCCCCAGCAGTTGCGAAAGCTCTATGAGCTTTTGCAGAACAAGATCAAGTCAGTGTCGCTGCGCACTGAAGCTTACTATCTGTTGCGCGAGTTTCAGCGCATCAGTATCAACTATTATACGACACTGAGAGATAGGACAATGGCTCTGGTGTGTACACCAGAGTACGAGCACATTTCACCCCCTCTGGATCTTTCGTCGCGCCACATGAACATTGTGGTTATGCCGACCCCCGACGGGTACCTGCGATGGAAGGACTGAGCCGGGAGACCGTTTTTCACCCTTACCGGGTTTGATTCCGAAGGTGTACATTTCACCTTCGATCTGGACAAGCTGGCGCAGAATGTACTTTACTGCTGTCGACCAGGAATGATGAACTCCATGTACGGCATTGCAGTGGATCGCGCGTATTGCATCTACTGGCGTACTCTTTTGGGCCACGCCCTAACTCGTGGACTTTCTCTCTCGGAAAGAGTGCGAGGACGCTTTGCAAGGCTGTTGGCCTTGATTATTGCGCATCCTGGACTGTATCGAGAGGTGGTCGCAGATTACGACGCCGCCAATCCTAGCACGCCATTTGTACCAATGAGCTGGACTGATGTCCAGTTCCAGCCTCCATACTTCGACGCAGCTAATGCCGTCAACATAACCGATGCTGATGTGCTCCGGGCTATGATAGCCAACCGTGTACCAGTAGAGTGGGTAGATCACGCCTATACCTTTGGTGTGGTCTATCTCGAAAACCAATTTCTTGCGGCCACTGCCTCCATTGAGCAGTTCTGCGATGTCGATGATGAACGTCATCGTCGACTGGACATCTATGGATAACCCCCGGCCATCACGCGGTGGGACGACTGGCGACTACCCACGGATGACAATATGATTTGTCTCCACGCATTGCTCGCCCGAGAACTATCTCAAGGTCATGAGTACCTTGAAAGTGGCCTATACTATCCTGTTGGGATGAACCCCAACCGTCGAGATCTTTGGCAACAGCATTCTCGACACGGGCCATATCCCCCGTCTCCGTCACACCCTTCCGCGTCAGTGCAGGCTCCTACAGCCTCAACATCGTCGGGTCCCGTCGCCTCATCATCCTTGGTTAACGTCGACACTGAGATGAGGATTGATACAGCTCGCGAGTTGTCGCGTCCGCCGTCTGCGTAATTATTGTAGGCGGCTCATCTCCTTTTCAATTTATACTGTCGGTTAACGTCGGCGTTGTATTTTTTTGACAGATGACTAGGACTTTTTGAGCCATGGAGGACCAGAGTGCCTCCACATTTACCTACGTACTGAATCGGACTAAGTGTCCCTCCTACCTCGAGACTGATTACCAGTCTCAAAGGGGGGCATGTAACATAGTTTATTACAATTAAATAATTATATTAATTATTTAATATTACTTTATATACATGCTGGCTGCCTTACATAAGGCAGCCAATTTACTGTAGTACTTGTAGTACTAGAATCGAAGATCAATCTGGTTCTGTTGGTGTGACCGTAAGGCTACATTTATACTTGACTTTGTTTCATACGGGCACACCACCCATGCCAGGGTAGTGCGCCGGAGCAGTACACTGGACCAAAGGATGTGCACCCATGGCCCCTCTTGCCATAGTGGGGGCAAACTGCCCCCATCCTGGCACTGCTTGGGGGCTGACTAGCCCCCCGTATGGCTGTTGTTGGGATTGGCCCTCTGCGTGATGTGGTGCATAAGCATCTGCTACTGGTTGGTGGGGCTGATAGCCACCCACAGGTGCCTTTTGAGGCATGAAGTTGCCCTGCATGAGTTGGTGTGGTGGATAGCCACTGATCACTGGCTGCTGTGGCAGGTAGCCCGCCACTGGTTGTTGCTGCTGCTGTGGGAAGCCCACAGCCTGTTGCGATTGTCTCTACTGGGGCGCATTTTGGGTCAGTGGGGGAGCAGCCAACGGTAAGACCAATGGCACATACTCAAACTGCTGCTGCTGCGGCTCACTATGGTCCACGGGCATGTTGTCCATGGTTAAGGGAAGAAAGGGAAAAAATAAATTTCGCCTTTTAAGACGTGTTTCAGCCACAGCTGCTGACCAACTCAGCCAAGCTGCGATCAGCACTGCCGATCAACTTAAGCGCTGGCATGCTTACTTAATTGATGTGGGCACTTAACACCCTTCAACTCCAAATAACGGTCAAGTGCCACCAACTTGGAGCAATGGGAGTGTGGCTCCCATGTTGTGTCCCCAAGGGATCAGCGCACCTCAAACTTGAGTGTATTACGCTCAGTCCACCGGTGCCCTATGATGCACTCAACAAACCATTTGTCATTGTCTCGAGCCCCAAAATCATAGGGGCCCAGGGTTGCCCTGTTAGGGAATAGCACGTCGTTGGATGCGCTATATGGTTGCAACAGCAACACATGAAACTTTGGAATGATGTGTTGTTCCTGTAATGCCAGCGGCAGCTCCAACACATAGTTGGAGGTACTTGGCTCTGCATCTAGAACACGGTATGGTCCTACCCATTTTGGGCAGAGTTTACTTGCCCGACCTTTTGGGAGTTTCAAATTATGCATTGACAAATAAACCAACGCTTCTACTGCTATTGGCGGTTCTGCTTGCCTACGGTGATTGGCGTCTTTCACCTGAAAGACTCATGATGTTCTCCAGGGCCTGCCTGGCAAACTTGACAACTCCTTGGTGGGCCACCACATCAGCCCGAATTTCGTGCAGCATGGAGGGCAAGTACCCTCCATTGAGCTCAAAGGGTGCATACCCTGTCATCTCTGAGATACTCATGTTAATCATGAACTCAGTGAGTGGACACCAGTCTACCTCACACGCAATAGATTCGCTCACATTCAAACTGTTATCATATCTTGCGACAACTCCGGGCTCACTCTCCTCCTACTCATAATCACTTGCAGACGTGCCTGCATATCCTTCAATTCACTATGCCTAGCAGCTGTGGTGCCATTCTTCAACTTTGACTTCAGAATACAAATAACTGGCCAGCAGTTGTCGTATTCCTTCAATTTTGGCCAGTTCTTATCCTTTACCAGCTGTTGCAACAAATGAGGTTCCCTCTGCTGGTGAGTGACATCCACATACCTCATCACATATCTTTTTCACCTCCTTCTTGTCCTGTTTCCTATAGCATTTTGTCACATCCAGCCTTTCTTGAGCTAGGACATGGACAGCTGTCTGTTAAGGATTGTTATCCAAATTAGTGAACTTGTCTCAGAAGTGACGACTCATTGTCAGCTGCTTGGCGGACCTTTTGGACCAGCCAGTCTTGGTGAGCTTGGTTACAAGATTGAATCCACCACTGTTAGGCCTGCCTGGTTTGCCATGAGGCCAGGAAATCTTCTTATTGGTCCCCTTTTAAGTGTGAGGAGTTTTAGGATCTTGGAGAGGCTCGTTTTCTAGGTCATTTTTGTTGTCATGAATCTCTGTCCCTCCTGTGTCTGCCACGTACAAATTGTCTGGCCCAAACACCATGCACGCCGCAGCGGGTGGAAACATTAGAGGTGGAAGTGCTGTGAATTTGATGCAGAATAAGGGCAGAGCATATAGTCTCAAAATGTGCAGTCTCATTGCCGCTTGTTGTATAAGACTATGCTTCCCTCATAGCAATTATATATGTTTTCTCCATACTAAGGTGCTTTGACAACATTGTGCAAGCATCCCCATCTGGCTTTTGAAAACAAAAAAAGTAGTGTCTTTGTCCTATATTATATAATCTTTACTCGACAATTGCCTTTTTACTTGACAATCACCCTTTTCCAATTCACCCATCTATGCACATTATGCAGGTATCACACTTCTCTATGCTAGTTGTATCTCGGACTTATGTCTCCTAAGAACAATCAATACAAATTCTCTCTTGACATCAAGAGCAACAAAGGCCTGATTAGTTCTGTGGATTTCAGTTTGGATGCTACTATAATGTTCATTGGCAGTGAATTGTTACCGTACCCTAATTTTTCCACCATTACAGTCTTTATCACAGATGATGATGGCCATGTTCATGTCTATTCAACAAAAGACTTTGTCCATATCCAAACTCTCCACGATTTGGCCTAGAGCAAGGTCACTGCTTTGTCTTACATATACAAACCCGACACTGGTGATAAAGCTGAGATAATTTGTGTGGGAAGTATACAAGGGTCCATTTCTCTAATTCCTAAGTCTAAACAAAATTCTGTGAGTGGTGCTGCTCAGACCTGGATTTCTTGCTAACTGGCATTAAGTAGTTCTCTTAAAGATCTTCTATGTCTCTTCAAGCTTTTGAGTTCAATGACAGTGTTGCTGTTCAATCATTCAATGCCACAAATTAGCGACTTGCTATTGCTAGCCATAGTGGGACTCTGAAACTGTTGAGCGTTGATGCAGGTAGTGAGTTGAGCTTGATGTATTGTTTAATCTTTGAACTGGACTGTAAACAGTTGATTTGATCAAGCTATGGTCCATTGCAAATCAATCTCATGCTATACCAATTGGCCCTGCATTTTTTGGCGGTGGCAATCAAAGTCTTCTGGTTCACAATATTGAAAATGGTGAAATGTTTGTTAAGTTTCTTGAAACATGGAGATTTAATTAACATTATTGACTTTCATGTCAGGCTTTGTTGTGATGCGCAGACCAAAAATACTTGACATGTGCTATGCATGTCCTTTCTATCTATACCCATGTTTTATTTGCTTACTTCTTGCAGTGGACATGCAGCCCTTTCTCCTTGTGAGGACTCTCTCCTGGTGCATAATTTGACAGAGCATTACATGCAGGTCCATTGGTTTCCAGGGTCTTTACCTGAAGCAATCCTTCTTGCTAGTTTTCAAAGGCAGATCACCATTCAAGCTGCCCAGGCTGAAGATTGCCATCTGTGGTAGTGACCACAATACTATCTATGTATTTGATATGGCAACACGTGAAATCATACAAAAGCTGCCTATGAGCGGTAAGTTTGAACATTTGAGAAATTTCAACAAATTGATCAAAGTTTCAGGACAAATACAAGCAGTTGCCACTGCTGAGCTCTCAAATGGCAAGCATGTCATTGTCAGTGGATCAAGCTCTGGCAGTTTTACCACCTCAGTGTGGGTAAAGCAAGTGAGCAAGAAGCTATACTATTACTATGCTTTCTATTCACTGTTTAAATAGCCCGTCAATTCAGTAAACAAATTTGTTGTTGTATATTTAGTGCCACTGATGGATAATAAGTGGCTGCAAACTGTGGAGTGGGGCACTTTCTTAATCTTGTGCTTAGCAATTGTCATCATGCATTTCTTTCCTACTTTTTCTTCTTGATCTCTCAATGTAAGTATGATTGCTGTTTCTTTAGGATTCCTGGATTGATGTGTTGCTTGTAGCCCATTTCTGTAATAGCTAGTCGCCTTGCTCTGGCAACCCAAGACAGCATAGCTCTGACCACAACTACTTCTGTGTCCTCAGTTGTACTGACGCACACTGTCTATCAAATGGTTGAGCCACTGATATCAACTGAATTTGCTATGGCATGCAAAGCTATGATAACGTATGTTACATGTACAATCACAGTTGCCCCCAATGTCATGACTTGGACTGTGACCACTTTGCTCATTCATGAGACTACTGTGTACACTGTCCCTCATATAGGATCAGTTGTGCATCAGCCAGTTGAGGAAACATTGACTAGCAGCACTGTCAGAAGTGAAGGCTCTGATGTCTCCAAGGCCACGGGAGTTCATCTTGTACCAGTTTTATTGTAATTTTTGGAATACAAGATCCAGTATTTGTATCCCAAGCTTCCGCATTTCAAGATGCTTAACATACCTCTTCCCTCTCCAATTTTATATCATTTTGGACTCTGCTTGGAAACAGTGTATATGGAATATGCCTTGCGAGCTGTGCCCTGATGCGCCAGACAAACAGGGTGTGAAGCGGCATTTTTTATGGGGCAATCATAATCTCCCAAATTGTTATGCAAGATCAATGATCTTGCATGTGTTTGATATCTGAAGAAATTGTTTTCTGTGCCTTGTCCTTTGTCCCTCCATCCCATCTCATTCTCCCTCAATCATGAAAGACACAGACAACAATGACAAGAAGCTCATTTTATGCCAGTGTACCTTCACACAGTGTAAGGAAGAGATGATCTCAAACACTCAACAAGGACGTTTTCTTTACCTTTGCACTTATAAAAAACATCAATCAAATGATAATACTAAGAAGATTCAATCAATGGTATCTGCTAATCAGGCAGCTCAGGCAGCTCATGATGCTGAATTGTCAAGAGCAATTGATAATCTTCCAATCAGCAACCTCAATTTGCACTCTGCTGAAATACAGCCATTAATTGCTGCTCCTGTGCTAGACTCTCATTTTACTAGAACAAAAAAATTAGTCTTTCTACTTCACAAAATTGAGGATGGTCTCAAAACTCTGCATTCAGATATCAAGGCTGTTGGGAACGCCCTGACTAGAGCCAGCAACATTAAGCTGGCAGGCAATATCAAGGAACTAGGTAACATCAAACAAGCTCTGGCAGAGGAATCAGCCAAGCTTCTTCCAATGGCAATGTCAAAGATTCCAGCTGTGGTTAAAACTTACAAAACAGTATGGTCATTGTTGTCACGACTCCCCCCCCCTCCAGATCCACCCCGAGACACCCCCGGAACCCCATCTGGGACCCTCCCTCTGACCCCACAGAATGCGCCCCACCATCACAACTACCGACACCGCCATCACACACATCAAGGACTGCCATTACCCGGCACTCTGGCAACCACGCATTATGGATCCAGGATCAGCCGCCATCAACCCCCAATCATGACCAGATCATGCCAACCGCTTCTGGGCCATCACACATCACGCATCACGGCTCACTCCGCACCAATTAATCATGTGCCCCACATATGTGATCCCGGTATACAGTCCCCCTCCTGCTACTCAATGTTCCCGGAACTTATCCCAGACACCCCAGAACCCCAGGAACCCAGGCCCAGCCCTGTAGTACTTATAGTGTAGCTCCCTGTTGTATTCGCTAGTCTTGATATTAACTTAAATTGTTGTGTGCCCTCTGCTTGATTGGTATGCGCTGACTGGCATGCTTTGACTGGCACGCTTGAACAACCATGTGCTCTAAGTTTGGTACGTACTTCGCGACTTTAACTTGCTAACTTGGTCTCGTCTTAGAACCTCCGGTTCATGACTCGACCCCCCGCTACTCACTACCCAAAACCCCCGGCCTAGCCCCCCCTCCTGGGTCTACCCCTGCCCACGTCTTGAACCCCAGAGTCTTAGCCCTGGAGTTCCAGACACCCGAGTATCCGTAGGTCAAGTCCACATTGTAAGGGCGTTGCTTTTCTGGAAAGCCCCCAACTCAGCGGAACCTGACACATTCCTCACCCAATGTCTTAACACGTTTCAGGCAAAGCCGCTCACATTTCAGGTTGACAGCTCCCAGGTGGCCTTTGCCACCTCGTACCTCCAGGGGATCGCCTTTGACCACTACACAGCCTTCATCCAGTTTGACCCCAACAACCCAGCACTCTTTTGCTGGCAAGCCTTCATCAACGAGTTCTCTGGGAGGTTCAGGATCTACAACACTGTGGCTGAGGCTGAGGACAACCTCTTCAATCTCCGGATGCGCTCTGAAGAACGCTTCACCACCTTCATCATACGTTTTGAGAAGGAAGCTTACAAGACAGGTTGGAATTACAGCGCCCTCTGGTATGCCCTCCGCCACGCACAGCTGCAACATATCAAGGATGTCCTCCAACTCGCTCCGAAACAACCCTCCTACGACAGATACAAGGCCCTTATCATGCAGATCAACCAATGCTACTGGAAAGACTCCTGTCACGACCCCTCCTCCCCGGAACCTCCCCGGGACATCCCCAGAGCCCCATCCGGGAACCTCTTTCGTCAACCCCACAACGCACCCCGCCCCCACAGCTGCCGACGCCGCCATCACACGCATCAACGATTGCCATCAGCCAGCCCCCCTGGGACCCCTGCATCACGGACCCCGGGATCAACTGCCATCAATGATCGGATCACGCGGCTTGCCTCCGGCCATCATGCATCACGCACCACACATCACCACTCCTCCTGCGCCAATTGATCGTGCATCCCCACATGCAATCCCAGTATACAGTCCCTGCCCGCTACTCAATGGCCCCCAGAACTCATCTCAGACACCCCGGAACCCCGAGACATGGTCCCGTAGTACTTATAGCATAGTTCTCTGCTGTATTCGCTAGTCTTGATATTTACTTTGGTTATTGCATGCCCTCTTGCTTGACTGGTATGCCTTGTTTGGTACGCTTCGACTGGCACGCCTGAGTATTTGCATGCTCTAAGTTTGGTACGCACTTCGCGACTCTTAAGTTACTAACTTGGTCTCGTCTTAGAACCTCCGGTTCACGACTCGACCCCCTTCCAACCCTCAGCTTCTCTCAACCCAAAACCCCCGGACTTAGTCCCCTAGAACCTCCGGTTCACGACTCGACCCCCTTCCAACCCTCAGCTTCTCTCAACCCAAAACCCCCGGACTTAGTCCCCACTCCTGGGATTACCCCTGTCCTTGTCTTGAACCCCGGAGTCCTAGCCCTGGAGTTCCAGACACCCGAGTATTTGTAGGTCAAGTCCGCATTGTAAGGGCGTTGCTTTCCCGGAAAGCCCCCGACTCAGCGGAACCTGACATAATATCAAGACTCTCTCCTTACACCGTTCTTGATGGCTACATATACTCACACTTACTACCCCACCGGGTACCAGACCGACCCTTACGGACGCCCGGTACCCGACCACTACTCCGCGCAGACCCCCCGCCCTGTCTACCCACCCCTCCCATACGAACCTCAGTACCTCCACCGCCACTGGGCCCCCGACCCATCCCTCTATGATCTGGGGCCCTCAGCCAGCTGGGCCCCTCCGCCCAACTTAGCCATGGCACGACCCGTGGAGGTCCCCTCGTACTGGAGCATCCCTGGGGGCCTGCTGGAGACCCCACCAGTACCCAGCAGACCTCGCCCGATTCCCCCCAGCGAGGGCCCCTTTGCACCCACCCCCTACTACAGTTACCAGCGCCCCGTCCCCCAGCCCTGAGGACCCCCCTACCCCGACTACCCCCCTCGCCACTACCCGGCTGCCGCTCCACCCGCTTGAACCCCTCCCTCACCAATGGGACGACAACGCCTCGAGGAGTATGAACGGCACAGGATCTCACCAGAGGACTTCACGCAACGGACAAGGGTGCTGCTCACAGAATTTGGACACGACAACTTCGAAGGCACCCTGCAGGATCTCACCAGAGGACTTCACGCAACGGACAAGGGCGCTGCTCACAGAATTTGGACACAACAACTTCGAAGGCACCCTGGAGGAATGGGCTCACTGCTTGGTCGAATTCAGGGATTGCCTCACGCGAGGAGAACTCCCGGAGCAAACCATGGTAAAGTATAGGCGCAATATGATCCTCTGGGAAGAATTACAGCAGCTGCTCGACAAAGTCCACGCGTCCCCCTCCTCTCAACCTGCGGACCCAGGTCGCTCGATTCACATTCAGCGGGAACCCCCAGAACCGGCCCCGGCAGTCCCGGCAGCCCCCGTGGTCCCCACTCCAGAGCAACAACAACAGGAAAAACGACAGAACGCCTCAGCCATATTGCGGTCCCTCAATCTGACTGGAGGTCTATTCAATCAACCCGCTGCCTTCACGGTAGGCTTGTCAACTTGCCGCAGGGCTAACTCTGTTCCTAGTACCTTTGAGACCTGGGGAAAACCCCAGAGACCCCTGGAACCCCTCCCGCAAATGGACAACACCCGACCACCGCCCCCGGCAAACCCCGGGTGGACACCTCTAGCACGGACGACATGCTGTGCTACATCGACGAGCTCACACATGGCAACAACAAACAGCAACCCGTGCCTGCCCCGGCACTGCCCCCACGTCCGCCCCGGTCCCTCCGGAACCCAGTTTCCGTCGTGACCTGCCGCCCCACTTCAACCTACGGAACCCCCCGCGACCCCCAATGCAAGCATGACCCCCGCGTAACCCGGCACCTGGTCCAGCACCCAGCCCCCCTCCGAACGACCTGACACCACCAAACCCTCCCTGACCACCTCCGCCACCCCCAGCTGAACCTCGAGGACGACCCCCAGGCCCTCCACCTCCGCCACCCCCTGCGTGGAGACCCGGGCCTCCCCCCGGCAGAAACAAACCCCCTGGGCATGGACCCCCAGGTGAGCCACCCAGAGGAGGCCCTCCCAGCGGGTGGGGCCCCGCCCTCGGTGCTTTTCCCCCACAAAGAGGGGGGGTAATCATTACTACTACTACTACAATGCTGGCCCCCCTCCCCGCAACACTGCCAGACCAGACGATGCTCGTGACGCGGACGACTGGACATTCAAAAGCCTGACGCTTTCACGGGCCGGGACCTCTGAAAATGGCGTACCTTCCTCACTCAGTGTCTCAATACATTTCAGGCAAAGCCGCTCACGTTTCAGGTTGACAGCTCCCAGGTGGCCTTTGCCGCATCGTACCTCCAGGAGATCGCCTTCGATCACTACACGGCCCTTATCCAGTTCAACCCCAACAACCCGGCACTCGCTCGCTGGCAAGCCTTCGTCAACAAGTTTTCCGGGAAATTTGGGATCTACAACACCGTGGCCGAGGCCGAGGACAACCTCTTCAACCTCTGGATGCGTGCTGAAGAGTGCTTCACCACCTTTATCGTACGTTTTGAGAAGGAAGCTTACAAAACAGGTTGGAACTACAGTGCCCTCCGGTACGCCCTCCGCCGTGCCCTGCCACAGCGCATCAAGGATGTCTTCCAACTCGCCCCAAAACAACCCTTCTACGACGGATACAAGGCCCTTGTCATGCAGATTGACCAACGCTATTGGGAAGACCGCAGCGAGTACTCAAACTCCTGACCCCTCTGGAACCCTAGGGGAGGACCCCCTTGGCCCTCCGGCGAAGCCTCCAACCCCCAAGGTCGAAACCCTGGTCCCCCCGCGTTCCCTGGCGGCCGACCCCCGGTGAGTCGCGGCCTGCCCAATGCTAACACCGGCAGCGGTGTCCGCCCCCAGGCCCAGCTCAACGCCGCCGTGGCCGCCCACGACCCGGGTGACGTGCCAAGCCCCGAGGAACCCCCGGACAACCCCGAAGATCTTGACTTTGCCAACAAACGGGACGAGGAGGCCCTCCAGGCCAACCGGCTTCAAAAGAAGGGACGACCCTGGATCAAAGTTCCGAAGGATGTGCAGGAACGGCGAAGGAGGGAAGGCGCGTGCATACTCTGCGGTGAGAAAGACCATTTCATTTCCGAGTGCCCCCAATGACAGGTTATGGGACGTGCCACCTGGACCTTCGAAGGAGAGGGCGCCACCTACGAGTATTCGGAAAACGACCCAGCGATTTAGACCCGGAAGATGCTCTAAATCGTGGAATCAACCCCAACGTCTTCTCCGCCCCAGTTTCCCATCTTCGCTCTACAACACTCGCACAGGACACCCTCACTGCTTACCTACCCTCTCACTCCTTGCATTCCCTCCTCCTCAACACCCACCTCACCCTAATCCCCCAACCCCCGAACCCTACCCCAAAGAACGGGCCCCCACCACCCCCCGGGCTCCAATCCTGCTTGTCCCGATCCTTCGTCATCAACGCCAAGCTAGACGGCACCCCGGGACCAATATCGGCCCTTATCGACAGCGGAGCCACCAGGGTTTTCATCAGCGACACCCTCGACCTCCCCCACAACTCCCTCGACCAGCCCCTCCGCCTTCAACGCCTCGACGGCACCCCCTGCTCCTCTGGCCCCATCCAAAGGTCCCATTTGGGGTGCGTGACCCTGGACAACAACTACAAGTTCACCTCCGCCTTCCTGGTCACACGACTTCACGAATCAACCCCGATGGTGCTGGGACTACCTTGGCTGCGCGACACGAACCCCGATATCGACTGGAGGACGCTCACCATGACCTTTCCGGGACCCAAAGACCACCCCTCGACCGCCGTGCACCTCCAGGCCCTAGGGAGCGACCCGGTGCCCAACACCCCTGGGACGACAGCTGCGCCCTCCCCACATACGCCACCCACATCCTCGCCCACTCCGCAAGGTCCCTGATTGACCCCCAAACATTCCTCGGAACAAGTACAAGGGGCCAAACTACTCTAGCCGGTCTCAGACACACGTCAAACCTGCCCCAGCCGACACGCCCGCGACCCCGATCGACCCAAACGCGCTCGACATCAGGATCATTGGAGCTGCCCCCTTTGCTCATGAAGGACGGAACTCCCACGTTTCAGCTACACACCTCGCCTTCTCTCCTGGAAGAACACTTACGAGGGGATGCTATCCCCCCGGAGAAGAAAACCAAGGAGCAGATCCTCTGAGAAGTAGTTCCCCCAGAGTATCACGAATTCGCTGACGTATTCTCCGAAGGAGACGCCAAGGAGATTCCCCCCCACCGTCCCTATGACCATACGATCGACCTCAAGGAAAGAGTCGCCCCCCCTTTTGGCAAGGTGTACAACATGTCGGAGGTCGAGCTCCGGGCTCTCAAGGACTACCTCGACGAAATGCTCGGTAAGGGATTCATCCGACTCTCCGTCTCTGCCGCCGGAGCCCCAGTTCTATTCGCCAAGAAGAAGGACGGCTCGCTCCGACTCTGCGTCAACTACTGGGGACTCAAATCCTAGAATGTGACGCCTCCAACTACGCCATCGCCGGGATCTTCTCACAAATGGAATCTGACAGTGGGGAACCCTGGCCGGTCGCCTTCTACACCAGGTCCATGATTGACGCTGAGCTCAACTACGACATTTACGACAAGGAACTCCTCGCCATTGTCGAAGCCTTCAAGCAATGGCGGGCCTACTTCAAGGGAGCCCGGCACCGGATCCAGGTCTCTTCGGATCACAATAACCTGCAGTACTTCACCACGACCAAGCAACTCAGTCGACGACAGGCCCGATGGTCCGAGATCCTCTCAGAGTACGACTTCACGATCTAGTACAGCCTGGGACGACTTGGCGCTAAGCCTGATGCCCTCACCCGTCGACCGGACGTCTACCCCAAGAAGTCATTCAAGGCGGAACGCAATGCGTTCAATCATCGCGTGGTGATCCCTCCCAAACATTTGAATGCCTTACTGATCTTAAACGAGGAAGGGACCCTGAGTCAGATAATCATCGCGTGGTGATCCCTCCCAAACATTTGAATGCCTTACTGATCTTAAACGAGGAAGGGACCCTGAGTCAGATCCGCCGCACCCCCCGAGACAAGTACTTCACCGACCACGACCCCCACAAACCCCCCAATGGAACCGACCGGGACCCCGCCTTCTCCCTGTCCCCCGACGAGAAACTCCTCCTCCAGGACGGCCGCATCTACGTCCCAGATTACGCCCGACTTCGCTACAACGTCCTCCGTCAACACCATGACCACAAGCTCCGGGGACATCCTGGAATACGTAAGACTCTCCAGCTTATCTCCCGGACTTACTTCTGGCCAGGGTTGAAGAAGGACGTGACCCGTTACATTCAATTGTGCAAGCCCTGCCTCTGGGCCAAGGTCCCCCGACACTGACCGTACGGACTCCTGAAACCCCTGCCGGTCGGACGATGTCCCTGGTCCTCCATATCTCTGGACCACATCGTCGAGCTCCTGGAATCTGAAGGGTTTGATGCCATTCTCATTGTTGTGTGCAGGCTAACCAAACAGGGCATCTTCCTACCCTGCCACACCACGGATACCGCCCCAGACTTCGCCCAGCTGTTCCTCAAGCACGTCTTCACCAAACACGGTCTCCTGGACGACATCGTCTCTGACCGTGGCCCCCTCTTCGTGTCCAAGTTTTGGACTTCTCTGTGTAAGGCCCTTGAAGTAAAGACTAACCTCTCTACCGCCTACCACCCCAAAACCGACGGTCAAACCAAAAGGGTCAACCAGTCCCCCGAGCAGTACCTCCGGCTGTACGTCAACTACTTGCAGGACGACTGGCACGCCGAGCTCCCCCTGGCCAAGTTCATCTACAACAACACGCCGCACTCTGCCACCGGGGTATCGCCTTTCTTTGCCAACAAGGGATACCACCCTCGACTGACGCTCTCGCTCTGGGACATCCCATCGCACGCTGCCCACGAGGTCGCGCGGGATCTCCAGTCTCTTCACGAGTTCCTCCAGGAAGAAATCGACACCGCGAACCAGGCCTATGCAAAACATGCCGACCGGAAACCAGAAGACACCCCTGACTGGACCCCCGGGACAAAGGTATGGTTAGATCGACGCCACCTCCGCACTCGCCGGCCCTCCCCAAAACTTGATCACAAGCGCCTCGGCCCATTCAAAATTTTGAAGAAGGTCTCATCCCATGCCTACAAGATCGAGCTCCCCCCAGGACTTAAAGGCCTGCACCCGGTATTCCACGTCCGCCTCCTAGAACGACACCCCCCAGATTCCTTCTCCGAACAACGATCCGAACCCCCTTCCCTGGTCGAGGTCGAGGACGAGTACCACTACGAGGTCAAAGACATCCTCGACTCCAGGAACATTCGTGGACAACCCCACTTCCTCGTACGATGGAAGGGATATGGCCCAGAGGACGACACTTGGGAACCGCAACGAAACCTCGAAGGCGCCCTCAACAAACTCCGGGACTTCCAGCAACGGCACCCGGGAAATGACCCTCCCGGGCGCAGGACTCACAGACGGCAGTAGTGGGCGTAACCCCCACTTCTGGACTCAGTAGGGATTCAACTCCCATGTATACTGCCTGCTTTTCCTTTCTAGATCTTACTCTCTTTTAGTATCTTTCTTAGTAGCGTCCCGGAATCTGGGCAAGGTGTTCCTTCCAGTTTTCTTTTGCCCCCTTGTTCACACTCCCCGCTGACCACGAGAGACACAGTATATACATTTTTTAGTACGGTACACTATTCTACAGGGTACGAGACAGTAGCAAGAAAACAAGGGCCCCTAGAGCTGGGGCCCCAAATCGTCCTCCCCTCCTCTCGGCCAGCCCCGGAAATCCTCCCCCATTCCGTCCGGACCGTGTTCCTGAAATACCTCCTCCACCAACTGCTCCCAGGACGGGAGAGACTCACCCTCATCCAGGACCCTTTCGAACCAGGAGCCGGGGGCAGGCACATTCCTTTGCTGATGCGCCGACACCACCCGCCCCAGCAAGTCGAGGCCTCGCTCCACCCCGGGGGTCGTCAACTCAGGGCGCTGCCCCTCCTGCAGTGCCGCAAGTGCCACGGCTGCCCTGTCCAAGAGCAGGTGGTGCTCTCGGGCCCAGCCTGGAAATGTCAATGAAGACCAAGTCCAAGGAAAAGAAAAACTCACTTAGAGAGGCCATACGGGCCACCACTAAGTCCCGGTGCAGAGCCCCCACCAACTCCTGGCTCCCCGGGAGCCCCACCCCTTGCCCCAACCTCGTCCTCAAAGCCTCCAACTCGGCTTCGGCTTCCCCTTGGGCTACCCGGGCCTCCTCCATGTCCTGGGGAACCCTCTCCTCCCGATCCCCCTCCAGAACCCTCCCGGCCGCCACTTCCTCCCTTGTCTCCTCCCCATGACCCCCTTCGGCCTGCTCCTGCACAACCTCGGCATTGCCGGCCAGGAGCCCTCCGGACAAGGGAGAAAACACCACGGGGGACAGGCGCGGGAGAGAGACCGGGGACGGGGTCTCTGAGGGCAGACATGCCCTCTTGGAGGGCCCCAGGGAAGGACTGGGCGACGCCCACCTCTTCCCCTTGTCGGGGCACCCTCTGCGACCCTCACAACTACTGGCCCCGGCCCAGGTCACCCGACGGGTGATCAGGACCACGGACCACGGACCGCCCCCGGCCTCCTGGCCCGACCCCCCGCTGGACGCCTCCGCAGGCACCACGGGCACCTCCCCCTCTGGCTCCACCCCCTCGTCCACCGGCTCCACCACCCAGTCCTGCTCCTCGACCCCCATCCTCCAGGTGATCCCCTCCAGCGGCCACTCCTGCTCCTGCGCGACGCAGCGTGCCCTCCACAATGCCGAGATGGAGCACCGCTCGTGGTTGAAGCAGCACGCCTCACATACCGACGTATCTCGGCGGGACGAGGGAACCAGGACGTCGAACTCGCACGGTACCACCCAGCGGGCACAATGCAGACACTGTGATGCCGGAGTTAGCCAGGAAACCCAAGATAGGAACCCACTCACCGGCCCATTGCTCACGCACCAGTTGTGCACGGGCAACCCCCGAGGCCTCTCCAGCGCCTTCTCAAACGCCTCCTGTGATGCGTCCGCCCACGCAACACGCCGGTCGTCCAGGACCACCGAAACCGACCCTACCGCCATTCCAGAGCGGCGGAATCGAGGGGCGGGCAACCTAGGGCGGGGAGGGCGGACAGTCATCTGCGCACACATGGGTGCGGGACGACCCTGACGGGACTCCAAAGGGACGCTAGGACCCGCTTCGGGGGCAGGCTCCGGTTGCTGACTGGGACCCGCCTCCGGGATTGGATTGTTGAGTTGTTCTGGATTAGGAAGGTCAGTTGAGACAGGCGGACAACACGAAAAGCACTCACGTTGCTGGACGAGCTCCGCCACATGCTCCTGGTTGAGGCGAGCCCAGTATCGCGCATCCTGGGCGTGACTTCATTCGTATCTGGGGGCGTTGGCGAATGCGTTGGTGTTCACGACATAGTTGAGTTTGATGGTAAATTTTTTTTTTCGTTACGTGGCAGACTCAATGGCCCCCAGAACTCATCTCAGACACCCCGGAACCCCGAGACATGGTCCCGTAGTACTTATAGCATAGTTCTCTGCTGTATTCGCTAGTCTTGATATTTACTTTGGTTATTGCATGCCCTCTTGCTTGACTGGTATGCCTTGTTTGGTACGCTTCGACTGGCACGCCTGAGTATTTGCATGCTCTAAGTTTGGTACGCACTTCGCGACTCTTAAGTTACTAACTTGGTCTCGTCTTAGAACCTCCGGTTCACGACTCGACCCCCTTCCAACCCTCAGCTTCTCTCAACCCAAAACCCCCGGACTTCGTCCCCACTCCTGGGATTACCCCTGTCCTCGTCTTGAACCCCGGAGTCCTAGCCCCGGAGTTCCAGACACCCGAGTATTTGTAGGTCAAGTCCGCATTGTAAGGGCGTTGCTTTCCCGGAAAGCCCCCAACTCACCGGAACCTGACAACTGCAGCAAGTATTCGAACTTCCGAGCCTCCTGGAACCCTAGGGGAGGACCCCCATGGCCCTCCAGCAAAACCCCCAACCCCCAAATTTGAAACCCTGGTTCCCCCGTGTTCTCTGGCAGCTGACCCCCGGTGAGTTGCAGCCTACCCAATACTAACCCTGGCAGCGGCACCCACCTCCAGGCCCAACTCAATGCTGCCATGGCCGCCAATGACCTGGGCAACGTGCCAAGCTCTGAGGAACCCCTGGAAGACCCCGAAGATCCCGACTTTGCTGACAAATGGGACAAAGAGGCCCTCTAGGCCAACTGGCTCCAGAAAAAAGGATGACCCTTGATCAAGGTTCTATAGGATGTGCAGGAACAATGAAGAAGGAAAGGTGTTTGCATACTTTGTGGTGAGAAAGACCATTTCATCTCCGAGTGCCTCCAATGACAGGTTATGGGACATGCCACCTAGACCTTCAAAGGGGAGGATGCCACCTACGAGTATTCGGAAAATGACCCAGCAATTTAGACCTGGAAGACGCTCTAAATTGCGGAATCAACCCCGATGTCTTCTCCGCCCCGGTTTCCTATTTTTGTTCCATGACACTCGCACAGGACACCCTCATGGCTTACCTACCCTCCCACTCCTCACACTCCCTCCTCCTCAAAACCCACCTCACCCCCTCCAGAATCCCCCTTAACACCCTCGTCGACAGTGGCACCACAGACAACTTCATCAACGAGGCATGGTCTACCTTAGCCCCAGAATCCGCCCAGCAACTCCCGGTCCTGGTGCAACTCTGCCTCTTTGACGGAGACGCCTCTACGGTGGGGGGCATCACTTATTTCATGCGTATGCCCGTTACCTTCATCAACGGACAGACTCACACCCTCTGGATATTGATAACCAAACTCCACTCCTCCACACCCCTGGTCTTAAGGCTCCCGTGGCTCTGAGACACCAACCTCCACATTAATTGGCGACATCTCACCCTTTGCCTGACCCAGGAACCAACGCCCAACGACATCCCCCACTCTCCAGACCCTACCCTGGAGGACCTCCAGAACAGGCCCCCACCACCCCCCGGACTCCAGTCCCACTTGTCCCAATCCTTTGTCATCAATGCCAGGTTGGACGGCACTCCAGGACCAATATTGGCCCTTCTTTGCCTGACCCGGGACCCAACACCCAACGACCAGCAGCTCCCCTTCGACATCCCCCAACCCCCGAACCCTACCCCAAAGAATGGGCCCCCACTACCCCCTGGGCTCCAATCCTGCTTGTCCTGATCCTTCGTCATCAACGCCAAGCTGACAGGCGTTGGTGGTGTATGCATGGGGGGCATGGCTGCCATCCTGGGGGTGTCAGGCATCAGGTCGCTCCCTAGGGCCTGGAGGTGCACGGCGGTCAAGGGATAGTCTTTGGGCCCTGGGAAGGTCATGGTGAGCGTCCTCCAATTGATGTCGGGATTTGTGTTGCGTAGCCAGGGTAGTCCCAGCACCATCAGGGTCAATCTGTGAAGTCGTGTGACCAGGAAGTTGGAGGTGAACTTGTAGTTGTTGGCACCCCAGGACCGATATCGGCCCTTATCGACAGCGGAGCCACCGGAGTTTTCATCAGCGATGCCCTCGACCTTTCCCATGACTCCCTTGACCAGCCCCTCCACCTACAACGCCTCGACGGCACCCCCTCCTCCTCTGGCCCCATCCAGAGGTCTCATTCAGGACGTGTGACCCTGGACAACAACTACAAGTTCACCTCCAACTTCCTGGTCACACGACTTCACAGATTGACCCTGATGGTGCTGGGACTACCCTGGCTACGCAACACAAATCCCGACATCAATTGGAGGACGCTCACCATGACCTTCCCAGGGCCCAAAGACTATCCCTTGACCGCCGTGCACCTCCAGGCCCTAGGGAGCGACCTGATGCCCGACACCCCCAGGATAGCAGCCATGCCCCCCATGCATACACCACCAACGCCTGTCCAAACCCGCAAGGCCCCTGATTGACCCCCAAACATTCCTCAGAACAGGTACAAAGGGCCGAATTACCTGGGCCGGTCTCAGACACACATCAAACCTGCTCCAGCCGATGCATCCGCAATCTTGATCAACCTGAACGCACTCGACATTAGGATCATTGGAGCTGCCCCCTTCACCCGCCTCATGAAGGATGGAACCCCCATGTTTCAGCTACACACCTCACCATCTCTCCCAGAAGAACACCTATGAGGGGACAATATCCCCCAGAAAAGAAAACCGAGGAGCATGTAATAGAGTCACACGTATTACTAGCGTCAATGACGCTATAATTGTTCAGTAGAGTATTATGTAAGACAACATCTTGTTTTCACTCTAAGTACTAGTCAAATGTGATACTGCAGTCTGATTTAGCACTGTGTGATACACACAAGATAGTTCTAACTCGTAACTCTAGGTTACATTTTTTTAAATCTTCTGCTATCAGCTTTAGACTCTAGGCTTGTTACCGACTAGGCAACTCTCATCAAAACCTCTCAATTTTCTGTTGGCATCACATCAAGAACGTGCTTCCATGACTGGTTCTCTTGATCTGGACCCCCCTTTCCCAGCTGTAGACACAGGTAAACAACCTGTGCTTCAAGCGGGGAAGACGCAATCCGCGTCTGCATATCAACCCCTGCCAAAGTGGGACGAGAAGATACCTCGTGATGTCAGCGCAAGCTTTGGAATGCCTGGTAGGCTATCCATATCATGGATGATGTCCATTGTACAACCTGGTGGTAAACCAGGAGAGAGATCTGCGGTCTCAGGAGTGTCGCTGCCAGTGAGCCAAATGCCTTCATTGATGTATCCGGTATTGCCTGAGAGCTCGTCAGCTCATTCTGAGGGTCAACTGGACGTTACCCAGTACTCGGAAATGGTACAAGGCAGCGCGTTTGCACATAGTACCCCATTCCGGACTGGACCTACTGAGCAGCATTTGGAATATGTGGCCGATGCTGCCACTGATGATACGACGCTGTACCAGCAGTCAGGGACAAAACATGCACCAGAAGTCAAAATAAACATTTAATTATAGGCTGAAAACTGTAAGCCTCCTGGTAGCAGTCTCAACAAATATCTATCTCCAAAAATATCCCAACAAATACACAGAAAAGTACAGAACAACAGGCAGGGACTGGCTCAAACTATCAGCTCAACAATAGTCTAACCACTGTCATGGAGAGGAAAAGCATGGAAGCTGGCAATGGACGGAACAGGATGAAATTGGGAAATTATTATTTGCATTCAAGATCATAATTCTCAATTTCATCATCAAATCAGTCAATGGGAACAGGATGAAATTGGGAAATTATTATTTGCATTCAAGATCATAATTCTCAATTTCATCATCAAATCAGTCAATGTTCGGCAATGGACAGAATAGGATGAAATTGGGAAATTATTATTTGCATTCAAGATCATAATTCTCAATTTCATCATCAAATCAGTCAATGTTCGGCAATGGATGGAATAGGATGAAATTGGGAAATTATTATTTGCATTCAAGATCATAATTCTCAATTTCATTGTCAAATCAGTCAATTTTCAATTTGACAACAAGGAGGGGAAAAGGAAAGAAGTAGGGGATGCAGGGAAGCGCTAAAAGAGGAAAGAGGGATCTATGAAGGAGATCGTGCTAAATGGAGCTCAAGCAAATGGAGAAGTGGCAATCAGAAACATCCAGAAGAATGGCGGAACAAGAAGTTGAATGGTGGAGCAGGTGGCACTGAAACAGGCCTCCCAAAAGGGAAATTGGACTATCAAATACGTTCTGGAAGTTGGAGAGTTTCCGACAAAGAGTCATATGTAGATAGTGGTCTGTGCACCAGAAAAACAGTATAAATAGCCCAAGTTTAGTAGAGAATAGGCAGGAAATTGATAGGCAAAGGCTCGGTGATTCCCAGGGAGTGAATTGCTTAGGCCGGAGTTTGTTAAGAAACCTCAGCGTTTTGCAAAGTTATTAAACGCATTCAAAATAATAATTATCCCTTTCATCATCAAAGTCAGTGTGAATTCAAGGTCATATTCTACACTAGCAAGCCCCAGAACTATCAAGTAATACTTCTACCAAGTACTACACTGAACTGGGACCGTCATCGCTGACAACACAAGGACAGAAGCAAGGACCAGCAATAGTGGTCAGTAGGGAGGACAACGATGTCGTAAGGTTGGAAAAGGCGTTGACAGCACCAGGAATTCCAGAGTTGCACAGAAGGGCTGGCAAACAGCCTCAGGAGAGTTATGGCATTGTTAGTGGAGTGCCTCAGCAGGCATTGTCTGAGGTAGAGACTGTGACGACAACTCCAGCAGAGCCAGAGGCACTACTTGCAGTGCAGGAGGTTAAGACACCTTGAAAGCAAGTTACAATCAAGGAAGAGGTGGACGAAGTCCACATTCTTGAGGAGCAAACGCGACCACAACGTGTAGTGCGATGCATCCACCTAGTGGACAACTGGAATGAACACGTCAATTACCAGAGGATATGCAACCAGGACTTGCACAATCATGGTGAGTCGTTAATTGACAACCAGGGGGTAGCCTTTGAAGGGCATGAGGGTGTAACGCCTGTCAATAAGATGCAGCAACAATTCATGGCTCAAACTGCTGAACGGGACAGAGGTCCAGGTGGTAGTGATAACAGTAGTGATCACTACAAATGGAGAGAGCCAAGTCGTCACAATAACGACGGTGGAGATCATGATCGCAGAAATAATGATTGGGACGATAATAATTGCCATGATAGTGGCAGGCAGGCTGGTGGGTTACCAGCAGAGCAACAAGTGAGGCAACAGCCCACCCCATGGCCAGAAAGAGTGGCCAATAAGCACCTGTTTTGCAGTCCCCAGGCATATTTGATGCCTGCACCTCATGAGTTGCATGAAACTACGCCAGGAATGAATGAAGCGGTCAGGATCCATATAGATCATATGCATGACCGTCTCACTTGTCTGGTGGATGACTTCCTTGGAGTCAGGTTTAAATTTCCTGCTGGGGTAAGTCCCCACAAATCCGATGGTAAGCACATATGTGCGTACGCCGGAGGACATAGGTTCTTCCAACTGGAGGACTGGGCCATGGACGTCTGCTACCACCTGGCAGCCTGCTGCTATGGTGGAGACAACATGGACCAGGAAAGGATATTTGTGCTACATGAATTTATGGAGAGAGAGGCTTGGAATTGGTTCCGTCGCCATGTCCTCTACATTAATCATGACAAACCACATTGGACATTTAAAGAAGTCCTGATAGGACTGTATAATCGTTTTGTCAATGCTGCTACAATGCAGGAAGCTTGTGATGCCTTTAGATAGGCAGTGTATGACGCTAAGACTGGTGTCCAGACCTTTTATGATGACCTGGTGGGTCATGCACAGAATATGGCCATCTATCCAGACAAATACACTATTCGCAAGACATTCCTGGATGGAATACCCGCAGACATGAGGAGGGCGTTAATACGCGACGACAATTTGTCTCCGGAGGTCAATACTGTGACCAAATTCTTGGTGTATGCCATCCGTTATGAGCAGTCGACATGGACTGCAAACCATTATGAGCAGTGGAGTTCACACCAAGGAACCGTGAACCGTCAGGCAGTGAAGGGGGGGACCTTCCTGGCCAAACGGACGGAGATGGAGAACAATTGCAATCAGCAATTTGTTGTCCGTAAGACAATTCCTGGAGGCCAATGGCCTCAATCGAAGCCTGCTGGGCAATTGCCAGCAAAGGATAGTCGACCCTTTTTGGGTCAGAACCAAGTAGCAACAAGAGGGGTGGTAGCGCCTGCAGCGCGTATGGCAAGCAAACCTGCTGGGGCTCCAGGAGCGGCCCAGAGAAGGCCTGCCGGAGATCCCTCAGCGTGCTACAATTGTGGCAGGAGCGGGCATTTTGCTAAGGAATACCCCGCCCCTCCTAAGGCACACATCCAAGCGGACCATACAGCTGCAGCACCTAGTGATGTCATCAGTGATGATGAGGACAATGATATTGTCGACAAATTGGAGGAGGAGCTGCAAGTAGAGGCTGACAGTTTGGAAGTGGATGATGCCAAGAGCGTCCAGATTGATGACAATGAATACATTGCAGTGGACGTGTACGACAGCAATTATTATGCTCGTGATGACAAGGAAGAACACCTGTTTGCACTGACAGAGTGCTGTGGAGATCAGCGCGTCTGAATGAGATGCATAACCCTGCAGAAGGCAACTAATAAGTTGCAGAGGCCACGCTATACTCCTGAGGAGACGGAGTGCCTGGTCACGTATGTTGATGTTAATGGACATCCGGCATGGACATTGTGGGACTCTGGGAGTACCACTACGGGCATTACGCCCCAGTTTGCTCACGTCAACGCAATTCGTGTTCATGAACTGGAGGAGCCATTGATGCTCCAGCTGGGGACTGTAGAGAGTCACGCCATGGTGCAGTTTGGCACAGAAGTGAGAATAAAGACGTCAGGGACATTGACAAAAGAATATGTGGATATAGCAAATTTTGATTGCTACAACATGATCATCGGTACACCGTTCATGCGTAAGAACAAGGTGTCACTGGATTTTGTGAATGACATGGTTGTTGTGAATGGTACACCTTTGAAGGCAGAGAAAGTCGTGTTAAACGACACAGATGGTTGTTTGAGGCGCTATTGCGCAACTGAAAAGCGGCGTGATGAACGCAACTAACTAGATGGTTGCAGGAGAGCAACCATACAGGAGGTGGAGGACAAACAGGTCCCACCGAAAAGCCTGCTGGCAGACTCGCCAGCTATACTGATGTCTGAGGAAGAGTTTCAAGGAACTCTGAAGAAGGAGAAGCACCCGGATGTGACTGGGCATATCAGTGGAAAGCCTAAACAGGCTGTACAGTGCAAGAATGAGCGTGGTAACCGTGTGGTGGAGTCGCTGGAATGCCAGCGGACTAGCTCTCGAGTGAAGGTTAAGGATCTCGTCAAGGACAAGGTATACAGTACGATGGGAACTGTGAGTAGCACTAGGTCGCTAATGGATCGACCAGTGCCTCGGCCAGGAGTGCAATGGGCATATGACCCACAAATGCCATGGGAGTGGAACGAGCTGGTGGCATCAATGGTGATGCAGACTGTGGGAAGGGTGCAGGCGACCCAGACGGGGGAAGTATACCGTCACGCACAAGAGGATGAGATTTCCAAAACAGTGGATATTGTATTTAATGGACTCTCGTTGAAAGCAAGAAGTGTGTAGTTGTCGTCAAGTACAACAAGAGTGGGGGATAGACAAACCGTTGTAAGGTTGAATCCAGGAGATCTCACAGAAGAGCACGTACGTGCCTTATGGGAGCAATTTGAACCAAAGGTTCAGCCACGTATAGCACACGTAGTAAAAGATCTCATTCTGGTGAGAACCACCATGACAGTGTCGGACTTGTCGTGGATCTATCTCAAGGAGATAGTGCACCTCCATGGATTGCCAAGCTTGATCGTAAGCAATTGAGATGCTAAGTTCACTTCCAAATGGTGGAAGGAGCTGCACAAACTGCTAGGAGCAAAGTTGCTCATGTCAATGTTGTTTCATCTGCAAACAGATGGTCAAACTGAACACGTGAATAGAAATATTGTGCAAATACTGCGAGCATTTGTATGTCCTGATCAGAAGGACTGGGTGGATAGATGTCCACTTGTGGAATTTGCGATAAACGCAAGCATATCAGAAACCACAGGGTATTCACCCTTTGAATTCAACAATGGCTACATGCCATCCATGATTCGTGAACTTTGTACAGACAAAGTTATTCATGTGGGAGTAAAGCAGTTTGCGCACACCGCACTAGGAAACTTGGCAGATACCCATGATGCAATTATAGAATCACATGTATGGCAGACCAAACATGCGAATAATCGCAGATGTGATGAGCCAGACATTGAGAAAGGGAACCTAGTGTACCTTTCAACAAAGAACTTGAACCTGCCAAAGGACAGGGCAAGTAAGTTGTGTCTGAAGTGGATTGGACCATATAAGGTCCTTGAGGCGGAGCCGAGCATGTTGTCAGGTTCCGCTGAGTCAGGGGCTTTCCTGGAAAGCAACACCCTTACAATGCGGACTTGACCTACGGATACTCAGGTGTCTGGAACTCTGGGGCTAGGACTCCAGGGTTCAAGACAGGGACAGGGGTAATCCCAGGGGTTTTGGGATGAGGGTAGCTGAGGGTTGGGTGGGGGGTCAAGTCGTGAACCAGAGGTTCTAAGATGAGACCAAGTTAGCAAGTTAAAGTCGCGAAGTATGTACCAAACTTAGAGCATGCGGTTATTCAGGCGTGCTAGTCGAAGCGTACCAATCAGGGCATACCAGTCAAACAAAAGGGCACGCAACAATCAAAGTTAATATCAAGACTAGTGATTACAATGGGGGGCTACACTATAAGTATTACGGGGTCAGGTCCAGGTTCCTAGGGTTCTGGGGTGTCTGGAATAAGTTCCGGGGGTCATTGAGTAGCGGGAGGGGGACTGTATACTGGGATTGCGCGTGTGGGGCACACGATCAATTGGCACGGAGTGAGCCATGATGCGTGATGGCCCGGAAGCGGTCACTGTGATCCGATTGTGACCGGGGTTGATGGCGGCAGACCCTGGATCCATGATGCGTGGTTGCTGGGGTGCCGGGTGATGGCGGTGTCGGTAGTGGTGATGGCGGGGCACGTTCTGCGGGGTCGGAGGGAGGGTCCTGGATGGAGTTCTGGGGGTGTCTCAGGGTGGATCCCGAGGGGGGGGGGGTTGTGACACACGTCTAACTACGTGCTGGAACTACCCCATGCGCTGCAAGCGTGCAGAATAGTTTCTAAGTTTCATGTGTCACTATTGCAACCATATATGGCCAGTAGTGATGTGCTCTTCCCTAATTGCGCAACTCCGGAGCCATATGACTTTGGAACTGGCAATGACCAGGAGTGGTTTGTAGATGACCTCATTGGTCATTGGTGGACAAAGGAAAACCTCAAATTTGAGGTAAGGTGGAGCTTAGGTGATACTATCTGGGAACCGCTAGTGAACTACAAAGACCTTGCAGCGATGGACAGGTATCTAGAGTTGCAGGGCATGAAACACCCTCAACAGCTAGCAAAATGCGTGTAACGCGCGTGTGGTGGTGGAATGTGGACAAAGTCCACTTTGATAGCTGGTGACTAACTGGGTGGCTACTAATTGTGGCTGCTGATTGTGGCTGTTTACGCGACTATGATGGCCAGTGAGAGGCCAGGTGGCATGTATTTGTGGTTATTTACACCACTAGTGGAGTTGGGAGATTGTTTTTTTTCTTTCTTTCCTCAGTCCCAATACACGTAGCTTACATGTCGCAGTTTAATGGCCTATTGGGGGCCGCAAAAGAGTGTTCAGAGCCGGCAAGGCTCTAGTGGAGGGGGGAGACCCCCAAATATTATGTGAGATTATCAATACCAGGGGCAGCTGCCATATGCAGCGGCAAGTCAGTTTCAGTCAGCGGGCATGGCCTATCCAGGCTGTGAGGAGCCGCTTCCATACCAGACACCCCTCCACTCGCAAGAGATGGAGGTCGATGACAAAGGGCGCTATGGGCGCCCGGAGGACAGCACGTGCTGTGAGCGCTATTACCAGGAACCATTGTCACGCTCATTTGCATCAAATCTGACATATGCGGGTGTGGTGATGGGGCTGCCGTCAGTGCCATGGGTGCATTGGCCTGTGGCAGAGTTGTATGTGGAGCCTGCGCCACAAGCGCAGAAGTTAGCAGTGCCAGACGTACTGTTGGGCAGATTGGAAGCAGCAGGACAGCCAGTCCCTGCAACTGTGTCCTTCCTGCAGGACAGTCTGGCCATGATGGTGATGGAGGGATTGCTTGACCAGATTGAGCTGATAAAGAGGCAGCACATCGCAGCGCTGGAACAGATCAAATGCACATCTAAGTGCAAAGTGTCCACATTTGAGGAACCGACTGCCAAGGTCAAAAGGGCTAAACATCAGCCCAGTCAACCGGTCAAACCTCCACAGGCAAGGATGCTATCAGCCGCGCAATTCACATGCCTGGAGCAGTCTGCTCAGCCTGTTGCTTTGTCATCACAATTACCCAGTCCGGGCCCTCAGGCCTCCTCAGAGTCGCTGGCTGCCGTCAGTGAACCCTTGGCAGGTCTGTCCCTGGGTCAGCAGGAATCCGCATTGTCTCAGGCTCCACCTATGGGGCCCAAAACTGTCGCTGTGGCACCAAGAGCGCCCATTACTGTTGTCCCTTGTGCTGAGCCTGGAGGGAGAATTCTGGCACAAAATGCGCCTGCTCCTCTGGTGGCTCAGCCACCATTCAAATCTTCTGCCCTGGCCTAGTCGGGGTCTGCATGCCATAAGCCTCCTCTTGATGCCTCCAAGCTGGAGGTGATAGAGTTTTTGGCTGGCATTCCCGCACAGGCCAGGAAGGTCTTGATGTTGTTTTTATTGCCTGTTACCGTGCCTGCTCTGCAGGCACACTTTCCCATGGTTGTTCTGACCACCAACCCTCACTCCCCGGAGCAATATGATGGTCTGGTGGTGACCTCGAGGAATCGTCCCATGCCTGAAAAAGGCAAAGCACCTGTGGCCTCCTTATCTGACAAGAGCGACTATGGAGAGTCGAGCTCTGAGCATGAGGAGGAGGCAGAAGAAGGGGAATCGGCAGCAGACCAATTCCAGAGAGTATCGTGCAATAAGTGCATTGCAAAAAAGAAGGTGATTCGCACCAAGGAGCTGCAGGCCCTCAAACAGAGGTCCAAGGATGAGTTTTTGGGGAGAATCCCCAATGAATTGGGGGTGAAGGTGTGGGCACCACTCAATATTGAGCAAACAAACTCGTGCTTCAGAGGAGCACTCAGCCACTGCACTTATTATTTGTATCAGTCGAATACCGTGCTGTTGGGAGCCGAGGCCAATCAGGCAGCGGCATATCTTCTGGGCACTGTGCTGGCATTCCTGCCAGCATCATTTACAAGTATTCCCCTTGCGGCCTCCCCTGCACTCCATTAGAGCTGGATCGGCTCTACAAATACTATTCGAACAAGCATGCTCCCTGTCACAAACAAATTACTGCCTACCTCCTCATCACGGAGCTTCAGATGTTTGCTCAGCAAACCAATGAGTCATTACATGACCGAACAATGATGCTCCTGATGAAGGACCCGCGATATCAGAACCTCGTCAGCCCAATCCAGGGGGCTGACGACCTTGCGCTTGTTGAGCACCGACACATACCAGGGCGCTTTCTGCGCACAAAAGAAGATGGCTCAACCGCGCTGCACGTAATGCGTGCTCAAGATCCAGCCACACCGTTTGACCTGGATCAGCTTGCGCAATACGCGCTGATCTTTGATCATCCGGGGTTGGAAAACACGTATCAAGGCATTGCGGTTGATCATGCCTACTGCATGCACTGGCAAACCCTCTTTGGGTTCACCTTTTGCCAAGCTCTTTGTGCTAACAGCGCAGCCAAGCCCGTGATTGTGCGGCGCATAACCCTCGTCATGGCCCACCTGGGTCTGTACCGTGAGGCTATCGCCTCTTATAATTCCATGTTTCCAGACCAGCTGTTTGAGCCCCAGAGAGGGCCCCAGCTGGAACTTCACCCCATGCACATACCCAATGAGTTTGCACAAAACTTTTCAGATGACGACACGTTATGCGTCTTGCTACACAACCAGATACCTGTCAACTGGGTGGACCATGTGTATACCTACGGAGTGGTCTTCCTGGAACAGCAGTTCCACACCCCCACAATGTCTATGGACATCTTCTGCCAAATCGATGACAAGCGCATGGAGCGCTTGAACAAATACGGCACCCCTCCCGCAATTCCACAATGGGATGGATGGTGGGAGATGACTGAAGACGATCATTATCATCTTATGTTCAAGCACAACAAGGAAAGTCATCTTCCCGAAAACCCCGAGGCCAATGGCCTCTACTATTTCATTGGCATGGACTCAAACCAGGTCTGCCTCCTAAAATGCATGGCAGTGCATGACCTGCCTGCAGCTGACATGGACCCAAGCCGGGTCAATCTCCTACCACACACGGCAGCGCAGAGTATGCTACTCACCAATGCTTCAGCAATTAATGTCGCACTAACTGAGTCTATGGTGATAGACACACCTGTAGTCGAGGGGCCTAACACCCCACCAAGGACGGAATCGGCACCTCCCCCTCCCATGATTAACATTGCACTGGAGGAGAAGTCAATGGTGACTGAGATGGGAGCAGGTGCGGGAGCATCATCAGATGGGTTCTAGACCCATATTTTGTTATGTAGGTACCTCCAAGTAATTCACTCGAAACATTCCAGCTGATACGCACCCCAGAGTCGCGTGTAGATACAGCGGACTCAGAGGAGGGGTCACTCGAATTTTGTTTTCTTTATTTATATATATATATATTCATGCTGCATCTACTGCTGGCGCAACATGTGCATCTGTCTGATAAGGACTGATTCCTATTGTGTCTAGATGACACATCTACATTGCGAACAAATACTAACGTCTTGCAGCAATGCAATACACATGTTATTTATCTGATGTTTGCACTATCATGCACCCTACATCTCACTCCAACTCCCTTCCTAAGACCGAGTATTCAGTCTCATTGGGGGGTATGTAATGGAGTCACATGTATTACTAGCATTAACAATGCTATAATTGTTCAGTAGAGTATTACATAAGACAACATCTTGTTTTCACTCTAAATACTAGTCAAATCCAATACTGTGGTCTGATTTAGCACTGTGTGATACACACAAGATAGTTCTAACTCATAACTCTAGGTTACATTGTTACAGAGCAAATCCTCCGAGAAGTAGTTCCCCCAGAGTATCATGAGTTTGCTGACGTATTCTCTGAAGGAGACGCCAAGGAGATTCCCCCTCACTGCCCCTATGACCATATGATCGACCTTGAGGAAGGAGCTGCCCCCCCTTTTGGCAAGGTATACAACATGTCGGAAGTCAAACTCTGGGCCCTCAAGGACTACCTCGATGAAATGCTCGGGAAGGGATTTATCCGACCCTCCGCCTCCACTGCCAGAGCCCCAGTTCTATTCACCAAGAAGAAGGACGGTTCGCTCTGACTCTGCATCGACTACCGGGGACTCAATAAGATCACCAAGAAGAACCGCTATCTGCTCCCGCTCATTGGCAATCTGGTTGATCGACTCCGCAGTGCCAAGGTTTACACAAAAATTGACCTATGCTCTGGCTACAACAACGTCTGCATTGCCCTGGGACACAAGTGGAAAACCGTGTTCTGCACGCAGTATGGTCTGTTTGAGTACCTTGTGATGCCTTTTGGGATGACTAACTCCCCACCACATTCCAATACTTCATGAACAACATCTTCCATGACATGAGCCTGTTTTTGTGATTGTCTACCTGGACGACATCCTCATCTACTCTGACTTGAAGGAGGACCACCAGAAGCATGTCTGGCAAGTCCTTGAACGCCTCTGGAAACACAACCTCCACGCCAAGCCCAAGAAGTGTTCCTTCTACACGGAAGAGATTGAGTATCTCGGTGTCATCATATCTCCTAATGGCCTTTGCATGGACCCCCACAAGGTCAAGGCCATTGTCAACTAGCTGCAACCCCAGAACGTCAAGAAAGTACAACCCTTCTTGGGTTTGGCTAATTTCTACCAGAGGTTTATAGACAACTACTCCGGTATCACAAAACCCCTCAACTAGCTCACACGCAAGGACATCGCATGGAATTGGGACAGTAAGTGCCAGAGCATCTTTAACCTGCTCAAAGAGGCTTTCACAGCCACCCCCGTACTCCGGCACTACGACCCCACCCTTCCGATCATCCTAGAATGTGACACCTCTGACTACGCCATCGCCGGGATTCTCTTGCAGATGGGATCTGATGGTGGGGAGCCCCAGCCAGTCGCCTTCTACACCCGGTCCATGATCAACGCCGAGCTCAACTACAACATCTACGACAAGGAGCTCCTTGCCATTGTCAAAGCCTTCAAACAATGGCAAGCCTACCTCGAGGGAGCCTGGCACAGGATCCAGGTCTACTTGGATCACAACAACCTGCAGTACTTCACCATGACCAAGCAACTTAGTCGACAACAGGCCCAATGGTCCGAGATCCTCTCAGAGTACGACTTCACGGTCCAGTACTGCCCAGGATGACTCAGAGCTAAACCCGATGCCCTCACCCAACGACCGGACATCTATCCAAAGAAGTCATTCGAGGTGGAGTGCAATGTGTTCAACCATTGCATGGTGATCCCTCCCAAACATCTGAATGCCGTACTGATTTTAAACAACAAAGAGACCCTGAGCCAGATCCGCCGCACCCTCTGAGACAAGTACTTCACCAACCATGACCCCCGCAACCCCCTCGACAGAACTGACTGGGACCCCACCTTTTCCTTGTCCCTCGACAAAAAACTCCTTCTCCGGGACAGCCGCATCTACGTCCCAGATCACGCCCGACTTTGCTACAACGTTCTTTGCCAACCCCACAACCACAAGCTCCGGGGACACCCTGGGATATGTAAGACCCTCCAGCTTATCTCCCGGGCTTACTTTTGGCCAGAGTTGAAGAAGGATGTGACCCGCTACATTTGATCATGCAAACCCTGCCTCCAGGCCAAGGTCCCCCGACACCGACCATATGGACTCCTAAAACCCCTGCCGGTCAGACGACGCCCCTGGTCCTCCATATCCCTGGATCACATCGTCAAACTTCCAGAATCTGAAGGGTTCGATGCCATTCTCATCGTTGTGTGTAGGCTAACCAAACAGGGCATCTTCCTACTCTGCCACACCATGAACACCACTCCAGACTTCGCCCAGCTGTTCCTTGAGCACGTCTTTGCCAAGCATGGACTCCTGGACGACATCGTCTCCAACTATGGCCCACTCTGTGTGTCCAAGTTTTGGACTTCCCTGTGTAAGGCCCTTGAAGTAAAGACTAACCTTTCTACCGCCTACCACCCCAAAACCGACGGACAAACCAAAAGGGTCAATCAGTCTCTTGAGCAATACCTCCAGCTGTACACCAAGCTCCCCCTGGCCAAGTTCACCTACAACAACACGCCACACTCTGCCACCGGAGTATCACTCTTCTTTGCCAACAAGAGATACCACCCCCGACTAACACTCTTGCTCCGGGACATCCCATTGCACACTGCCCACAAGGTCGCCCAGGATCTCCAGTCCCTTCACAAGTTCCTCTGGGAGGAAATCAACACCGCAAACCAGGCCTATGCAAAACACACTGACCAAAAACGGGAAGACACCCCCGACTGGACCCCCGGGACAAAGGTATGGTTAGATCAATGCCACCTCCACACCTGCCAGCCCTCCCCAAAACTTGATCACAAGCACCTTGGCCTGTTCAAGATCTTGAAGAAAGTCTCATTCTATGCCTACAAGATCGAGCTCCCCCTGGGACTTGAAGGTCTGCACCTGGTATTCCATGTCTGCCTCCTGGAACAACACCCCCCGGATCTCTTCTCTGAATGATGCCCCAAGCCCCCTCCCCTGGTTGAGGTCGAGGACAAGTACCACTACATGGTTGAAGACATCCTCGACTCCCGGAACATTTGTGGATGACCCCACTTCCTCATACAATGGAAGGGATATGGCCCAGAGGACGACACCTGGGAACCATGTCAAAACCTCGAAGACGCCCTCGACAAACTCTGGGACTTCCAGCAACAGCATCCGGGAAACAACCCTCCCAGGTGCAGGACCCACAGATGGCAGTAGTAGGCATAACCCCTGCCTCTGGGCTCACTTGGGATTCAACTCCCACATATATTTCCCGCTTTCTTCTGCGGTCTCTCTCTTTCTTACCCACTTTAATATTTCCAAGCCCTGGGAGCTGTCTCCCTATAACAAGGCCTGGGAGACCCCCTAACTTACAGTTCGTTTCTTCACACCTGGTTCCTGAGTCCCAAAGGAGCAAGTATATACAGTGCTACTCTACAGTATGGTACAAGGTGACAGTGTCAAGAAGGCAAAAAATGATGACTATGGTGAAGGTCCCTGACCCCCCTCCTCCTCCTCCTCCCCAGATCCTGACAGCCAACCCTGAACCTCCCCCCCTCCCAGCTCCCCTGAAACATGTTTGCGGGACGCCTCCTCCAGCAATTGGTCCCAGGAAGGGAGCGGCTCGCCCTCATCGAGTACCTGCTCAAACTAGGTCCCCAGAGCAGGGATGTTCCTTCGCCGGTGTGCGGCCACAACCCTCCCCAACAAATCCATGCCCTGCTCTACCCCAGGAGTTGTCAGCTCAGGCCGCTGCCCCTCCTGCAATGAGGCAAGAGCCGTGGCTGCCCTGTCCAGGAGCAGTCAATGCTCCTGAGCCCAACCTGGAGACGTCACTAAGGCAAACCCAGGACACAAGAACACTCACTGAGAGCCAACATCCAGGCCACCACCACGTCCTGCAGGCTCAGGGGAGCCGGCTCCAGATGACCCGTCCCCTGCTTCAATTGAGCCCACAGTGCTTCCTGCTCGGCCTCCAACTCCCCCTGAGCAACCCGCACTGCCTCCAACTCCTGGAGTAACACTGCGTGGCCCTCCTCCACCTTCCTACAGGCTACCGCCTCCTGCCTCGCATCATCCTTGCTCCAAGCCAATGAGATCTGGGCCCCCACAGACGACCTGCTGTTGTCAGGTGGAGGTCCACGACCTCCCTTTGCCCCTGCTCAGACCGTGCCAGATGCTCCTGGAGCGCTCTCACGTCAACATCCAGCAGCCACCCGATGAAGAAGAGGAGACTGGGGACAAACGTGGGGGGGAGATGGGGATGGCGTCCCCAAGTGTGCCCTCTTGGAGGGCCCAGGGGACAAACTAGGCGACACCTGCTGCTTCCCCTTATCCGGGTGCCCCCCTCGTCCCTCCCTGCTTGCCCAGGCCCAGGCCCTCCAGCACATGATCATCACCATGGGCTGGCCCTGGCCCCTGACCCCGATGCTCCCTTTTCCCATAGAAACTGCTGGCAAGGGCTCACCTCCTGGCGCCCCAGCCTGAACCCTCCCGGACCCTGCTGCCGGCCCTCCTACCAGCTCCACAACCCAGTCCCTCTCCTCCACTTCCATTCTCTGGGTCACCCCCCCAGCAGCCAGCCTTGCTCCCACAACATGCAGCGAGCCCTCCACAGTGCGGACACGGAACATCTCTCATGGTTGAGGCGACATGCCTTGCACACAGACATGTCCTGCCGGGATGAGGGTTCCAGAACCTCAAAGATGCATGGCACCACCTGGCAAGCACAGTGCACACACTGGGACCGATGTCAGCAAACGACCCAGAGGTAGGAAAGCGCTTACCGGCCCATTACTCACATACCACTCATGAGTGGGCAACCCACAGGGCCTCTCCAGGGCCTGCTCAAAAGCCCCCTGCACAAGATCGGCCCAGGGGATGCAAAGGTTGTCGGGCACCACCAAAATGGTCTCCAGGGCCATCCTGGATTGCCGGAAACAAGGAGCAACAAGACAAGGGCGTGGCGTGGCATGGGGGGGCCAGAGCTGCACAGTCATCCGCACAATGGGATGCATGGGATGACTCAGCCCCACCTTGGGCTCAGGAGGCTGCTCGAGCTGGGCCTGGGAGACCCCGGAAGTTGATCAGGTCCCACCTCTGAGGCAGGTGCGTTTTGTTGTTCTAAAAAAAAGAAGGTTGGCCATGCCAAGCAAAACCTGCACGGATGCACTTACGTTGTTGGGCGAGTGCCGCTATGCACTCTCAATCCAGGCAACACCAGTACTGGGCATCCCAGGCCTCCCACACAACCAGGGGTGCGACTTTGTTGGTGGGTGGGGGTGTCAGGAAATGTGTTGGGTATGTGACATGGTTGAGTTTGATGGTAAAATTTTTTTGATACGTGTCAGGACATGTGCCGGATCCCACACCTGGACCCTGGCCCGGACCACCAGCTACACGTGCCTTGGAGGGTCTCGGAGCTGGGGGGGGTGATGTCACGACCCCCCCAGAACCCCATCTGGGACCCTCCCTCTGATCTCACAGAACGTGCCCCACCATCACATGCATCAAGGACTGCCATCACCCAGCACCCCAGCAACCACACATCACAGATCCAGGATCAGCTGCCATCAACCCCCGATCACAACCGGATCACGCCAACCGCTTCTGGGCCATCACACATCACGCATCACAGCTCACTCCGCACCAATTGATCACGTGCCCCACACACGTGATCCCAGTATACAGTCCCCCTCCCGCTACTCAATGCCCCCGGAACTTATCTCAGACACCCCAGAACTCCAGGAACCTGGGCCCAGCCCCGTAGTACTTATAGTGTCGCTCCCCATTGTATTCGCTAGTCTTGATATTAACTTGAATTGTTGCATGCCCTCTGCTTGATTGGTATGCGCTGACTGGCATGCTTTGACTGGCATGCTTGAACAACCTCGTGCTCTAAGTTTGGTATGCACTTTGTGACTTATAATTTGTTAACCGGGTCTTGTCTTAGAACTCCCAGTTCCCGACTCGACCAACCCCCAACCCTCAGCTTCTAAAACACCCAAAGCCCCTGGGTCAAGTTCCCTACCCCAGGACCACCCCTTGTCCACGTCTTGAACCCCGAAGTCCTCGCCCGGAGTTCCAGACACCTGAGTATCTGTAGATCAAGTCCGCCTCATAAGGGCGTTGCTTTCCTGGAAAGCCCCCAACTCAGCGGAACCTGACAATTGTGGAATACAGTCCACAGCCTTTTCAAAGTCATGATGTAGACATGGCAAGATGCCTTGGCAAGACGCATTGCTCAGGAGGATGCTTTAGCTAGGAGTAAGTTCGACACTGGTCAGTACCAGCAGATTCATGTGTTTCCTGATTATTGACAATTCCCCATAGGGGTACATTTCTTGCCCAGTCTTGTTGAAGTGGTAGTGTTTCTACAGGTGATGATACTCATGGTTGCTGTTTGCCACATCACTCTCCACCTTCCTTGTCGAGGCACATACTGGTTATTCCAAATGTGCAAAAAGCTTTTGGACATTGTCATGGAAGCTCTCCCTCATGTGTTGACCACTCTGGGTTTGCACTTTTACAAAATGTTTCCTCATGACATTTGTGTTGTGATCAAGACTTTGCACCTGGAAGGGAAATCTGAGGTATATGCAGCCTGCCCAGCATGTCACTCAATTTACAGAGCAATCAAGGGAAAGAGTGGCAAAGACAATGGAAAGGATATATATGATGACATTCTGGTGTATCCAGAGCATTGTAGTGCCAGGTGTCATGGCAAGAAGTGTAAGGAGCTACTTGGTTGCCCAAAATCTGTTGAGCAACTGAATCTCACTATATATGTCCCCATACGGCCCTATGTTGTTTTCAACTTCAAAGATTGGTTTGCAGGTTTACTGTCCTGACACGGTTATGAGAAAAAGATGGACCAAGCTTGGGAGAAGATGCATGCTTCTGAAGGTGGGAAAATAACAGATATCTTTCAGAGCTGTGCAATTCAGGAGTTCATGGGGCCTGATGGCAAAACTCACTTTAGTCTCTCTGGCGACACAAACACTGGTTGTTATCTATTTTTGATCGGAGTGGATTTCTTCAATCTGCTGAGCAATAAGCAAGCTGGAAAGAAGATCTCTGTTGGAATGATTTCCGTTGCATGTTTTAATCTACCTATAGAAGAACGGCACAAGCCCGAGAATCTCTATGTTCAGCTGGTCTGCACAAGCCTTCCATGGAGGTGGATGGTATCAACCCCTACCTGAAACTGATCATCGACGCCTTTCTTGCGTTTTGGGAAGGTGTTTGCTTTAGCTGGACTGCAGACTATTTCTATGGGCAGTTGATTTTTTGTGCCATTATCCTCGTTGTCTGTGGCCTTCCAATGGTGCAGAAAGTTGAAGGCTTTACTACAATCAACCACAAATTGTTCTGTTTTCAATGCAAATGCTGCAGGTCTTTTCATTCCTACAATAATTTTGAACACAATGTTTGGGTTTCACATATCAATGCTGACTGTAGGCAAAAGGTGGAGAAATACATATCTGCTCCCTCTACAGAAGCAGCCAAAAAATTGGTAGAAAAATATGGTATACAATAGACCAAACTTCTCAGGTTGCCCTATTATAAGCCATTGTTCTATCTCGTTGTAATCCCATGCATAACTTGTTTCTCAGTCTCATCAAGGAGCATTTTTGGAGCATTCTTAGTTACAACCCCAAAGGTAAAAAGAGTAGATGGAAAGAAGTTGTTCTACATAAAGCATTAATTGTAAAGATACCATTCACTTTTGATAACCCTGAGCTGCAGGCAAAATTGTCTATGAAAGCTGCATGGTCACTCCTTTGTTGGCTATTGGAATATATGAAATTCAGCAACAAGAATACTGCGTTTGAAAGTGCAGTGAAAAAATAGGCTAAAATTGCTTTACTGGCCTTGGTTTACGTCACCAGAGGTCTTCAATGTGAAATGCAATTTGGCACAAAGAGACTTGCAAGAGAGGAGTACTCACAAGCTATTGTAACTTGGGCACATGCTGACACTTTTCTTATTGAATGCAACTAACATTCTTTCGCAGAGAATGAAACAAGTCTTAAATTTGCTGATCTCCTTAGTTCAAAAATGGTCAGATACCAAATGTGTGGAATTGCTGCATCTTACCATGCTACTCATGACCGCAATTACCTTGGCAACCTCTCAAGTCACTAGTGAAGCACACTCTATACTATACATAAATCACATGGTTGAATATTGGCAAGAACTCCAGAGAATATTCCGAGATCTAGAATAGATCGAGGTTTTTCTGTGCAGCGGACTATGTGTGGGAAAAATGTCTTTGATTTTTGCCGTCATGTGACATTGTTTGTTCTCGTTGTCATTACTACCTTTGGGTAAGCGTGGGAATAGTGTCTTCACTTTTTACCGTCATGTGATATGTGCTGTTCGTCTGTACGGTTGCTTAGATGTCTTCGATTTTTGCCATCATGTGATACGTACCGTTGTCTGTATGGCTACAGATATGCGTGGGAATAATGTCTTCAATTTTTGCCGTCATGTGATATGTACCGTTCATCTGTACGTTACTTAGTAAGCATATACTAGGTACGCATGGGAATAATGTCTTCGATTTTTGCCGTCATGTGATATATACCATTCGTCTGTATGGTTACTTAGTAAGCATATACTAGGTACGCATGGGAAGAATGTCTTCGATTTTTACTGTCATGTGATACACTTCGTTTCTGTATGGTTACAGATATGCGTGGGAATAATGTCTTCGATTTTTGCCGTCATGTGATATGTACTGTTTGTCTGTATGGTTACTTAGTAAGCATAGACTAGGTATGCATGGGAAAAATGTTTTTGATTTTTACCATCATGTGATACAATTTGTTTCTGTACGGTTACAGATATGCGTGGAAATAATGTCTTCAATTTTTGCCGTCATGTGATACATACCGTTTGTCTGTACAGTTACTTAGTAAGCATAGACTAGGTACACGTGGAAAGAATGTCTTTGATTTTTACCATCATGTGATACAATTCGTTTCTGTATGGTTACAGATATGCGTGAGAATAATGTCTTCGATTTTTGCTGTCATGTGATATGTACCGTTGTATGTACGGTTACGTAAATGCATGGGAATAATGTCTTCGATTTTTGCCGTCCTGTTATATGTACCGTTCATCTGTATGGTTACTTAGTAAGCAGTAGACTAGATATGCGTGAAAAGAATATCTTCGATTTTTGCCGTCATGTGATACGTGCCAACGTGACAATACCTCATCAAGTGGATCCGGGCATAGACAAGGCCAATATTTTCATGATCGACTATAGGGATGTTCACTTGATACATGTCAAAACCCTATTATTAAATGTTCTATTTCTAGTTCTTTTTATTGTAGTTAGTACAATATCTATCTAACCGTTCTATACCTGTATCTGGACGTCAAGACTAAACACACGCTGCTGGGCTTATGTGGCTTATTTTATTTTATTTTTTCTCCGCGTCTGACTGTAGATCGGCGCGTCCTCCATCATTGGAGCATTAGGCGTAATTCTCAGGAGGAACGTTGAAAGGTACGTTGCATTTGCTCTATTGGCATTAAAGCTCTTATTGATTAACCATCTTTAGTGGAACGGTGTTTCATAATATTAGTAGAAGCTCCGTTATTAATCATTGGTATTGGTACAGCTAATAATTACATTGATACTTACTACTAGTCAACCATTCATATTTTCGGATATAATGTCTTCATGCCAACCTGCATCGTCAACGTTAAGTTAACTTATCTTTATTGCCAATAAGTTAAAGGAGTACCAAAATGCCTTAATTGCATAGTATCTCGATTTGTTGTTCCCCTACACTATTTAATATGTCAGTTTCTGATTATTATAACGTATGCCTATATAATGATAGTTAAATACAATCGACTATTAGCATGTCCAAGTCATCGGATCGCTTATAATGTCCGCAATAAAAAAATATTCTATCACAATGTATTTTGTAGTCTGGTAGTCTGAGTATAGTACACTATCTACAACGTTCTATCATATATAGTACGACATACGGAATGTACATTTTAGGTTTGCAAGCAAGAAATTACAATACAGGCCTCCTCACAACCTCTGGTCCCTCCTCTGTCTCTCCCATGGTCATCGTTGCTGCCACTGCCGCTTCACCTGTCACCGCTGTTGCCATTGCCGCTCTGTCCGTCATTGCTGCCATAACTGCCACTTCATTCATCTCTGCTGTCATCATTGCTTCTTCTAGCATCAATACCACCATCATGATTATTTTGTTCCGCGTTGGCATGGGTTGGCCAGCGTCCGCTGCTACTTCCATCCAAGTTCCCGGTACCACCACATTCCTGCGTCGGTGTGCCGCCAACAGAGCTCCCAACTGATTGATTCCTTGCATAAGCTCTGATGGGATCTGCTGGGGCAGCCCTTGCTGGATGAGGGCAAGTGCTGAGGAACCCCCGTCCAACAACAGTCGGTACTGATGCACCCCTCCTGGATGTGAAGATGTATTAGGTAGATATTATGGGACATAGGGTCACTTACGCATAACATTCTCTTGGGTCAACACCAACGTGTTCAACAGCCAGTTCCTCCTCCGTACAAGCCATGGCTATGCTGCCTCCACTTGCTGTATCGCCTGCCATACCTCCTCTATCTCCGACAGCCCAGGTACTGCGTTGTCTGACTTTCGATCCTCGATATGCTCCACTCGCGCCCGCAAACCAGTCAACTCGTCTTTGATAGCCACTCGTGCCACTAAGGCGGCGTCCCTGGCTCCAAATGCTCTGTCCCTGTCGCGAATTGCCTTGTTCCGCTCTTTCCACATGGCCTCCCGAGCGCGTCGTTCCTGCTGAAGATCCTCTCGTGTGTGGTGCAGCTGTAATGTTACCCGGTACCCATTTGCCAGGGCCTCCTGCAACTGCTGGCGCGTTTCCTCATCAATAGACAATTGGGCAGGTATCGGGGGGATTTCACGGATATCCGACATGTCCAAGCTTGAGGACCTCCGCGCACGCTTGTACCCTATTATCTCCACCGACTCAGTCGAAGCTCGGCACTTCCCTTTGTCCTGCTGCGGAGATGATACGTTCATGCTTCCTCCTTGCGACGACCCCTCATCCTGCGCCTCAACCGACCCCACATCCTTTGATGAACCCTCAAACCGCGCCTCACTTGACTCCACTCCCTTGGACCTGGGCACCTTGCCTGCACTCGATGACTTTGTACTTCCGTGTCCGCGTGCATGATTAAATAATATTGAACCCAAATTTGTTGCCTCCCTGAAGTACAGCTCCGGTGATGCTCGACGCTTTTCCTTATCATGCCGAGTCATCAGCGCTTCCTCCATCAACACAGGCGAAGCTCTGCGCTTCCCCTTATCCCGCTGTGTAGTCGACGCCTTGGCCTTCCTTCTTCTCAATGAACTCCCAGCCAGTGCCTCACTCGGCTCCTCAGCCCTCGATCTGGACGCACTAGCCAACTGGCTCAGCACCTATGTGATGTCCCACCCCTGCTCTTTGCTCATGCACGCTGCTCTCCATGCCTGGGCCACGGAACATCGCTCGTGCCAGGCTCGACAGGAAATGCAAACCGAGTTATCCCTGCGAGACTTTGGGAGACTTTGCCACCAGCGCCTCGAACTCACATGGCTCACCTCAATGTGAGCATAACAAGCACTTGTGATGGTTAGGACACGCAAACGGGCCAGGAGAACACTCACAGGACCCCTGTTCTGACACCACTTGAGGGTGGGAGGGCCACAGTGCCGGTTTTGTGCTGCGGCAAATTGATCTGGTGTCACATCAGCTTGATGGATCCGCTGCGCTGCCGGTACTCGCCGTACCTAACTGGGACCAAGAACAGGCTGTTCAGTACGCGTTGACGAACTCGCAGCAGGTGCTGATTGGACTGAGCTGCTCAGGCCGGCCATCTGTGTACTCCTCTCCGGTGCCAATGGGTCAGATGTCAGTGTCGAAGAACTTGCACCCATATTTCGGGCTGCCATCTCTGGGTGGGTGTGCCAGATAAGTACGCAGACATGCTGGAAAACTACTTACGCTGCTGGAAAAGGGCTGCTATTCACGCTCGTATATTTCTCAGCGCTCCTCGTAGCATAGCCATGAAGCAGTAGAGTTATCACCAGGTGGGGGTGGCATAGGCAAACGATTAGGGGTAGAGTGGCGCGACATGGTCAAAGAAGGAGGGTCTAAATGTTTTTCTTATGTACTCTCTCATCATGATGGCATCAAACTTCTACTTCTATTGCCAATATATAGCCACCGCCACATCGCTTATATGAGTAAATAAAACCAATCCCCGCAATCTGTATGTAAGTGACGATAACAGTGTTATGTTCAGTCAATCCTACGACGATCGGCATTTAGCAGATCAACACGTAACATCATCACCAAATGGACTCAGCTGCTCATCATGCATCTACACATCAACCTTACTATGCGTCCCCTGATGTTTGGCACCCTCAGTTTGATGTAACAGATATTGTCACTGGTTAGTAAGGCGCTATTTCACCCCCTCGTTGGGCCATGAATGATTGAGATATCTGAGATTCTACAGAATGCTATTCTGATCGTCATCAAGTATTCCAGACTCCGTTATGCCAATTACCAGCAAGCATGACATTTGGATTCACTTCATGAACATATATTATTATATTATATATTTAATTATTTATTTAGTAATGACATGTTATTCCATATATCACTGCTGGCACTGGAAAGTATTTCTGTTGGAAAAAGTACAAAAGAAACTTGTTATACCACTTCTACGTTGTTTTTTCCCAAGAAATATATCAATATTTTCCCACTAAAATAGTTAGAAAAATTTTCACCTTTTTCCCAACTTTTCCCTAATGAAAAATACTATCTTTTTACCATCCTTTTCCTATAAATAGTGCACTTTTTCAGAAAAACAGTGGCAAAATGTGACATTTTTCCTTGTAAAACAGTTGAGAAAAAGATAAACATTTTTCTAAATATTTTGGTGAGAAAATGCTTATATATTTCTTGGGTAAACACCACATAGAAGTGGTATAACAGATTTCTTTTGTACATTTTCCAATGGAAATACTTTCCAGTGCCAGCAGTGTATCTGGTGGCTGTGTATCAATCGTATATTCGAATTATACACAGCCACCAGGGGTTGGGTCCAACACTCAATTACTGGCTTAGTCACATCCAAATAAGCCTTTTCTATATTAATAGCCTTATCCTTCAAATTCTTCATTTGTGTAAACAGTGAGTTTCGCTCGCGGTGGTGGCAAACTTTCTTCATTGGGTTTTTTATGTTACCCTACTGGTATCATTTTAGTTATGCATATACTGTTCATCTGTGGGTCTACCCAGGTGTCTACTAAACGATATGTCCTTATCTACCATGTAGCGTAAGTAAATAGCATTTCAGATATATGGCCATATTGAATTATTTGTTCTAATAGTGTTATGGTGGCTGTGCATTGTTCGAGTATACAACTAATGCACAGCTACGATATCAATGACATTGTGTTGATTACTACATGTATAGATTGAATTCCGGAATATTACCTTATTTCGAGTGCGAAATCGTATCATTCTAAAAGTCATGTAATCTTGTTTTCACCTTCATGTATCATTTGAGGCGATATATCCATCAATATCGGATTCAATATTTCTTGTACCACATTTTATAAAAGTGTTGTGATTAGATAATTCATTGATCAGGCATTAAGAAAAAAAAATACATATATATATATATATATTATTATTATTTCCTTCGGTAGATATTGGCAAATCATTTGTCCATACAATTGATTATGTAATTGATGTGTTGTTTTGATGTAATGACGCTTATTACTATACTCACTGGTGGAAAACAAACAAAATGAAGTCGCTGTATTATATTCAAACGTTAAAATGCTAATGTCTTATTACTATACTCACTGGTGGAAAACAAACAAAATGAAGTCGCTGTATTATATTCAAACGTTAAAATGCTAATGTTGTTGGAACCTGAACCAGTGGGACCTATATGAAGACAGATACCGTAAGTATCTAAATCCTCAGTCTGTGTAATAACGACTCGATTTCTGTACCTATATGAACACATATACCGTAAGTATCTAAATCTAAGGTACAGTTAGTCAATTATCACAAGTTTGTAGGTAATGTGGGCTCACCCTCAGCCTGTGTAATAACGACTGAGGGTACCATTCAATGTCCATGCGACTATATACTTGCGCAACTGCTTTGTCCATATGAGTGTGATGAGTGTGATATTGTAAAGGGTGATTGTTCTTTGATCGTCGTTTACGGTGCTGTGATTATAGATTAGAACAAATGCGGATACTTGGTACTTATGTCAATAGTGCCGTGATTATAGATTACAACAAATGCGGATACTGGGTACTTATGTCAATATAGGAAGGCAACGAGAGGATGGCAATGAAAGATTGAGGAACAGTTCAGAAAAGGCCGATTGACTGTATATGATAAATAGGACAATCCAGCGAAAATATAGCAGACTGCGTTAGGTAGAAATGGCTCAAGGAATAGTAGCGATGCCATTGTAAGAGATCAGTCGTCAATGTTCATGTAATTCAACATTTGTTTCTTGAAAATGCCGGTACTGACCACCTTGCCAGCCCTCTGTCAGTTTTCTCCATCGTCTTCATATGGTAGGAGCTTCCTTTTCACCGGCTCGTAGTCTTTGCATTTGAGTGGTTGCCTCTTCCTCTTCTTAGTAATTGTCAGTGTGAGCATAATACATTTATTGTTTATATGGCCGCTCACTAGTGCAAGTGTTTCGTCCAGCAGCGTTATCGATCTCAAAACTGTTAACATCTTGTACTTCCCTCCCCTCAATGGAACGACTGCGAAGGAAACCTGGGCCGCAACTATATCGCCGAGATGGAAGGTCTGCGGTTTGATCCTCTTGAACCTTTGATTTGTGTGAGCATATATGTTTTATGGTCATTGTCTATATATACGTACGTTTTGTCTCCGTCTAGTGTTATTCTTGCTTGTGTGTACTCGACGACATTGTCTGATGTCCTCTTGAACCCCCCTCGTGCAATTTTTCAAGCAATCCATTGGGGTCAGTGTCCTTTTTGAACAGAATGTGAACTTCTCGTTTGTCCGAGTCCTTTGCGGGTGTAAATACCCTGTTGTTTGTGTACAATATCTTGTTTCCTTCATCTGACATTTCTTCTGACCATTCTTCCAGTTTGCCCTCTTTGAACTCCCGGTCAAATGTTTTGTATACTATTTTTGCCGCAGCAATGGCATCGTCAAACTGCTGCATGCCAAGACCATCCAATTTTATTGACTGTTTGAGGTATTTGCATTTCCGGTTGAATTCACTATATATCTATCAGACATTTTTGATATGTGTAGCAACATTGACCGTGAATGTTGCTTCCTTGTTCGTCACCTTGCCGTCCTCATCTGCTAGCAGTAGTCTCCATATTTTTGGGCTCTCGTATTGCCGGACTATTACCGTATTTTCACCTTGCCGTCCTCATCTGCTAGCAGTAGTCTCCATATTTTTGGGCTCTCGTATTGCCGGACTATTACCGTAGTTTTCCATTCTGGAATCTTCACGATCCATTAAATCTATGTGTGGACACCATACATATATATTTTCATTTCACCTGAAGAATGTCATGAAGTCGTGCTTCTCCCCGGTGCTTGTCATACTCAACGTGTTGTTCCAAGGTACTTCCTATGTCAATGATATATTTTTCTTTTATAATTCTAAAAGTCTTCATTCAGTACGCACTTGCATTGCTTTTGTCGTACTTGTTGTTCATTTGTGTATATGTGTATGTGATGATAAGATGGGCTACGGAATATCTGGTGAGCTGATGCTTTCTTGTGTTGTACAGCAGATGTCTATTATAAGCATCTTTTCAGGGTCGACTATCTGTGTGGCTTCTTGTTCTCATGTCGCGTTGCATCAGTATAATTCAGACAATGTTTAAAGGTCGACTGTCTGTCTGGCTTCTTAGTGATTTGGATATATTTTATCTCTCCTATTCAACGTGTTTGGAAAGATAAGAGGTCGACTGTCTGTCTGGCTTCTTAGTGATTTGGATATATTTTATCTCTCCTATTCAACGTGTTTGGAAAGATAAGACTGACCCAATTTGTTGCGTCTCCCTGTCTGCAAAACCTCTAACTGTCTCACAGGCAACTTCTTTCCCATGGATTCTCCCATCCTACGGGATTGTGTTTTTTTCTCTTTGTTTTGAAGCATGTGCATTTCCACGTTGATATATTGCTTATTTCATTTATCAATTTATTTGATTTTGGCTTTTGGCTTATAGATTGTCTGTTCCCTTGATACTGAGTGGGTTACTTTGCTTCTATCATCTTTTAGGATTGAAATAGGTTAATTCAAACTGACTGATTAGTTTGCCTATTCATATTACCTACATATTACTCTGTTATTACTATGGGATTGAACAAGGCTACATCAAATTAACCTTTTGGCTTGCCTATTGTATCCCTTCCTTCTTACACCGTTATTGCTACATTTCTCATAGTATCTGGATCTTTCCGCTTTTTTGCTTTTCTACATCCAGGATCGCCGGTCTGGCACATGTAGAGCTTATGTGAAGTCGCGTTTTCTTACACAGGTGGTGTCGTTCAATTTGTCTAAGCGAGTATTAATTGTTCTTTATCCGTCTACCAAATGGCTGGCTCAAAGCTTCTAACCCATTGTAAACTCCGTGTTTCTGTATTTTTATTTTTATTTTTATTTGTTTCCAAATGGCTGGCTCAAAGCTTCTAACCCATTGTAAACTCCGTGTTTCTGTATTTTTATTTTTATTTTTATTTGTTTTAAACCCTTTTTCTCCTATATTTGGCCTGTGTATTCAGTTTATCATTCAACCATGGGTACTTGTACTATTATATTTGGATTATTCAACTTCCGTTACTTTTGATGTTTACGTGTCTGTTAGTCTGCCGGGACACTATAAAACCTGCGTGCTGTAGGCATCCTTATCCTCACTCTTCTGCTCTATCTATCTCTCACTATATTTGTTTCTATTTCGTTATACTTGGTACTATCATGCCCCCACACAAAAAGTCAAAGAAAACCACAGATAAACTGGAAGATATGACGCATCCTTTGTATGAGCAGCTGCAAGCTTTGTAAATTTATGTCTGCCTACATATTATTTTCATACTGATATATTTGACTATAAGAAATGCAGACCAATTGAATGCGTGCATTATGTAATTGTTCGTATGTATGACCTTGACATGCGCTATCAGTATATTTGCAGCTGTGTTAGCCGGCAACTCGCCTGTCGATGCCAATTCTGCATCTTCCTCTTCAGCCAAGTGCAAAATTAGTGTCGCCTGTGATGTGTACATGCTTGTATATCATGTTGATTTCAATGATTGCTTATTGTTTGTAATGATAGTACGCCCTGTACGCCTTCACCGAAAAAGAAGAGGGCAGGTGGCCCTTCAAGCATTGAGTCCCCGGTCATGTGCGTACTAATGTTATGTTCTTGACCTTCGGTTGACTGCATACTGTTCATTTAGATGTGCCTTGGAGAAGCTTTCGGCCAGTACAGATGATGTAATGTCCACTCCAACTGGGCGAACTATGTTAGTCGGATTACACTATTTGTAATATGATCCACCTGAAAATGTTGTTTCTCATATATCTTCAGGCACAGTCGCACCCTTTCAGATAACCCTCAGGTTGCAGGGGTCACGAAATCGACCACACGTATCCTTTCCAACATAAAGGCTGATGATAACTCGGTGCCTGAAAATTCCCTGGATAACAGAAATAGCATCATATTGCTTGCAGAAAGCAACGATTTGCTGGAAGTGTCAGTATTTTATATTTAAATCTATTGTAAATACTGCTCATGCAGTGTATCTTTTATTTTTATTCTTCTTTGTGGTATTGGTATATCTTGCGTTCGTAAACTGCCTGCCCATTCATTGGACAACAAAATTCTACGCTATTAGTGACCCTATTGTCGATAAAGACACCTCCGACGATGGGGTCGACGGGAGTGGCTTTGAGTCGTTGGAATTACCCGATGATGAAGCTGATGCGGCAAACTTAGTTTTCTCAGACAGTGCACCGATTGCATGCGACAATTCCAACGACGAATCATTAGTGTTTGCTGCCTCCGCCGATGAGCAAGAGAGTGCTGGTGATAATAAAGATTGTCATGTTATGGAAGATGCCAGTATGTCTGTACATGCCGTCGCTACTAAACACGACGATCCTGTCAATGTTGGTGCTGGTGAACACTATGATATTGAAGAGTAGTGTCTTATTATTTGCTTGATTGATTTCTGCATTCTGATTTTTTTTTTATATATATATTAGATTTGATGGTGCTACTGATCCGACTGTTATGGTTATCAATCCTCCGGTTATGCAGCCAGATGTACAGGATCCTATGTTCTCCGCTACATATAATACCCTCCCATCTCTTCTGTATGTCTGTTTATAGCATCCGCATTGCAATAATTACCGTTCTGTTACCATTTATTGACGTATTTTTTGCCCAGTTGCGTGTTCAATATCATACCGTATGGGTATGATAAACAAATCAGTGATGGATCAGTGCGATTTGCACGTATATCAGCCATGACATTGAAGATGTCTGGAGAAAATGCAGAGTATGTGATTATGTTGTATTGTTCAGGTGCATCATCGTTACACACGTTTATAGGTCTTTGGTTCGAGGCCTCTTGTGGGTCAAACATGGCTTATACGTGCATTCAGCTCGCATACATCCTGATAATCTTACTGCCAAATCTCATCGCCTTGCATTAAATAATGGGGGTAACGCTTTTTGCATCAACATCATGTTCGGCGTCATGTCTGCTTCTCATCTCTTCGATTCCGGCGTAGAAGTCGGCAGTTACTTGTCCCCCTATAAACAGAAATGATTGATGATTGTGCCATTCCAGCAAGAATTCCTACGTTCTATGGCCAATGTTGGAAACACGTTGGGATTACGTTCTGATCCCATGGGCTCTTACTCAAGCTATGGGATGGCCTTTGTAACCAGAGGTGAAGGGAAGAGTGTGTCCTTCAAAAACTGTAAATTTTCAACTTGCGTGTAGCATACCTTTGTGTTGACTGCACTTTGTAGCGGGTGGCTACTCAGTGCCTGCTCTTTCGAAGCCTCCTGTACTTACAGACGATTCCATGTTTTCTGTCAAATCTGCTCCTATCGTACCGACTCCGAAGTTCAAGAATTCTATGGAGGCGGTAATAAATTATGAATCGACAGGTGTGTCTTCTGTGTCATTATTTGACTACTTATTTATTTATTTCCTTCCAGTTCCTGTATACGACGGTCGTTCAGAAACTGGGCCTGCCTTTCAGTTTTTGGCTGCCGACTTCAATGCTATCACTAGTTGGTGCTCATACAATGGTAACATGTCCAATGTTCCCGAGGGGTCTGTTGTTGCTGTGGGTTACACAGCTGGATGGTTTGAAGGTTCCTCTTCAGTGTACGTTCACTATTTGTTACGATATTCTTATTGGTTATTTATTTACTTATTTTTAGGTTCCTTTCTACTAACATCAAGTTTGTCATGGTTCTTCACACCCCTGATCTTGTTGTGGTTGGTGGTGCAGGCACCAGGCGCATGGCATCCTTGATGAAACCAGGTGGTCTTGAAGAGCCTGCATCTGGTGCTCTGGGAGGGTCAAAAGATATTTCTTCTTCTGGTTCTGTGGGTGGGATACCCTCTGAACGCCGTAGTGCCAGTGCCAAGACGTCTTGCATCGCTGGATTGACTGCTTCTCCCCGATCTGGTGTTGGTATATTGGCATCAGCCACAACTCATGGTGCTACCTCTAAGCCAACTTGTTCTGCTGGGCTACCCAAGGAGAAAGGTAAAAATAAAGAAGTAATCTGATTGCTGTTGCGTGGACCGCATATAGTCCCTTTATTTTTCTGTGCCTGTTGGTACAAGCTTGATTTTGTTGTTTGCCGCGTTCTGATACCTTGATTTTTTTGCTTTGCTGGACTACGTCATACTATTTCTGCGTACATCACTGTGTTTGACTACAAAATATGGTGTGATGTACTGAATTGATATTGTTTTCAATTTGCCGGTGGACTAGTGTAAGAGTGTTATGGACATATAAAACTAAATTGGTATGACCTTCATATTCGTTGATATTATAGCGCGTACTTACTGTTTGATGATTTTACTTGCTAAAGGTTGTGTCGTCTGGTTTGTATGACTAATCTTTGTTATTCAAATTCGTACCTAGTTACTCCGATGTCAAACTAAATATGGGCCGCTATTACATATATATTTCTATTTACTGAAAATTATGATTTTTATTTTATACATATCTCTATATAATGCGACAACCGTTTCGTGAGAACTATTTGATTAGTAAGGCTGACCAAGGCTGACCAAGAACCTTCCTTTTAGGGTAAACGACTGCTCATTTTTCGTATTGGAGTCTCAATTTTTGTACTTAGAGTATAAAAAGTAAAAAATATATATGTAAACTTCAATATTAATAAATTGCTATGTTTGGAAACATTTTTCGAAGGTGTCCGGATGAGAAAAGGCCAAACGCGATTTAGTGGACACCACTTTTCACGCCTCGCGTGCTCTTTGACCACACATGACCAAACAAACTCGAAATTCACCGTTGTAGTGAGAAGACACTACAAACAAAGTAAGTGTCAATTTGTTGATTGATTGATCAATGTTTACAAACGTTGAATTCAGCTTATTTGACACTACAAACAAAGTTACAACAAAGTAAGTATTGGCTTATTTATTATTGATCAATTAATAAACATTCAATTCAGCTACAAACAATTCCGAAATTGTTACAACAAAGTAAGTATTGGTTTATTTATTATTGATCAATGCTAATTCAGCTTATTTGACACTACAAACAGTATTTGACACTACAAACAAATCCGAAATCATTACAACAAAGTAAGTATTGGTTTATTTATTATTGATCAATGCTAATACATATTCAATTCAGCTTATTTGACACTACAAACAGTTAGTATTAGTTCATTTATTATTGATCAATGCTAATAAACATTGAATTCAGCTTATTAGTGAAAGCTTGACAACATTTAGCTATTGATATACTAGATATATCATCATGTAAGTAACTTTTAAAGAGTTTGAGCTATTGAAATGCTTAAAAAATCAATAATTTAGGCAATCTTCAACTACTCATTCTCAACCCAGTACTCCTGAAGGTCAAAGACAGCAGGCTAGGATTGAAAGCAGGCTTCAACAGTTGCAAATGACTGATCCTGATGATCGTCGTGCACATAGAAGTAGAAGATCTACTTCAGTGGTTATACCACTTCATTTTGTTACTGGGGATATGGGAATTGGGGATATACAAACTGGGGGAATGCAAACTGGGGGAATGCAAACTGGAGAAATGCAAACTGGGGGAATGCAAACTGGGGGAATGCAAACTGGGAGAATGCAAACTGGGGGAATGCAAACTGGGGGAATGCAAACTGGAGGTATACAAACTGGGAGAATACAAACTGGGGGAATACAAACTGGAGGTATACAAACTAGGGGTATACAAACTGGAGGCAGAGGGTCTGGAAATATGCCTATTGCTCAGGATCCATTTGCTATTGTCATTCCTCAAACTCATTTGCCTGAAGGATGGGATGCACCTTTGCAGAATCCTGTACCTAGAATGGTGCCACCTCTACCTGTTTCTACATCCAGAAGAAACAATAGGCCTAGAATGGTACCACTTTCACCTGCTCTACCTCTTCCTATACATAGAAGAGACAACCAGCCTACTATTGCTCCACTTCCTGTGGACATTCCTGAAACTGTTCTGCCTGAAGGATGGAATACTCCTTTACAGAATCCTATGCCTATGGTGCCACCCCTACCTGCTCTGGCATTTAGAAGAGTCAGAAATGTATCTGTACAGAATTCTATGCCACCTCTACCTCCTGCCAGACTAGCAGAATTACAAGAGCAGCAAAGGCTGAGACATATGGCTATGATTCAAGAACAAGACAGACAACAGGAATTAGCACAAGCAATAGTAGAGGAGCAACAAAGGGTCAGACATGAGGAGCAAGAGAGAGGACAAAGACAACATGAAGCATTGGCTACTTTGCACCAAGAAAGACTGAGGGAGGAGGAAGGATTGAGGCAACAGGAACAACAAGAGGAACTGAGATTAGAGGTAAGGCAAAGCCAACTTTAAAAGCCTATTTTAATTGACAAAATTTGACAGTTAAGGCTGAGGGAGGAGGAAGGATTGAGGCAACAAGAACAACAGGAACTGAGACTAGAGGTAAAGCAAAGCCAACTTTAAAAGCCTTTCTTAATTGACAAAATTTGACAGTTTGTTGATCTCAATCCTGAACATAGGCCTTTGAATCAGGCTAGGGCTGAAAGGATCTTACAAAACTGGCAACAGCAGCATTTAGCTGATCTTGAAGAGGATTTCAATGATTTGGATCCTCATCTACTGGATGATCCTAGGAATAATCCTGCTGAGAATATAGAGGAGGACTTGGAGTATGTGGATCCACCTGGAGATAATAGACAGCAATATCTACCAGCACCTCCTGACTTGGAGTATGTGGATCCACCTGGGGATGTCATGCAGCAAAATGTACCAGCACCTCCTGTCTTACAGAGGATACAACAACCTGATGATGTTCAGCCTAGAAATGCTCTTCCAACAGGAAGACAGCATTATCTGGATGGATCCCCTTCACATTATCTTGGTTCTATGGATGTTGCATGTCCACACTGTCATGCTCTACATTTTGATGCTGAAAAGCTCTCCAAGTCTACTAGACGTAATCCAAAGTTTGGCATGTGCTGTTTACAAGGGCAGATTGATTTGCCTAGACTTGAAGATGCTCCACCAGAACTGCTTGGCTTACTCCAAGGTCACCATCCTCTTTCTGATGCTTTTAAAGCATCTATTCGCCAATACAATGCAGCCTTTGCATTTACATCTCTGGGAGTCAAAATTGACCAGGCAATTACCAATGCTCCTGGACCATACAGCTTTAGAATCAATGGAGAGCTCCATCATCTGACAGGTGCTTTGCTTCCAACTGAAGGCAATCATCCTGTGTATGCACAACTCTACTTCTATGATCACAATCAACAATTGGCTTTTCGTCAAGGAAGCAATCCTAGATTGGATCCACAGATAATGGCCTCTTTGCAGGATATGCTTCATAGAGTCAATCCTTTTATTGGCTTATACAAGCATGCAAAGCAGATTATGACAGAAGTTCCTGAGGGCCAACCACAAAGGCTTTCTGTTCAACTTAGGGCTAACTTGGGAGATCATCGACGCTATAACAACCCTAATGAACAGGAAGGAGTTGCTGCAATTATACCAGGAGATGGTTCTGAGGAACGATCAGATCATCGCGATATAGTCCTGCATCTGCATGGAGGTCAATTAAAGCGAATCAGCCATTTACATCCCTATTGTACTCCTCTGCACTACACGATTATATTTCCAACTGGAGAACATGGATTTCATTTAAACATTCCTTCTCAGCTGGGACCACGAGGCCAACGCAGAACACAAAATATCACTGAAACTGCTTACTATGCATACCGACTTCAGCAGAGATCTCTAGAAGCTAATGCCGCTTTGCTTTGGAGTGGTCGATTGTTTCAACAATATGTTGTTGATGCATGGGCTTCAATTGAACAAACAAAACTTAATTGGGTTAGACACAATCAAACAAAGATTAGGGCTGAAGTCTATCAAGGAGTGGTCGATGCCGCAGCTGGAGATGAAGACTTACGCAGACAAAGTCGACGTGTAGTCCTTCCCTCTTCTCATGTTGGAAGTGAACGACACATGCAGCAACTATTCCAGGACTCTATGGCTATTTGCAGGCATTTCCATAAACCAGATCTCTTCATCACCATGACTGCCAATCCAAAGTGGCCTGAAATAGAAGAGGCTCTGCTGAAGGAACCTATGGTTAATGGAAAGAGGCAAACAGCTTCTGATCGTCCAGATATTGTTGCCAGAGTATTTGAACTCAAGAAGAATGCTCTTTTGAAGGACATAAAAGATGGTCTATTTGGAAAATGTGTGGCATCTGTCCATACCATTGAATTTCAAAAGAGGGGACTTCCACATATACATATCTTGATCTTTTTCCATCATCATGACAAGATCAAAGATGCAGCTCATGTGGACACTATTGTTTCTGCTCAAATTCCTGATCCAGTGACTCAGCCTCAATTGTATCAGGTATTGGCTTTGCTTGAATTATCAATGCAGTGACTGACCTTTATTATTAGGTTGTTACTACCAATATGGTTCATGGTCCATGTGGAGCAGATTTTCCCAATGCCAAGTGCATGGTAGATGGCAAATGTTCCAAGAGATATCCCAAGGAATTTCAGCAGGCTACACAGTATGGTGATGATGGCTATCCCCAATATGCCAGACCTAACAATGGCCGCTTTTTTGAAAAGCATGGTCGTTGTTATGACAATCGTAATGTTGTCCCATACAATCCATATCTCTCAGCCAAATTCCAATGTCATATCAATGTGGAAGTCTGTGCTTCAGTGGATGCAATCAAATACATTCACAAGTACATCTACAAGGGCCATGATAGGACAACTTTGGAGATTGCTAGGGAGGAGAGGGATGAAATCAAAGAACATTTGGATGCCAGATACATTTCTGCTCCTGAGGCTTGCTGGCACATCTTTGAATTCAACATGCATGCTGAATATCCTTCAGTATACAGATTGCCTGTGCACTTGGAAAACCAGCATGAAGTCTATTTCCCAGATGATGAACCAATACAGGTGGTGGCTGCTAGACCTAATGCAGACAAGACTGCACTCACAGCTTGGTTTGAAGCCAATACCAGGTTTCCCAATAATAACACCACTTATCAGAACTTTCCAACCAAGTTTGTTTACGAGCCATCTAAACGGAGTTGGAAGGAGAGGCAGAGAGGGACAGCAATTGGAAGAATGTATTTTGCTTCACCAAGACAGGGAGAAAGGTTCTATCTCAGGATGCTCTTGACTGTTGTAACCAATGCAACTTCATGGGCTGATCTCAGGACAGTCAATGGCCATATCTATCCCACTTATCAAGAAGCATGCAAGGCTCTAGGTCTTTTGGAGGATGATGCAGAATGGAGGCAGTGTCTCACTGAAGCTGCTCCAATCCAACTAGGATCAGCTCTCAGACAGCTGTTTTGCACTATTCTATTCCACTGTGCTCCTGCCACTCCAGAGGCTCTATGGAATGAATTCAAGCATTCTATCTGTGATGATCTTCAACACAGATTGGAACATACTAGGCAGTACAGGGACCGGATCTTTACCAATGAAGATATTTATGACTATGGCCTTTATCTCATCAATGACACTTTGATGAATTTTGGGAAAACTCTGAAAGACTTTCCCAACATGCCAGAGGCTCAACAGAATTGGAACATAGTTCCAGGTAATTGGCATTTGCATAAAAGATTGACTTGAATACTGATCATTCTTCTAGGCAACAGGCTTTTAGAAGATGAAACCAATTATGATGTTGAGGAGCTCAAGCAAAGAGTGGAGGGAAACAAGGCCAAGTTCAATGTGGAACAACTGGAGACTTTCAATGCTGTCATGAACTCAGTCAACAACAATTTGGGCAGGATGCTATTCATTCACAGTGCTGGAGGATGTGGCAAAACCTTTGTCTGCAATACTCTGGCTGCTGCAGTTCGTTCCAATGGAGATGTGGCATTATGTGTAGCATCATCTGGCATTGCTGCCTTATTGTTGGAAGGGGGTAGGACAGCTCATTCAAGATTCAAAATTCCCATTCCTGCTCTTGACACATCCATTGCCAATATCAAGAGAGGAACCCAGTTATCACAGCTCATACTCCGCACCAAAGTTATTATTTGGGATGAAGTTCCAATGCAACACAAAAATGCCATTGACTCTGTCGATCGTGGCTTCAGAGACATCTTCGATAATGACATTTCCTTTGGTGGAGTCACTGTGGTTTTTGGAGGGGACTTTAGGCAAACTCTTCCAGTGGTTCCACATGGACTCAGGCAGCAGATGATTGCTGCTTCACTCAAAAGGGGCCGACTTTGGGATCATATCCAAGTCCACTACTTGGTCCAAAATATGAGATTGGATCAGACTGCAGAGAATATTGCTCATGCAGCTTGGTTGTTGGATGTTGGTGCAGGGAAAAATCTAGGACCTGGAGAAACAGTCAAACTGCCTGAAAGGATCTATCACTGGATTGATTTCTTCCACATATCCTGATATTGGTCATCCTCAAAATGATCAGTATTACCTGGACCGGACTATTCTCTCTGGCAAGAACTCGGATATAGAGGAGATCAATGCAGAAGTTCTAGAGAGGTATCCAGGGGAAGAAAGAATCTTACAGAGTGCAGATTCTGTTCTTTCTGATAACAGGAATCCTGATGGCCTTGCCTTATATCCTGTGGAATATCTCAACTCTTTGAAAGCCAGTAGTTTGCCTTTGGCTAAACTGGCTTTGAAGATTGGAGTTCCTGTCATGCTTCTCAGGAATCTGGACACAACCAAAGGACTTTGCAATGGAACAAGAATGATTGTCACTCATATCAGCACCAGAGTCCTCAGATGTCGTATTATCAGTGGAGATGCCAAGTTTGCAGGTTCAACTGTTTTGATTCCAAGAATCAATCTAGATGCCTCTGAAGAGGATTTGCCCATACCATTACGCAGGAGACAGTTTCCAATTCGATTGGCCTTTGCTATGACTATCAACAAGTCTCAAGGGCAATCAGTCAAGCATGTTGGATTGGACCTTCGATCACCGGTTTTTACACATGGCCAACTTTATGTTGCACTTTCTCGATGCACATCAGGAGATCGTATCAAGGTGATTTTGTCAGAAGAAAATACATCAAGAGCGACTGCAAATATTGTGTATCAAGAAGTTCTTAATGGTTTACAAATGTAAGTGTGATTGTTAATTATATACTTATTACTAACTTTATATTTTAGCATCTAACTTGATACTGTACATATAACTTGGAATTGTAGCATTATTTTCTGGGTTTACAAATGTGAGTATGATTGTTAATTACCTACTTATTACTGACTTTTATATTTTAGCATCTAACTTGATATTTGTTGATACTGTACTAATAGAATATATATAACTTGGAATTGTAACATCATTTCTTGATAAATGTGAACTTTCTATTCTTTAACAACATATGCTTGAATCAGTAAGACATAATGAAAGTAAGTCATGATAGAAGTTGAGTTATGAATATACATATTTGGAACCCCTAACCGAACGAAGTGAGGTTGGGGTGAAGGCTGAGTTACTTATATACATACTTGGAGCCCTAACCGAACGAAGTGAGGTTGGGGTGGAGGCTAAGTTACTTATACATACTTGGAGCCCTAACCGAACGAAGTGAGGTTAGGGTGGAGGCTTAGTTGGGGGGGGTTTGGGGGCGAAGCCCCCAACGAGCTACGAAATTCGTGCCGAAGGCACGAATCGTAGCTCGTATATATAGGTGGCAAGTTAACACCTCCAAACCTCCATCTTGTACTCCCTCCTGCCCTCTCCACACACACACGTACTTTCTGATATTTTCGTTATATGTCTGTGACTTTCCCTCATCCTCGCTTATCAAACGAGGCTTTTGCGTCCTGTTCCTGGTTCACTGATGCGCTGCTATCGGACGGAAATCTTGCTACCCGCTATGGATGAGACATGGCAATCCACATGAGTAAACATTGTCGACTCGTTTATTGTTGATGATCCTATAATTACATGCTGATATCGTGTTTGTAGCAACTTGTTAGCCGTATAATTACAGAGGAAGCTACATTTTCTCCTGCCCGCAAGGATGATCAGTATTCTCTGTTTTGCGCTCTTATGGTGGGAGATGATGTGCCCAAGCTACATTTTCTCCTGCCCGCAAGGATGATCAGTATTCTCTGTTTTGCGCTCTTATGGTGGGAGATGATGTGCCCACAATAGCTGAAAAGAACCTGACGGATGCTCGATTTTGGATTCTCATGGCCTATCGTGTTGTGGACGTATTTGAGATGATGAATGGGGGGGCTATTCGGAGACCCTCTTCATCTGGTCCCGTAGTTGACAACTACAAAGCAGTACGTGTCATTGTTTCTATTGCCTTTTATCAATTGGTCAAGTACAATATTTTATGTATTACCTAGCCTATGGGAAGCCTTAATAATATTCCTGCTCTACTGGAGAGATCCCAGAACGCCCTAAACTCTCATATACGTGCACTTCAATCCAAGGCTTGTAGAGATAAACAATTTGACTCTTCCGTGTATTATTTGTCGGAAGGCGGACCCTTGATTTGTTTGTACTCAAGTCTCGCTCGGCATGTTGGCAAAAAAAAATGTTGTCACTACACTCATCAACTTGACCTCTGCGGCCCTGCATTTGGGATGTCTTCTTAAGGTACATTGATATTTATATTGTACATGTATTGTTAATGCTGAAAATATCAGTGCTCGTATAAGGGAAATTTATTTCTGCCTACGGACATCGAGTCCATCGAGAGTATGATAGTTTCCGGGTACGATACCATTCGGTTTAGTTGTTATTTACGTTTTAGAGTTTGATACCGCAGATCAGAGAATGACCAATCTGGGCTTGCGCATATTCGCCAAGTTCACGGTTCAGCTCCTCAAGGTCGCACAACTGTTCTTCATAATTCTTTGTATATTGCGTTGGCCATATCGCCTCTCATGTTACTCAATCCTTGCAAGTATAATGAAGTTGGCGCAAAGGATACAGTGTTTAAGGTGTGATTGTTCTTTCGCATGCCATATTGATAGTTAAATGTATCGTTAACGTGTTAGTTATGGAATCACATAGGAGGGCTAGAACAACCTACTGCTGTAGTGGAAGCGGATTGGGTGTTGTGGAAGGTGTTGTTTTCTGCAGCTCTGGGGGGGAACCTCCTACAGAAACTCAGATCCGCATTTCAACATCTGGAGGGGGTGGTTAGGGATGCCGCACCTCATTGGCTGAACCTCGTGAACAGGTCTTTGAGCGTCCCTGCTATCCTATCTTCGCAAACCGATGTAATTGATGATGTTTTGCCTTTTCCTGACAATTCTTTACCCCTGCCCTCACCATCTGGAAGCACCTACGGTACCGACATCACTGTGCTCAACAATTCCCATTCATCTGGAATTACGAATGATAACGAGTTCGACAACGACGGGCTTTGTAATAAAAATGTGTATCCTTCTCAATCTGCTGGTAGCGATCTGTATTGTCAACCTATCAATGATGACAATTCTTGCAATACTCGTAGGACACATATGTCACCTTTACGAGATACTACTGATGATCCGTTCAACAACGATGTCCATGCTGGCAGTAAAAATCTGAGCAAGTCGACGAACGAAACTGGACAACCTGGTGGGCGTGATGCGGCAGACAGACGTCCATCTTTTGTGTCTCCTCCTCCATATTCTCTAAACAATCAGGATGATTCTCCTTCTGATGGGCCCACCAATGTCTATATTGATAGAAGATATTCACTTGGTAGAGGTGACAATATCAATGATGAGCAAACCGTACTCAATATCCCTGACGTCAATCTGTCATCCTCCAACAACCTCAATCCTCCATCGGATGAAGAAACTGCGGTTCTGGTTCCCAAAAGTAATGTATCGGAAATGCGGTTGCAAAGATCTGATCAATCAAGTAATCGGCCATCTATTCCTTCTCCCAAAAGGAAAAGACGAGTGCACAAGACTGCCAAAACCGTCGAAGGTACGCATGGTGACGGTATCGACAGGACACAGCCTACCAAACACGTTCCTCATGTCCTCATTGATTTGACTCTTGACGTTACTGTATGTAACCCGTTGAATGTGATTACTATGTTACTTCACTGTATGACGTATGACTTCAGGACTTGGAGTTCGACAAGTCTGATGTCGATGTATCCGATGACGTTGTATTTGTGACTGGTGAATGTCCTGTTGAGTATGAAATTCATGGTACGAACTGCGCATATCGGTTTACTCCCAAGTTCCATGTAAGTACTGTAATCTGTTTCCATAACTGCTGCTGGACACTCTACAGTTAAAAGAGGATTTACAATGGTTTTACTCACTTCACGACTTGGTTGTTAGGGGGTCAACTAGACCAACGTTTGTCAAGATTGCTTCTATGGATGAATTGACGGACTCCACTAATACCAGCATATCTAAATATCTGACCGACCATGCTGCTGTATTGATCAAAGGCATTGACCATGTAGACAATGGATTTACTGGTGCAACACTGGCATCCGTCTGCAACATATATAGTGTTACCACTATTCATGGTACGCCTGTTTGTGTGTTCCTGCGTTTCATTACATATACTTACATATAATAGATTTCACATCGCTAGATACTCAACGTACGTGTAGAGGTTCCCTGATCGACGTGTTTGCTGCTGTTTTGTCTGCAGAACCACGGGCTCTGAGCACTCTCGATATGCCTGCAGTACAAGATCCATTTCCTGTCTTGTCCATGTCAGGTGATTGGTTCACGTGGTTGCAAGTAAATGGGCAATACTCGTATTGCGACTCCTCCGACAATTATCTGATATCTGACATGCGGTGGGCAATAGCATCGACCGGATCTGCCCACCATTACTGGCACATTGGTTCTAATGGGTATGGTACTTTCTTACGGGTGGAAACGGGCTTCAAGTTACTGTATATTGCATGACCGAAGTCCAGGTCTTTCGAGGATTTCGCTATCGTCTCTATTTTTACGGAGAAATACGTAATGTATGAGGCAAACGCTGACTTGTGGGATACCGAAGTGGTTGTATTGGAACCTGGTGATGTTTTGTGAGTGGTGCCCTTATGTTGCTGTATATAATATATGACTGATCCCGTAGTATCGTGCGCCCTAACGTGCCGCTTTGTGTCGTGACACCGGTTCCTTCCATATGTACTGGAGGTCATTATTATCTTGCGACCACTCTCGCTGATTCCGTTATTGGGATATATCATCATTTCATGGGTAGTTGAACCCTCGCAAATGCTGATCATGGAACGGCTTCTCATTTTATACTGGTCCGCATGCTCATGCATTACTACCGGTATACAAAGAAACTTTTTGAGGGCGACCTAGGTAAGCATCACAATGTTGCCTTCTAATTTTTAATCAATTTAATTTAATTACTTATTTCTTAAAATATTTAATTTTTTGTAGACTGGGAGTATCAGCACGTGCCAGATTGGGATACCTGGGAAGGTGCACTGTCTATTTTCTCAATGTGCAATTATTTCGAATTGCATAGTGCTCTTATAAATTGGAACTACCCGTTTAATACAGATGTTCACGCCTTTGAGTTGTCTATCAAAAACCGCTCGAGGGCCCGCAAAATTGTGTACTGGTACTTTCTTTGTCATACCTTTTGCAGGCCTGGTGATTCTTTAAACGGTTACGATGCGTTCCAGACCATTTACTCTGTGTTTTTGGCTCGACATGCTCATATGCTTGTTCTACTTAAGAGAGCCGCTCATGCGTCGGGAATACAAGGCAAGGTTGAAGGGCTGGGTACCTCTTCGGTTTGGACAGCAGTTTGCAAATGTATACGCAGCGGGCCTGCATGGGATTATTTCAAAACCATGACAGCCAGTTCTTCTGACCGACAGCAGTTTGCAAATGTATACGCAGCGGGCCTGCATGGGATTATTTCAAAACCATGACAGCCAGTTCTTCTGACCGATTGTTTTATTGGAACGGCCTGTCATACACTGTAGAGAAGTCTACTTGTGATGCATACAGTGCACTACAGGGTTGTCATTATTCTCTTATTACTGGTTTATTCAGTTATATGTAATAGATTGTCCTTATCTTGACGGTTTGGTTTATGGTGATAAGGAAACGGCATCTGAACTTGGGTACTCTCTATCGCACATATCACCTCGCCTAGATCAGAACAATCCTAAGGACAATGACATTTACAAAACCCTTGTATACAGCAATGGAGACGATTTTGATGATGACTTCGAGCCTCTTAATGACGCTGTAGATGAATCGTATTTGCATCAGCATTCAGGCCACAACCCCTTGACAGAGGAAACTGTTTTGCCAGCTGATCATCATTCGACTACAGTATCTGATCGAAATATCCACAAACAAGGTCATCCATCTTTGACTGCTTCAGAACACACTTGTCGCCAAGGTACGTATTTATTGTAGTAACACATCCATATTATCATGTGCTTCCTCATTTGACCATTGTAGTCTGTCCTAGAATTGCATCTTCCGACCCCTGAAACTGTAATATTCCTGATGTAGTAACTATTATAGCCCTATCACGTGTCAAATCTTGCTGTTCCTGAATTATGTGTTGTGATGTATCCTGAACTCTGTATTGTGAGATATATGAGGTTCACCTGAAGAAAAATATGCATATGCAGAAAATATTGAGTCCCTTCTCAGCGACAATTTGAGGTTCGTCACTCTTTTGTCGCAGGATACTGAAACGGCAGGCCTCGGCTATCGTAAAAGTAATGTGCTGACAATTTGAGGTTCGTCACTCTTTTGTCGCAGGATACTGAAACGGCAGGCCTCGGCTATCGTAAAAGTGATGTGCCCCTTGTGACCTGTTGACTGTGCCGTAGGGCATAGTATATAATATGTATGTGTGTATAATATATTAATATATAAGTATTTGTCTTGTCCGATATTACGTTGCTGCATTGCACCTACAAAGTAATATAATTGTCCCCTCAACCCTCGAATAGTGTAAACTGACATATGAGCTGTTGTAGCTTACCCGTTTAATGTCGCACTAATATATTTATTATTGTTATATGTATAGATAAGCATGTTCACTACATAAGCCTGGTAGTTAAGTATACGGTAATTAGGTGGACGTATCCTAGCTTAAACACAACGTACATGTGCCTTTAAATTTCCTGCTGACTTATCTCTCCTCGTTGCTATATTGTTGGCTCAGCGTTGGTATTATGTATATTTGATATACTCAACCTTATCATTGTATTATATAGGTGTTAAATATATTGTTTTGCAGTGCGTTGGTATTATGTATATTTGATATACTCAACCTTATCATTGTATTATATAGGTGTTAAATATATTGTTTTGCAGTGTACACTGGCGTCTGTCTGTTGATATTTCCATAATCAGTCTTTTTGTGTAGGTATATAACACTATGGAACATCGTAAACCTTAAATGCTGTGTGGGCTGAATATTTACCGGTTGTCTATCCATGTGATTATGTAACCCTTAATAACGGGTCTTACCAAAAGGTCATCTATTGGATTGGAGAAGACATCAAATCGAGTAGTATGCGCCTTGGTTTTGGAAAACAAAGCATATAAATACCTCTGCTTAGGAGAGGTTGGAATCATTATGTTAATGATACGGTGGTGGCGACCTGTATTTGTCACAAACACATCAATGAGGGATATAGAAATAGTGATGGTGAACAACCACAAGAAAACGCATACGATTCGAAGTAGAGTCTGAAGTAAGTGGTGTGGGAATCTGAATAACTGTCGGAAGAGTCTGAATAAGAATATTTAACTTTGATTGTAGCCCGTTGTTGCTCCATGTTAAGCCATGGCACATTAATAATTGGTCGTAATGACAGCTTGTCGCATGTCAGACTGTCAAAATCAGTAATTGCCATGATCTAGTAAATCAATGATTTGTTGTCATATATCTATTGCGCTGGATAACAGACCTCTCAAGTGACAATAGGTGTTCATTAGATAGTGGCGATATGCCGAATCTTTCGGGGGGTATATCAGCACTGGTATTCAGGGATCGCTCTCCACAGAAGGCAGCCAAGGAAATAAGTCATAATGCATGTGTCTGCTCCGATATATGATTTTCGCGTGGCGGCTATTATATGCGATCTAATATTGAAGAGTGTTCCGCATTGTGGCTAATCACGCAACGTCGTATATGCCTGAGCAACTTAAATTGTATATGGGAGGAATGGGGGGCACCTCCGCATTGTGGCTAATCACGCAACGTCGTATATGCCTGAGCAACTTAAATTGTATATGGGAGGAATGGGGGGCACCAGAAAAACCCAGGTGCTCCGAGCCCTCATCAAGTATTTTGAAGCTAGAGGAGAGGCATATCGTCTGGCTGTGGTTGCACCTACGGGCACTGCTGCATCGCTTATAGGTGGTTCAACATCATTCAATGTTCGGCATTAACGACATGGTTGGTGTGTCGAAGAAACAACTCGCTCAAATTAAAACTCGTCTACTAGGTGTCGATTACGTGTTTTTCGACGAAGTATCTATGTTATCGTGTCGAGACTTGTATAAGATATCCGCAAGACTGGCTCAGCTGTCTGGTAGACTAGATATCCCTTTCGGTGGTATGAACATGGTATTTGCAGGTGATTTCGCTCAGTTGCCCCCTGTCGCTGGGCAGGAAGGATTGGCGTTATATAGTAGAACTATAGGTTTAAATACCAAAACGTTGAAGGATCAGGAGTCCATGCTAGACGACGCAAGAGAGCTTTTGAGAAATCGTATAAATAATCGCAATCCGATAAACTTTTTGTATGGTGAACTAACGAGTGTTCATGCTGTGATCGAAGAGTTGCTTATATGCAAGCGAAATGTATACATGTCATACATGCACTGTCCACGTGGTCATGCAGTTAACAGAAGAGCTGTTACATCGAATTAGTGTCAGATTGCCATACTAGATAATTCACAACTGTCAATACAACATTTCCTAAGAAACATGTAATTTCTTACCGAATCTCGGTGCAGAACATGCGCGTCTGAATTAGTTAGAATAATGAGAACATCATACACAGCACCAATAATGTATTTTGATGTGGCGTCAATCGACATCACAATTAATAGATACATCGATGTGCTGGTTTATGGGTCAGGAGACAGACGATATATCATAAAAGGTATCATATATTTCGCAAACAGTCAATTTACTTGTCGATATGTGGATTCCTCCTTGAGGGTGTGGTTCTATGACAGTTTAATTACTGGTAGAAGGTTGATTGTCGAAGAAGGCAGTCTGGATACGTTGGATATACAAGTCTGTAGAGGTAGTAAAGCAACGATAGCGTTATACGTTAGAGTGGCGTGATCGTATATTACCGATAGGGAGTTGTTTAGTTTGAATCAAGTCTGTGTGTTTAAGCTATAGGTCGTATTGTTCAAATGACCCTTTGCAATATGAGGACAGTTCACGTGAGTTTGGACGATGCAAGGTCATACGATCTTCAAAAACCATCGGCGGTCGTACACCTGAACGCTGACGTAATATATATTAAACGCACACATAGTGAGTATCATTTATAATGTATTTTCATTAACTATAGCTAACTAAGGACTAAGTAATATATATTAAACGCACACATAGTGAGTATCATTTATAATGTATTTTCATTAACTATAGCTAACTAAGGACTAAGTAGTCCGTAAAGACGATCCTTGGTATACCTATCAACCGAACAAATGTGCATATTATATAAGCGGTCGGTGGGACAAACAGTTTATTTCCATATTACAGTCATTTATTTATTTATTTATTTTATTAGTGGTTACTCAGTAAAAGATTGGTTGATCGTGCATCCTAACACTTATATAATATGTCTTCACGTATATTAAAATTGGTTTATTATGTAGTAATCACAAGTTTGGGCACATGATGTTCACTGCATGTTCACCTGATCAATTTCGCGACCATCCACATTACATGTTTTTTAATGCAATTGTATATTATGTAATCATCTAGTAGGACAATCGATTTAATTATATTTAGTTATTTGTTTATCATGATTTTTTATAATTATTGAAGTATAAAAGGAACAAAGAGTAAAATTGAATAACGAATTTATAAAAGTGATTCCGTATTATGTAATGGATTGATTGAATGACTGTTCGGATATTATATAACAAGTACCCATATATACATTTAATCGTTGTCATGCCACTTCGTACAAGCCTATCCAACAAGACAAACCGGTGCTACTTGTAAAAATGAGAAAAACAATTTATTTTTCTTTTTATTTTGAAAAATGTCTAACTTTATGGTATGTTGAAACGACTTATGATACGTGTATATTTGATGTTATGTATTACTATTTTGTTTATTATATATAAGTACGTACGTAATCATTCAGCTCTTCTTGTCTCTCCACTTTTCTATGCCTTTCAGTCTGTTGTTTCCTTTCAGCGGTTTCTTATACCTGCTATGTTGCATCTAGCTTCCTCCTACGAAAGACTATTGTACGCTCTGGAAAATGCATTATCGCCACCGCTTGGTTTTACTTGTATAAGCATTCTATGTTGCATTGGACTTGCTCAACGGACACCTTATGGAAGCAAATACCGTCACTGTATATCAACCTGGTACTTATGACTCACTCGTGACTAGAAGCTCAACGAACACCTTATGGAAGCAAATACCATCACTGTATATCAACCTGGTACTTATGACTCACTCGTGACTAGAACGCTCCGATGGGTAAAATTATAACAAGTAATACAGTACAGAAAGCACGTCAGTCTGTTTGATTTATGGATTCACGCGAGTCAAAACGAAACGTTTATGCACGAACCTATATGGAAAACCTGATGTGTCACTCATACACCGATGGGATGACCTACAATACACGAAATTGATAAACCAACCAATATGTTGAGTTATCATTAAAATATATATAGTCAGCGCGAACTCACTACTTTACACGACAAATGTACGCTGTTGATGTGTCCTCCCAATATATATTCATATATGTTTACACTTGTTATTCCACTCATATAACAACATGTCCGCACTTCCCATCGCTAGTATTCAGTGTTGGTGACTCCGCACTTCCGCTACGTCATCGAGCAGCAGACGGATGAGGGAGATAGCAGACGTTGCGTTGTCTATAGTATCCAGTCAGTACTTCGATGTATTGACACAGGCAAACATTACTGATCTGGTGTTCTGGTGAGTTTTTACATACATTTTAGCATGTATAAGCAGTTTTCTAATGTCGGCTTTATATATTACTACTAGCTCTTATGCTCATAGAGACCATAACGCGCGACATCTCACGTTAAAGGGATTCGACCGAGAAAGTTATCTTGTTGCGGCTTTTCATTTATACCCGAGCGACGATGAGCAACAATTGGACGAAGCATACACTTATTCGTATTCCAGAGCATTGTGTAGCTGGACAGCTCGGGGCATAACAGTAATGCACATCGTTCTGACTAGCGTAACTCATCATCACATTTTAAACACATCTTCGAGAGAAATAGTAAGTATTCCGTCTTCCAGTATTTCATAGTCTCATTTTGTTAGTGCGGGCACATTACAAACCTCACATGAGCAGAACGTATGTATTACATATGTATCTTCTATGTGAGTAAGTTTAATTCTAACGCTTACCGTGCCTTATAAGTTTCACAGATAATTTAATTGTATTATCAATGCACTGTGTTTCACGGTTTATTGCAGTAAATACACACTGTATTCGTCTATCTACGTACATGTATATATATCGTATTTAAACTTAGGAATATGTAACATAACAATAAATACTATACGTAAATAATTAAGTAACTTAATAATTATATATCGTATTTAAACTTAGGAATATGTAACATAACAATAAATACTATACGTAAATAATTAAGTAACTTAATAATTATTTGATAATTAATAATTAATAATTAATAAATTAATAATTGATAATTAATAATTAATAATTAATAAATTAATAATTGATAATTAATAATTAATACTTATTATGTAAGTGTTTGGTTGGATGGCCTGTTTACTTAGATACCTCTCCTCTGCAGTTAGCATGAATGCTGATGTGATAGCGCCGAACTGGTCATGCAATTGCGTGACCTACGTGTATTGGTGTCAGAGACGAAAGCTATCAGCTAACTACTACTTATTTACAGGGTGAGGAGGAAGGGTTGACGAATAAACGAGTAAAATAAACTAATTAAGTATACTAGAGTTAAAATATGCGTGCAAGCGCCTTAATAGGTCAGCATATTTTCTGATGTACCATGTTTCTGGATTCAGCTGTTTCTTGTGGTATACTTTATATAACATGACTTGATAGATCTACGGCAATCTCCGTGCAACTCGTGAGCAGTTTGGTTGTCAGCATCTGCTCTTATGGAGTCACTGAAACAGGCGCTGCTGACATTCAAAGTGCTAGGTACGTCTTCTCCCAACCGCGACCATATGCTTTAAAAAGATCATATAGTCTCACTAATGGATCATATGAAACCAGAACCAAATGCGGGTAAAGTCGTCATATAGTTGAATGGCTCTACGTGTCTCTTAGGACTAGGCGAAACTGAAAGGCCCTGTTTCGTTATTCTGCTATATATCAATGAATCGAAGTCGCCGTTTCTGTTTGTTGCCCCTCCAACATCATTCCACAAGTTAGTCTCTAATAGGTGTTGGCGAAATATGACGATAAAGCAATCTAAATGTGGCCAGGGATGCAAAAGTCTGCCCGCCTTCCTTTGCCAACAGATAGTCCCTCACCAAACAATCTACACGTCTCAGACAGTACCTCCGTTTGTCCGCGCATAAACCTTGGGTATAGCCAGGACCATTATCTTGGTATTAACTATATGCCAGAGCTTGTAAAGGTCGCTGCTTCACATTATCCCAACCATACCGTCAGTGTTGGTACTCATACTGATGAAGATTCATCTTACAACATTGCGTTCGAGTAGCTCTAGGCAGCAGCTGAATATGTGTCATAATGGTTGGTTATTAGTAGATGCACTACAAGTTGTGCATGCCGTGATTAAACGCCTGAAGCGATATCGGTACATGTATGTATACCGCAGCATGGCCACTCATCGGAACCTTTTTTTTTTTTTTTTTTTTTTTTTTGTATGTTTCTTTTTATGTTTTGGTCTCTTTTGTTTTCTTTTCCATATGTTTCTCTTTATGTTTTCTTTTTATTTATTATTCGTTTCTTTATTTATTTTTATCTTTGTAATTCAAATAATTTTATTATTATTATTATTATTATCATTATTATAACGTTTTTAGGTCGTACAGCAAATCCTCCGTCCACGTGTGGATGCTCCAAGGACGATGAAGGGGCAAGCATTTGTTTGAAGCTAACAAGAGCGATGCAGGCAGATATTTGTAATAAATTGGTACGTCGGACTTATCGATTGTACTTTGAACTATTTTATTTCGATTTTAGGATGAGCAGCAAAGCCTCTAGCTGCATGTGGACGCTCCAAAGACAACGTGGGGGTTAACATTGGCTGTTTAAAGCCAGCAGGAGCCATGCTTATGCGTATATGTTACTGTCACGTGTGTATTCGATGTGTCACGGTGTCCTGGACATTGCTCAACCTGAGCGCTGCTTTGAACGTCCATTCCCATCTTATAATGTCCATGATTTGCTTGTCGAGTTCCGAACAATCATCCTACACAGTTTCCTGACCTATTGACGGCAATTCGTCATATAAAATCAGAAAAAGAGAAAGCAGAAGGACCAGTATAGTTCAGAGCATCAAGTACGTAGTTTTTGCCCCTTTTTTTTGGCTCTGTTAAACTCACAGATGACCAGATATGCGCACACATATGTTATTCGAGCATTCGAGCGCATCAAAGGGGTTACAGGGAGGGTCAAGGAACAGGTGAGTTGCCAGTTTTTGACGTAATTCATCTAATAACATCCCTTTACAGGCCACAAATACGAAGCCGTGTTGTACAGTGATGTACTTATTATTGTATGGCAGTCGTGTTGATGCCAACACTTTCTACGCATACAGGGACATTGTTGACAACTGAATGTTTTTTTTTTTTTTTTTGAAACATTTATGCCTTTTTTGTTTCCTTTTTTTTTATGTTATGATTACGGATACTGTTATATACGATTGGAACATTGAATATTATACAAACGTTGCCGGTATTTCTCCCTTCTGCACTACCATGTCGCGCCACGCTGGCAAGTCACACTAATGTAGTCACATTGACACTGCCACGTCACGTATTCAACACCCTATGCTGTAGGCCTCGGTCTTGTCGACGTTTTGATCAAATTCGGCAGGTAGATCTCGGTCACACCGTGCTAGCAACGGCCCATACAAGCAAGTTTCTGTTCTATGAGTGTGTTTCTAATCACCACATAGCTTTTCACATTCCAGAGTTTATAAAGCTCTATGGTCCTGTCCATGAGTGGTGGGCCTTCCCATTTGAATGTATGATTGGTCAGTTGCAACGGCTTTCAACCAATTATAAGAAATGTAAATTCTCTGCCTATTCTATGTTGAGCTGATTGTGACTTGAGAAAACTAGATGAATATAAAGAAACAATACTTCAATCCTGCCATAAAGCTGCCAACTTGAGAGGCCTATTTTTCAAGGAAAGTTGTCTGCAGGTTGTTAAGGAGTGCCTCAAATTCTTTCAAGTTCTAGTTTGACCTCAAGCTCATGGCATGCTTGCAACCAAGCATGATGATGCAGCTACCTCTCAGAATTTGGAAAATGAGGTCAAGTCTTTTGATGACAATTTAGGCGTCAAAGGGAAAACTGCTTCCATCTCCCTTGAAAGTATAGATGCAATCAAACGTGCTGACCTGATGCACATGTCCCATCGGATGCAATCACACAATCTCAAGTTTGGCACCATGGTCTATCTTTCACAACTCAAACAAGGCACTGTGGCAACAGCTCCGTAACATTACATGGTACACCTGCTCCATTTACCATTAAACAGATCATCAAGTTTCCCAAAGTGTCTCAAAAGAGTAGGCATTTACAAGGAGTCTGGATTGTTGGGGTACATCATCAGCCATCTGATATCCCCCACAACCCGTAACCAGGAGTATTCTGAGCTTGAAGCAAGCATCTGGAGCACTCAGACACATTCACAACTCAAAGCAGTGCCAGTCGCTGAGATTGAAGCCTATTGTGCAAGGTTCGAGTGGGATGAAATCATGGTAGTTGTTTCATTGAAACGTGTATGTATTAGCAATTTCTGTTGTTTCAAAGCAGAGGTAATGGTTTATTAGTCTTGCAACACTTGAAAAACTTCAAGAAAAAAATTTTCTCTGTAAAATGTGATATGACAAGGGGAAGGATTGTTTTTTTTTTTACACTTTTACTTATTTCCAAATTTTTTCAAACGTGTGATTTGCAGTTACCCTGCTGCATTTCCTTCCTCTCCAAAGTGCAAAGCATTAATTTTGATTGATATTTTCTAGTAGATGCAATACAACGTACACAGATCTTCAATCAGAAAGAATTTGCACATGTCCAGCTATTTCAATGCTGGATGCTTAATTTTGTCCTCACATATACATGTGCTGGTATGACAGAGTTGGTTGATTGTTGACTTTTTCTCCCGTATCCAGGATATACTTTTTGTCCTTGATTAAAATGAAATGTATGTATCTATCATAACCATGTCGATATTGAAGCTAGAATTTTTCCATGTTTTAAGTTTTGTTGAACACTTTTGGGCAGAAACGTGACCTGGTCACCAATCATTGAGCACTTGTGACAACCTCAGCACACAACATCATGTATTGGCTCCCTTACTCACTGATATACATCTATTCTACATTAGTTGTGTCATGCCATGGCTTATTTTGAGGACTATGATGAGTTTTCTGCTCCTTTCAAAGGGCTCAATGATGAGAAGCATTAATAGAGGTTGATGGTCGGTCTTTATTCCATTCAAACTTATACAAAGGTCTTGTCTGAAAAGTTCCATCATATAACATGCTTGTTCTTCATGAGGACAAGTAGTATTATCCATCTGCATCTGAAGTTTATGGGCCTGGCGTTAAAAACACTGCAGGATGGTGTGGGCCCATTGTCGCTCCAGTCAAAGTGGAAATGGACAGTGGAAGAGAAAGATGCCAAAAACATGGTTTTCTATGTTACAACTAACAAGCACATTTTTTCAGATGCATTATACTGCTTATATCCTATCTAGAGAATGCAAAATACTTGTTGATGGCATCCTACTTGTAGCCAACCTTGTTGAGGGGATAAGTGAATATTATTTGTACTTGATAGCCTATTGTAGCGAAGTTACAGGATTTGTGAGAGCTTAGGTTCACACAATACAGAATCAGACCAGACTGGTCTATTGACTATGTAGTGTAAAACAAAAATAAGCTGCTTAGTAAGCAGCACATGTAAACTATTTATAGTACAGTAATTAATAATATTATATTATAATAATAATATAATATCAACTACAGTAAGTAAAGCTATGTGGCCAACGCCACATAGCAGACTACGCTACACACCCCCCAATCAGACCGAGCTATGGTCTCGAGATAAGATGACGGTCAGGCCATTGGTAAGTTAGGGACGGGGGCAATGGGAGAGTCCCCAGGCTCCTGGAATGGATCAGCAGTCACGTCGTCCATGTCGTAGTCGAGGAGTTCATCCTCGGGTGCGGGCTCATAGGCAGTGCCCGATGGCCCTGCTACTGGCAGGGAGTCATCATAGTCCCGGAGAGGGGACAGTGTGAGAGTGGGGTCAATGATTGACCCTGGGATAGATGGTTGGGAATCAGGAAGATCCCCAGTGTCGGATAGGTACTGGCACGTCCAGATCTCGTGGGCATGAATGTCTTGCCCGATGAGGAGGTACATCCCCTTGGTGAGCGTGTCGTTGTAAGCACAACGACTGTCCTGCTGCTGGAGCATCAGGCATTGTCAATCACCAATGGTGGCCTCACGCCACCCATCCCACTGAGCAATGGACTGGGGTGTCCCATATTGATCGAGGCATTGAAGCCTCTCGTCGTCGATAGCGGCCGCCTTGTTGTAGAGCTGGCTGTCACTGAAGAAGAGGTGGGCCAAGTAGGTGACCCCATAGGTGTATGCATGGTCAGCCCAGCTGACTGGAATTTGATTGTGAAGAAGGACATGTAACACGTCCAAAGTGGTGAACATGGAAGCTGATGCTTCCAGGATGTCCACAGCCTGAGCCTCGAAGTTAGGGTTGTCAGTGTGAAGGGGCACAAAGACTTGCCCCATAGCCACCTCGTACTCGGTCACGGCCTCTTTGTAGAGGCCTGGCCTTGCAAAGACATAGGCCAGGTACTTGTGTACCGTGGTCTTGGAGAGGCGGCTGGCGCTGAGGGCGCATACAAGTGCAAACCCAAAAAGGCTGCATCAATGAATGCGCATGGCACGGTCCATAGCCAGACCGGTCCATACGTTGGACGTCCCAGGACGTCCATAGAGAAGGGCATATGAGCCCAGGTAGTCCAAAGCAAACGGTTGCTTTGGATCAGGGGGAGTAAGGCCGACGAAGGCAATTCTCCCTCCCTCTTTGTGGCGATAGATCTGTGTTGGCACAATCATTTGCGGGATGTTCTCCCACTCCTCTGGACTTGCGAAGGGTACCGCAATGGTCCTATACGGGACCTCGTCAAGTAAGTGAGACATGGCTCTGTCTCGGGCAGTAGGGTGGCAGTTTAGCGCCACCTGCTTGAATTTGTTGAGCAATAGGTAGTCCAACTGACGCAGACAAATCGGCATAAACTGGTTGTTCACCAGTGCATAAAGCCTGCGGACTTCTCAAGGACTGCAGGAAAACCTGCAAGTTACTGTTGTGGGGCGTCGATGCGGCGTTGCCCTCTTTATCGGCCTCGAAGGACCTGGCTGTGCGGGCTTCTTGCCCGATGAAGATAGTATTGGTCACTGGCAACCAATAGAACTGGGAAGCTAACCCCGTGCCAAAGAATGAGTTCTGGTGCTCAACAGTGTGATCATGGTAGATCACAACACCAAGCGCATCAGGGATGCGACCGGTTTCATCTTCAAGGAGGGCGGCTTCTCATTTGGTGCTATCCTGCACCCAACAGTCCATCTTGGCCCATTGATTGCTGTTGCACTGTTCACGCACCATACGTTGTGCTGCCATCTCGTGTGGCACAGGGGATTCCATGCGAGCCTCTTCAGGCTCCTCATACCACTCGTCATCGGAGGGTGGGGATGGTAGCCTCTCTGGCACAGACTTATCAGGCCATGAGTCCATTACCCACACACACCACGGGAATCGGGCTGGCAGGCCCTCTACCAGTATTGTGGGTAAGAAGGGGATGTTAGCTCCTGGGGCCCCTTTCAGGGCATCTGCGGGGAAGTGCACGTTGACGTATGCGTGCCCTTCCGGTTGCTTACTCCGACAATCCTTTCAGGGTTGTGAGGCCTTAGCCTCAGTGGGGCGTGTGCTAACGCCCCTGGAACTCTGCTCCCCAGAGTGCGTGGTGGATACCACGGATAATGGTCACGAAGATGCAACTTCAGATGCGCCGCTGGCGAGGCGCTGGATAAGCCGGGGGGCGGCTGGAGCAGGGGCATCTTCATAGGGAAGGATGTCCTGTCCTAGTCTGGCCTCCTAGCCGGGGGTGACAACGCTCAACTGAGTCGAGCTAGAGGGCGCGTCCTCCACTCCTTGCTGACACACCCTTTTGCTGGAGTCGGTGTCCCAACTTGGGGGTGTAGTCTGCTGCTTACCAGCGGCCGATAGGGCAAGAAGATCAGTTTTGTGCTGGGTGTGCATATGATCCATGTCGTCCATCATCCGGCTGATGAGGATGACCACCTCTGCATTGCAGAGGTATGATGAGTCTGCGGGTACATTGTACCCATTGTCTCCCAGGCGTTGGAGAAGGGTAGCCAGGACTAAGTCCTGGTTGAGACTGGGCTCGACGGCCCGTGCTTTTTCTTTGTCGTGTCAAGGACGCGACTCTTCTTCTGAGCTGGGCTCGGATTGGTGTGGCATCTCCAGCCGCTGTAGCAAGGAGAGCTTGGCCAGGCTCTCCATCGGCGCATCAGCCGATGAACTGGTGCTTAGTTCTGGATTGAGAGTTTCTGTGCTCTCAATGGCCATGGTGGCCTGCACGAGGGGTGCTTGGCATCCCTCTAGATTGTCAACTGATACTGTGGTCGACAGGGAAGCCGACCTGCCTTCCTTGGCTGTCGCCTCATACAAGGCATTGTACTGGGGCATTGCACCCCATGCCCCTATCCAAGCCGGGGGGTACGGCATCATTATGGGCACACCACCCATGCCAGGGTAGTGCGCCGGGGCGGTATACTGGGGCAAAGGATGTGTGCTCATAGCTCCTCTCGCCATAGCGGAGGCAAACTGCCCCCATCCTGGCGCTGCTTGGGGGCTGACTAGCCCCCCATAGGGCTGTTGCTGGGATTGGCCCTCTGTGTGATGTGGTGCATAAGCGCCCGCTACTGGTTGTTGGGGCTGATAGCTGCCCACAGGTGCGTTCTGGGGCATGAAGTTGCCCTGCATGAGTTGGTGTGGCAGATAGCCACTGATCACTGGCTGCTGCGGCGGGTAGCCCGCCGCTGGTTGTTGCTGCTGCTGTGGGAAGCCCACAGCCTATAGCCACTGATCACTGGCTGCTGCGGCGGGTAGCCCGCCGCTGGTTGTTGCTGCTGCTGTGGGAAGCCCACAGCCTGTTGCAATCGTCTCCACTGGGGCACATTTTGGGTCAGTGGGGGAGCCATTTGCCCCCCCCCCTTCAGCCGACAGTAAGACCAACAGTGCAAACTCAAACTGACGCTGCTGTTGTTGCTGCTGCTGCTGCTCATTCTGGTCCATGGGCATGCTGTCCATGGTTAAGGGAAGAAAGCGAAAAAGAAATTTTGCCTTTTAAGACATGTTTCAGCCACAGCTGCTGACCAACTCAGCCAAGCTGTGATCGGCACTGCCAATCAAATTAAGCGCCGGCATGCTTACTTAATTGATGTGGGCGCTTAACACCCTTCAACTCCAAATAACGGTCAAGTGCCGCCAACTTGGAGCAATGGGAGTGTGGCTCCCATGTTGTGTCCCCGAAGGACCAGCGCACCTTAAACTCAAGCGTATTACACTCAGTCCACCAGTGCCCAAAAATGCTCTCGACAAACCATTTGTCATCGTCTTGAGCCCCAAAATCATAGGGGCCCAGGGTCGCCCTGTTAGGGAATAGTGCATTGTCAGACGTGCTATATGGCCACAACAGCGACATGTGAAACTTTGGAATGATGCGTTGTTCCTGTAATGCCAGAGGCAGCTCCAACACATAGTTGGAGGTACTTGGCTCTGCGTCTAGTACGCGGTATGGGCCTACCCATTTCGGGCAGAGTTTACTCGCCCGACCCTTTGGGAGTCTCAGGTTACGCGTTGACAGGTAAACCAATGCTCCTACTGCTATTGGCAGGTCTGCTCACTGACGGTGATTGGTGTTTTTTGCCTGAAAGACTTGCATTTCTATGATGGCGTCATGCACCGCCACAATGTTCTCCAGGGCCTGCCTGGTGAACTTGACAACTCCTCGGTGGGCCACCATATCAGCATGAGCTTTGTGCAGCATGGAGGGCAAGTACCCTCCGTTGAGCTCAAAGTCGTATCTGAGATACTCGTGTTAATCGCAAACTCAGTGAGTGGACACCAGTCCACCCAGTCCCGCTGGTCAGGGTGAACAACTGCCCTCAGAATCTGGCCTATACTGCGGTTAGCCCGCTCTGTTTGCCCATCCGTTTGAGGATGGAAGGACGTCGACATGAGGAGTCGTGCTCCTAACAGTTTGTGGAGTTCCTTCCACTATTGAGACGTGAACTTTGAGTCACGATCGCTCACAATGGTACTAGGCAGCCCATGCAGCCTAACAATCTCCCTAAGGTAGATCCATGACAGCTCCTTAGCCATCAGTGTAGTTTGCACCAGTATAAGGTGCACCATGCTCGTCATGCGGCATATTACCACCCAGAGGTAATCGAACCCTCTGGACTCAGGAAAGGGACCTACAAAGTCCATTCCAATGGAATCCCAAGGTTTCACTGGCACGGGTAGCTGGTGTAGCTTCCCAGGAGGAGAACCAGGGGGCAGCTTTGCCCTCTGACACGCTGCACATGAGGCGCAGAACTTAGTAACTTCTTGGGCCATACGTGGCCACCAATACCATCTCTGGATGTAGCCCAGCGTTTGGGCAGCACCAAAGTGCCCTACCAGTGCATGGGCCTGGTCCAAGACCCATGTAACAATGGTTCACGTATGGGGAAGGCAGACCACTGCCATCCCTTGACGGTTCTCTGTTGTGATTAGTCCACCAGGCTCATGCCTGAACCGAGGATGGTCATCAGGATTGGTGATTATCTCAGCGAAGAGAGAATCATTGCCATAGTCCTGCACCACTTCCATCCAGAAGTTATCGCTGACCAGGCTAGGGCTGGGATGAAGGCAATTCGCCTTCGAGCATCTCCGCCAGCGTAATAGGTGTATCGGAGGGCTTGTGCTCCCCAGGTGATGCTGGGTCCACGACTTCATGCTCCTTGAGCAACTGGGTGGCTACGTCCCGCTCTTCACACTGCTCCCTGAGGTGAGTGCTTTGCCTCCATTCATCGTCACACATAGCACGTACTTCCAGGACATGCTCCCTGAACTCCTGGCATTGGTGGAGAGGTAAATCCTCTCCATCTGGGTCTATGCGGCAGTCTGCCTGTACATACTCATGAGGCTCGTGAGCCTCCCCAACTACATCACTCTCAAAGTAGCACGACAAGCAGTCTGCCACTTTGTTGAGTTCACCTTTAACATAGGTGATGTCAAACTGGTATCTCGACATGTAGTCTATCCAACGCCGCTGACACGGTGACAAGTTCACCTGAGTTTTGAAGAACTCAAGGGCCTTGTGGTCCGTTATGATGTGTATGGGATATCCCATCAGCTTATCCTCCCACTTGAGGAGGGCCTCAAGTATGGCAAGAGTCTCCAGCTCGTGCACAGCATAGTTTTGCTGGGCCGTCGTGAACTTCTTTGACATGAACCCTGCTGGGTGGCAAGTCTGCCAGCTGCTTCCCTGACCGTATATGGCTCCGATGCCTGTCTTGGACGTGTCGCAAATGAGCCATATTGTCTCGTCCCATCTAGGGTCAATTGGTCAAATCACCGGAGTCTTTGTACAGATCCGTTTGACCATCTCAAAGCACCGCTGGTGCAATGGCCTCCAATTAAACGATGACCCGTTCTGCGTCATGGCCATAAGTGGCCCAGTATAGGCCGTGACATCGGGCAAGAAGCTCGATATGTAATTGACAAGACCAACAAATCGTTGGATGTCATTGTAGTTACAGGGCGTGCGCCACTCCCAAATGCGATTGAGCTTGTCCTGATCAGGGTGGATACCCCGCTCATCTATGACATGCCCTAGGCAGTCTATACTCTGAGCGTAAAGCTCACATTTCTTCCACTTCAAGTACAACTTGTACTTGTGTAGTCGTTCGAATACGACTCTGAGGTGCTGCTCATGCTCCTCCATAGAATCCAAGTAGATGAATATATCATCTAAGTAGATGTGCATAAACCGTCCTATTACGTCTCAAAGAATAGAGGTCATTAGCCTCTGGAAGGTTGCGGGAGCATTACAGTCTCCAATCTGCATTGTGTTGCTCGTGAATGTGCCCATGATCGATGCAAATACGGTCTTGGGTACGTCTTTGGTGCAAATGCACACCTGCTCATAAGCATCAGTAAGGTCAATCTTCAAGCGATACTTTGCCCAAGCCACATCTTCCCGGATCACCTCCTGATCTGGTAAAGGAGTTACATCCTTTATAGTGTTGTCATTGCACTGACGCACATCAAGAGCTGTTTGAAGGGATCCATCCTTCTTTGGGATGCACAATAATGGTGCAGCTTGAGCAGTGGTGCATGGAGACCACCATTGAGCATTCAAATAGCGATTAGTTTTATTGCATAGTTGCTCCTGGAGTGCGCGCGGGCAGCATGGCAAGTGGTACTTATCAGGAGCTCCTCCTTGGTCCCGTTGACCATGTCGGCAAATTCTTCTTGCCATTGCTGATGCAACCGAGGTATATCTTCCTCACAAAGGCTTATCGCCTTCTGCTTCCCCTTCATACGCACCGGGGGAAGTACTTCCACCGTCTCTGAGGGTGACCAAGGTGGCGGTGCATATTGCTCATGCATTGCATGCACCCGATTGACACTGTCATTGGGTATATGTAATCTCAGCAGAGAACCCACTGCCACTGCCTTATAAGCCACAAGGCTTGTCCCCTCACGTACAAGTGAGTACGCTATGGAAACCTCGTCCAAGGCTGGCTGGCAATACGCTGGTTTGACGGTCATCCATCTCTGGTGCACGTTTTGCGCACATGTGGCTGCCACCAGCTTGTTCCACTCCTCTGGCATTTGGGGGTCGTATGCCTAGTCGTACTCTGGCAGGGGTGCTGGTCGTTTCCATAGAGACTGTGTGTCCTCCTCACCTGAGGCTTCCACCTCTTGGATGCTGCCTCTCAAGTCATCCAACTTGACTCGTGAGGATGTAGGTGGGCATACATCTACTGAGTCCTCCCGTTGTCTTGCCTTTCGATGGCGCTTGTCTGGAGGCTTTGTGCCTCGAATATCAGGAGCGATTATTTGCTTGTTGCTCCTCTTGGAGGCTTGATACTCCTCCTCGCTCATCATCACCTTGTTGTGGTCTGTGCTCAGTCCAGGCATAGCCTGCACTTCCTCCTCCACATCCTCCACTGCCGGCACTCTGCGCTGGCCAAGTCATGGAGACTCCTTGCGTTTCTCCGTAGTGCAATGACATCGCAGACGATTATCAGTGTCGTCTGCTGTAGCTCATTCGGCTGGGATCACTTTCCCATTCACTAGTATCTGACAGTGGTCAAAGTCTAATATGACTTTGTTACACCGCATGAATGGCGTTCCCAGTATCATATCAAGTGATCAAAGTTCACTACATCCATGTATTCCTGGCTATGTGAGCCCAGTGTTTGGACAGTCACATTCATCCCATACTGCACCATGGCTCGGCTCCCCACGGTGCCCAGCTGTAGTGCCAATGGCGTATCCAACTCCTGCATGGATATTCCGTACACATGGGCAAACTGGGGCATTATGCCTGACGTAGTACTCCCCGAGTCCCATAAGGTCCATGCCTTGTGGCCATCTACGTCCACATATGAGACCAGGCACTCCTTGTCTGCCCATTTCAATGTAGGGCGCTGCAAAGTGCCCTCTGCACAACAAAGAGTCACCTTTTTCATCTGAACCATGTTATCCTTTTTGGGATCATTTGTAGATGGCCAATCCATCATCGCCGCTAGGCACTCGGAGTTGCTGTCGCGACTGTAGTACTCGTTGTTGTAGACGTTGTCATATACGTCAACTGTGACGTACTCCTCCCCCTCCATGACCACACTTTTGGGCTTGGCACCCAATGTCTCCTCTGGGGGCTCCTGGTTGTTTGTGGGGTGCTCTGCCTCAGACTCGGCAGACACGTCTCCATCACTCCCACTTGCGGCTGCAGTATGTGCAGCTCAAAGGTAGGCACGGGGTGTATACCCCTTCCTCAGGGCTCCCAGCTTTGTGGGGCAGTTGGTCGCGTAGTGGCCTGGTTGGCCACATGCAAAACACGTCCCTGTCTGACCTGGTGGGTTGGCTGGAATGAAGTCCGGCCTTGGTTTAGGACGTTCTCCGTCCGGCGCCTGCTCTGGGCATGGGCGACTCTGCCCTTGGTTCGCAGCAGGGGTTCTGCATACCACAAACCGTGTGTTGCGGTCACGATCCAAATCAGCCTTTTTGGCCAAGAAGGTCCCCACATGCTGACTCCATGAGGGTGTCCCAGCAGGCGGTAGTCGCCTGGTTCCCCCTTTGTGTCCACTCCAATGTTTGTAGTGGTTAGCAGTCTTCAGGGACTGCTCATACCTGATGGCATATGCCACAAACTCTTCCACATCGTTGACTTCTGGGGACAGTCCATCCTCACATATCAGATAGCGGTGCATGTCTGCTGGAATGCCATCCAAGAATGGTTCGAGCATTGTATACCCATCTGGGTATACTGCCATATTCTGGGCATGGTTGTTAAGGGTATCGTAGAACCCTTGCACTCCCAACTTCTTGGTGTACTTGGCGGACTGGAAATCCCGCCTTGCATCCTGGAGCGTTGAGGGGTGCACAAATCAATTGTACAGTCCTGTAAGGACTCCTTTGAACGTCCAGTCATACTAGACACAATTGACGTGTAATACTGCCCATCAAAACCACCCCATGGCCTCTCCGGCCAAGAACTCAGGCAGAACAAAGATTTGTTCTCGTTCCATACAGTTGCCTCCATATAAGCACATGGCAAGATGGGTGCATACATCTATTGCCCAATCCTCCAAGTCGCTGAACTTGGACATGCCTGTATAGGTGCAAATATGCCTACTGTCTGCTTTATGCAGCTTCACTCCATCTGGTAACTGTAAGGTTACACCCAGGGCATCATTGACTACTCGATGCAGGCGATTGTGCATGGCTTCACGATGCATTTGAATGGCCTCCTGCTGACCCGGGGATCTAGTCGCCAAAATCAGCAGCCTGGGGAAGTGACTTCTCTCATCCACCCTGCGGAGGATGTCCCGAGCCTCCTCGACTGTGGGCATAATTGCCCTCGTCTCAAGGAATCGACCTAGGGCCATCATCCTGGCTGCTACCAGGGGCATCACATCTTGTGGTGCCATCTCGATCGAGGAAGTCTCCTCGATCATGATTGTTGCACTGCCCTGGAACTGGAGAAGCTTGGTTCTCCTGACCCTGCATGACAAATTGACGACGCATCTCGTTAATGGGCTTAGTGCCCTCGAATACAATGCCCTGATTGTCAATAAGGGACTGGCCCTTAGTCCTGAGGTCACCATTGCGCATACATTGATATGCGACTCTGTCGCTCAACGTTTCCACCATGGGCACATACGGCATCACAGATGCCTTGCTCTCCACCTCAATGACCTCCATAAATTCCCTCTCAACCTTCACTCTTGATAATTCAGAACTCATTGACAAATTCAAAACCGCCTATTGCATAGATACTGAATGGCAAATCTTGTTGTCTCAAGGAGACAATTCCATTTCCCAACAAGGTGACCTTGTTTTTCATAATGGATGACTCTTTGTTCCTGCACCTCTCTCCTCCAAAATCCTCTATTCCTGGCACGACTCTGTTCTTTCAGGCCATCCTAGTTGTGCCACCACTTTTGATAATCTTTCTTGTGATTTCTCCTGGCCCGGCATGTGCACATACTCTCATGCCTACGTTAAGTCCTGTGAGATTTGCGCACGCATCAAGCACGCCACCCACAAACCATATGGGCTTCTTCAACATCTTGACATACCTGATAGACCTTGGCAATCCATTTCCATGGATTTCATCATCAAACTACCTCCATCGCATGGTTACGACACAATCTGGGTCATTTGTGATTGCATGACACATGCTGCTCACTTTGTTCCTATCTGTGAGTCAATAGACACCCAGAACTTGCTTGCCTCTATCTAGATCACATCTTTCAACACCATGGATTTCCTCATTCAGTCATCTCAGATTGTGGCTCATCTTTGTTTACTCTTTCCTCACTAATCTTATGTCCCTCATTGGAACCAAGATGCAACCTTCCACTGCTTACCATCCTCAAACCAATGGACTGACTGAACACACCAACCAGACTCTCAAGACCTACCTTCATGCCTTATATCTTATCAACAAGATGATTGGGTCGATTACCTTGCACTAGCTGAATTCTCTTTTAACAATTGCACCAACTCCTCCACTCAGCAATTGCCTTTCTTTGCAAACCTCGGCTACAATCCCGACTTCAAAATTTGTATCACAGAACGCACAACCAATCCAGCTGCCACAGATCTTGCTAACCACCTTCAAGAAATCCACTCCGAGCTCCAATTAGAGTTACAGCATGCTAACGGTTACATGGCTATATACTACAATTGTCAACACATCCCTGCACCCAAATTCAAACCTGGAGACTACGTCTGGCTACTATGTCAAGACATCAAGACCACCTGTCCTTCAGACAAACTCAACTATCATCAAATTGGTCCTTTTAAAATATTAGCCCACCATGGACTCTCATCGTATCTTCTCAAACTCCCCAAATCTTACTCCTGACTTTATTCTGTATTTCATGTTTTCTTACTTGAACCCTTTACCCCAGCCAGTTCTATCCCTGATTGTTTGCAATCCAACATTGTTCCATTAGTCGACATCATTCCCAATCAACTGCACAACATCAGCACCATTATTGACACTCGGAGAATTAGACGATGCTTTGATTATTTTGTTTCATAGAAGAGCTCATCAGATTTGGAGAGCTCTTGGATACCTCTCTCTGACATTCCTTCTGAACTTCACAAAATTCTGGAACACTGGCACAGACATAATCCTAGACATCCTCATCTACCTCAAATCTATCTTGACTGCGAATCCACGTCCATTACCACATTACTCAAACCTGTACCATTCACAGAAACCATTATTCATCACCCAACAAGATCGACTTCACTGCCTCTAGCTCCATTACAATGCAACTTCAAGCCTCCCAAACAAACTACAACTTGATCTGGACGCACTGCACACCCACCTCGGTTTAAAGACTGTGCTGACTCGGTCCTCAAGAAGGGATAGTGTCATAATTTGATCTATTTCTGACTACTGTTCAAATTAAGATTACCTATTCATGATTCTTGTCAGCGATCTCCTAATATTTTGGTTCTAGAATCTTCTAGCTACATACTTCCTCTTATTTTCTCCTTAAATTTTATTATGGACATTTCTACATTCTCAGACTTTTTCCCTATTATTTCACCCTTATTCTAAATTCTCCTTTACTTAGTCACTATAAAAACCTCATGTATTTGAAAACATTGACAGGCAATCAACACAGTTGTTTCATCTCGCTCTCAGTGACTTAAAAGTCTTCCCTTGTTATCTGAACTCAATCTGCTTATTTTATTTTGAACAATTCAGTTATTATTTGCCTTGACATAGCAATGCTATCGTATAGTACCATGGGCTTCAAGAGTGCGATCACATCCTTGGTGATGCAATAGCATGATCTAATTTTTGCCATTCATCATTTTTATTACTCGCCCCAAAGCAAATTATAAAGTGGGATAATTCTTTTTGTGAACTCCACCACATCCCAATGATAAGTACCAAAAAGAGAAAAATAATGTTTAGTTTGTCATTCAGGTCACATCAGTCACATTTGAATAAGTTCTCCAAAGCCTTTAACATTGCTTGTCGCTTTGCTACCAATGTAGACAACAACTCACTCAAATTTATAACAGATGGTGGGTATGCGTCACCATCCTGCTTCTAGCCATCATGTGTCATTAATATCATTGTACAGCTGGTATCAGAATCTACAAATCAATATCAGCAAGATTCTGTCCACATTGTTGGAGAACGAAGCAACTCGGCAGCAGACTGCATGGAAGGAGATCAATTTTACTGACATTATTTCTGCACCTACATTGAACCCACTTGAATCTCTTCTGACCCAGCCTTGTGCAACCGACATGCTGTCTGCTCAAACTGTATACCATGAAACTCAGACAGCCATATGAAGCTTGACAGACTATATCCAAATGCAGGAACAGATGTTACTCAACAAACTACATGGACTTCAGTATGTGTAATTTATTTCAAAGCCTATGTTCTCCTGTTCAGAACTCACTTTTTTCAGACAGAGAGGAACATGTTGATGAGATCTGACATAAACGTCTTCAGGAGCCACCAGTTGTGGAACAAAAGGGCTGGCCAAGGAGTCAATGGTTGACAGGCCTTCTGAAGGCCATTCTCAAGAAGGAGGAGGGAGCATCTTGAGGTCTCATAAGGCAAAGAAGAACACTGGAGCATTGTTGTGGCAATTGCTATAGAACTGGCCACAATCATGCAACTTGCCCAGATCTCATTCAAGACATGTAATTAGTCCTGTATATCTTACAATTGCAAAATTGTATTTGTGTAGACTCTTATAGACTTCTTACTTGTGTTACAATGTTATAATAGTGATATATACTTCCGCTACATGATAGCTAAGGACAACTCAGTCAGGAGATGCCTCAGTAGAACCATTTAGGCCTCATGGGAGATCAGATAATAAATTATTATTTTATGTCGTGCCAACTAAATCATTAATTAAAATGGTGGGGTTTACAACTTCTGGATAGTTTACAAATAAAATTAGTCTATAAAGTGTGGAAACCCATCATTGCATTATTAACAATAACTCCATCCACCACTTTGTTTCCTCATCATACCTAGTACCCCATGAAACAAGCCACTTTCTGCTTCTCTTTGGCTAAGTTATTTACACTGTGCTCATTGATGACAGTTCACATACTAATTGTGAAACCCAAGTACTTCCGAGATAGATTAGGTGACTTGTTGATTGCTGGATCCTCTCCGAGGATGACTCTTATTGATTAACATTGATATTCAGATGTTACTACATTCTTCCATGTGGTGTAGTACTTGGTGTAAGTATTACTAATAGTTCTGGGGCTTCTTGAAGTCTTAGAAAGTCTCCTCTAATCCACACTGGTGCTTGATAATAAGGTTGATGTATTGAGTGCTTTACAGAACAAATATCCTGCAATGCAAAAAAAGGTTCTCGATAAACTCCAGCCTAAGTAGTTCACTCCCTGGAAACCACTGAGCCTTTGTCTACCAATAGACTTCTAATAAGAGGTGTTTAATAAACTCTAGCCTAGGTGATTCACTCCCTGGGAACCACCGAGCCTTTGCCTATCAATTGCCTGATTATTCTCTACTCTACTTGGACTATTTATACTAATTTCCCAGTGCACAGACCACCAGATCATATGACTTTTTACTCTTGACCTTCTACTCTACTTGGACTATTTATACTAATTTCCCAGTGCACAGACCACCAGATCATATGACTTTTTACTCTTGACCTTCCAGCATTCCTGACCTAATTTGTCATTCCATTTTCTATTTTGGTGATGCATGTTTCAGTGCCACCATTCCATTTATCTCTTGCTTTCTCTATTCAATGCATATGCTACCATTCCATTCATCTCTTCTTTCCTCCATTCAATGCATGTGCCACCAGGGTAGGGCATCACAACGGTACGTGTTATACATTGTACGGGAGCTCGCTTTGTGCCGTACCATACGTGTCCAGCGGAGTCCACTACACTGGAGCGGCGCAGTGCCCACAGTGCCGTAGAATACAGAGCCGCAGGCGTGTCACAATGTGCTGTATGACACGGTCCAGTGGATCGATAAAAGGCGGGCACACACATGCGCACGCAGGCCCGGTGGATGCCAGCGGATGCCAGCGGACGTCAATGTGCATCAGCGGCCGCCAGCGGGCATCAGCCCACAACTGAAAGCCTCTTCCAGTGGCGGACATCATGTCATGAATCAACCCTCCTCGAGGTTCCCCACTTCCCTCCCCTCTCCCTTCCTCCCCGCAATAACTCGAGGCTGCGTGCCTCCCCTTCCCTCCTTTTCCCACCCCCGACGCCAGCATACGTCCACAAAAGGGCCCCGCAGACCTACGCAGGCCTACGCAAGCCACCAGCGGACATCCACGCAGACCTATATCGACCCACTCAAACCTACGCAGGCCCTCCCAGGCCTGCGCAGGGCACCAGCGGACATCTGCAGAGGCCTATGCAGGTCCACAGGGGCTGGTTGGACCAAAGAAAAAGAAACATCGTCTTGCCCGTCGTATGCCTGCGGGGGGGAATCGAACCCCCGGCCTTGGGCAGGCCTCCAGCAACGGAACGCACATTTAACCGTTGCACCACAGGTCCGTTACCAACGGATAGATTCAAAGGTCGGATAACACAATGAGCGGACGTTCACCTACGTCCCCGCAGGTCCCCGTATGGATATTTTGAGGTGGAAGGGGGGTGGCGATAACACAATGAGCGGACGTTCACCTACGTCCCCGCAGGTCCCCGTATGGATATTTTGAGGTGGAAGGGGGGTGGCATACCTCCCAAAAGAGGTTTCATGGCTTGAAAGGGGCGTTGGCATCTATGGATATTTTGAGGTGGAAGGGGGGTGGCATACCTCCCAAAAGAGGTTTCATGGCTTGAAAGGGGCGTTGGCATCATCTGCCATCAGCTGGCATCCGTTGGCATCCGTCCGCGTCTGTCGGGCATCCGTCCACGTCCGTCGGACATCCGTCGGCAGTGACGGGAATCCGTCGGCAACCCCCGGCATCGTCCGGCATCAGGGCGGGAGAGAAGGAAAGGGGGTGCATGGGTGTCCGCCGCATGGGGTGGCGTCTTGGAGAGCGTGGGGAGTGGCAGAAGAGGGATGGGGGTGGGGAGAAAGGGGGCATGTGGGGGACGGGGGTGGCGTGTGAGGTAGTGTGGGGAGTGGAGAGGATAGCATGGGGGAGAAAGAGGAGGAAGGGCAGAAGTGGGTGCGTGACCAGCGGACAGTAGCGGATGTCAGCATGTGACCCAGCTGACGTCAGCAGACGGTAGTTGACGTCCTCTTCCTGTGTAAAAATGACCAATATTTTAGTAGGGACGGTGCTAGGTTGAAAGAGGAGAAACAAGTCTGGTGGACCTTTGTCTATAGATCCGTTCATTGGCTTGCTCGCAGCATCAAGTTGATCCGTTCAAAACTCTAGAAATTCCAGCAGAAGAATAGGTTAGAAGCGTTAGCACGTGTGTTTATTGCAGGGCACGTGACAAGTGACGAAGCACCATGGCTGGCTATCTTTTTCACAGCACAAAGGGAGGCAGGCAGCCACAGTGCATCGTCAGCTTATCATGTGCAGAATCGTCCATCCTATCCATCGGCAGAAATCGCTGGAGTTTTGAACGGATTAAATACATGACGCTAGCTGATGTCAGCAGCCTGCTGCTATTATATATTGTGCACTAGCAGGAGTCGAACCCGCGTCTTGTGCACAATATGAGATATGAATGTATCAATATTCCATTTGACCACAGGTGCTTAACAAAAGTGAGTACAGTGTACATGTAGTGCAAAAATGCAGCAGTATAAAAAGACACCATAAAATTACAACCTTACTTTGTTTATCATACTGTGTAGTAAAGAACCATTAATTCAAAACTCTAGAATTAAGTTGATCTGTTCAAAACTCTAGAAATTCCAGAAGAAGAATAGGTTAGAAGCGTTTGCACATGTGTTAATTGCAGCGCACGTGACAAGCAACGAAGCACCAGGGCTGGCTATCTTTTTCACAGCACAAATGCAGGAAGCCACAGTGCATCATCAGCTTATCACATGCGCTGGAATCAACACATGTGCAGAGTCGTCCATCCTATCCGTCTGCAGAAATCTCTGGAGTTTTCAACGGATCACATTAATGACGCTAGCGGACATCAGCAGCCTGCTGCTATTATATAATGTGCACTAGCGGGAGTCGAACCCGCCTCTTGCGCACAACATGGAATATCAATGTATCAATATTCCATTGTACCACAGGCGCTTACTACAAGTCAGTATTGTACAGGTTTTGTCATCTGTATTGAATTTACAATGTTAGACTGATATTTATTTACATCATAGCACTCATACTGTGTATGTAAATAACAATTAGTAAAATGCTAGACTGTAGAAGTTGAGTCATCTATGTGCACTAGTGGGAGTCGAACCCACCTCTTGTGCACAATATGAAATATCAATGTATCAATATTCCATTGTACCACAGGCCTAGTGGAATTTTATCCGTTGGTAGCCATTCTGTCTTGCAGTAGGTGGGTTCGACTCCCCCTAGAGCATTAATATCAAACTGTCTAGAATTTTTGACCTGCTTAGCGAATTGTTATTTACTAAACTGTAAGATAAACAAAGTAAGGTTTGTCAAGCAATAAATCAAACTTCTTTTGTAATTTAAACAGGGTCACATGTGTCAGGTTCCGCTGAGTCGGGGGCCTTCCGGGAAAGCAACGCCCTTACGATGCGGACTTGACCTACGAATACTCGGGTGTCTGGAACTCCGGGGCTAGGACTCCGGGGTTCAAGACGGGGACAGGGGTAATCCCGGGATAAGGGACTAGAGTCCGGGGGTTTTGGGTCGGAGGTAACTGGGGTTGGAAGGGGTCGAGTCGTGAACCGGAGGTTCTAAGACGAGACCAAGTTAGTAACTTAAGAGTCGTGAAGTGCGTACCAAAGCTTAGAGCACGCAAATACTAAGGCGTGCCAGTCGAAGCGTACCAAACAAGGCGTACCAGTCAAACAGAGGGCACGCAATATCCAAGTAACAGTGTATGCAAAGTATGTAATATCAAGACTAGCGAATACAGCGGAGAACTACACTATAAGTACTACGGGTCGTGTCTCGGGCTTCCGGAGTGTCTGGGATGAGTTCTGGGGGTTATTGAGTAGCGGCCAGGGACTGTATACCGGGATCGCGCGTGTGGAGACGCGCGATCAATTGGCGCGGAGGGAGTCGTGATGCGTGGGGCGTGATGCGTGATGGTTGGATGCGAACTGCGTGATCCGATCGTTGATGGTGGTTGATCCCGGGGTCCGTGATGCAGGGGTCCCGGGGGGCTGGCTGATGGCGGTCATTGATGCGTGTGATGGTGGCGGGTTGATCCCGGGGTCCGTGATGCAGGGGTCCCGGGGGGCTGGCTGATGGCGGTCATTGATGCGTGTGATGGTGGCGTCGGTAGCTGTGGGGGCGGGGTGCGCTGTGGGATTGACGGAAGGGGTTCCCGGGCGGGGCTCCGGGGGTGTCCCGGGGAGGTTCCGGGGGGGAGGGGTCGTGACAACATGATATCTATTTTCAGAACTAGCTTCGTGTAAAGTTCTCGTCCGTTTCTTTAATCCTCCATCCGCCATGTCTAATGAAGAACTCCACCAACGGGTCGCTGACACGGATGTTCGAGTATTGTACCTTGCGCGCAGAGGAGACCTGCGTCAACTCAAAGGACAGCTGAAGGACCTGGTAAGATGCAAGCACTCCTGCCTACTAGACATGCACTAACAGTCGTCCCATAGGTTGACATGTGGCTGACGGACCTGGTAAGATGCAAGCACTCCTGCCTACTAGACATGCACTAACAGTCGTCCCATAGGTTGACATGTGGCTGACGATCGGCCAGGTCCAGGGTGACAAGAAACTCCTCCTTGATGCCAGGAGAAGTTTCATCAACGAAGTTATCCCGCTACTCCAGAGCAAGCTTTCTGATGAGGATATGACCAGGCGGTTGAAGGACGCTGCGAAGAAATGGTCCCAGAGGAGCGGAAGGGGGGAAGAACCAAGTGGGGGCGATGAGCGACCGGATCCGTCGACTGAGGCCGGTCCGTCGACGGCACCAGCACGAGAAGACTGGATAGTTCATAGGCCGGCAGCAGGAGATTTGTCCAGTCCGTCACCAATTCCAAAGAAGAGAAAATGACCGAGTCCTCCGGCGGCAGAAGTTTCATCTGGTCCGTCACCAACCTCCAAGAAGCAAAAACGGGTGACTTACATTGGTAACCGTCCACCTCCTGGTAGCCATCCGATACCAGAGGAGCAGGAGGACGAGGATGAGGATGAGGATGAAGAGGAAGAGGAAGAACAAGAGGGCAGGATACCGAAGGGGGAAATTACCGGAGGGATGCTGTTGGGCAGGTATCTGAGGTCAGCACCTCGTCGCGAGGGTCAGCACATGAACCCCCCTTGCCAATATTGCGCAAGTAAGCGGCTACAGTGTGTCAGGACAAAGGGCGGCACCGCATGCGATCCCTGCCGGCTCATTCGCAAATGAACATGCAGCCTGACGATTGTCAAGAAAGCCGTCAAGCCCGGCAACAAGGGTAAGGGGAAAAAACCACTGAGAAAGAAGTCAGTGAGGATTATTGAGAGTGATGACGGTATGACACTCTTTTTCTGCTCAAATAGCTAACCAATAGTTAGCAGATGAACCAGCCAGTCCAATCGCGGGACCATCAAAACCGTCCGTCTGTCCATCCCAACCGTCGACCTCCAACTGCCCAGCGGATCCTCTTCCGGTCAAGGGAAAGGGCAAGGAGCGGGCCATGGAGTCTAGTCACAGTGAGGACATTGTGGCTGGTGTGATGGCAGGGGTGGAGAGCCGTTTGGACAGGATGGAGAATGGGTTCCAGGAAGCATTGCGGAATGTTGGGGAGCAGGTGCGGGACGGGTTTGTCACGGCTGAGGCGAGCTGGTTACCGCGTATTGAGGACTTCTTCCGTCGCTACCAGACTCAGGTCGACACGCTCGGTGGCCGCATAGAAACCCTGCAAACAAATGTTTCTCTTGCGGGTGAGACACTTGAAGACCACGCTGGACGGATCCGTCAGACGGAAGAGCAGATCCGCAATATTTGGGGTGTGGTTGACACTTTGCAGAATCAACTTCACATCTCCACCCGTCCCTCCAGTCCGTCAGCTCAGGACGATGTGGCAGTGCATCCAACGGGGCACAGTGGACTTGGACCCATCGTTGAAGAGGAAGAAACCACACCTGACCCCACTGCTGACCAATCCCCTGCCACTGCTGACGTATCCGTTCCCACTGGTGACATCTCTGCCCTCGCCACTGCCCAATCCCATCATGCCGCTGACTTATCCGCTCTCACCGTCGCTCCGTCCCCGCTTCAACAAACATCCTCAGGGACGACTCCCACACAAACATCTCCGTCACCCCCTCAACCATCTTCCGTCCCTCCACCAGTCCCTGCTGAGGACCCTCTCCCTGGACCAAGGGGACGGGCTCGCAGCAACTCCCAAAGTAGTCGGCCGCCGATGCAACAGACCCAGTCATCCAGTCGGCTTACTGAGAGACGGAAGGCAACAGAAGAGAAGTGAAGATGGACGATTACGATTTTTTTTTTCGCTATGACAGACATTCGTACATTTTTGTAACCCTATAGTTTACAAAAATGTAATAAAACATTCCCCCCTTCCCCACATCAATGACGGCGGACTGGTCGAATGACCTTAGTGCGGCTGCTACTCCTTTTTGCTGGTGTAGACATATCAATGTATTGAGCTGCATCCTCCTGTAACATTTGTGCTTGAGACTTGCGGGGTCGCTTGGAATTTGTTGACAATTGGTTAGGCAATGCCTTGCGCTTCTTCTGGTTTTGTAATGCCGGCCTTCCCTCACCTTCAAATTGGTCATTGTCCTCATCTTGAAGAATGTCGAGCACCCTTCTTGACACTCTATATCTAGGGGAACCATCACTAGGGCCATTAATTGGAGGGTCTGGATGGCTCCATCCTCTTTGATGTAAGAGGTGGATGGTAGTGGCATCTACCACTGCTGTATCATCACCACATTCGCCATGAATGGATTTGTCGTGGGCAGATTCGTCGTGAGCGGAAGCTGATACATTGGGTCGGGATTTGTTGTGAACCGTGGATCTGTTGTGGCCTTGAGGCTGTGGAGTGTGCGGAGGCAGTGGTGTGTGTGGTACACTAGGTGACAGGGGAAGTGTAGGCCCCAGTTCCAAGTTGGCTGCAGATCCGGTGACTAAAGCGGATCCGCCATCAGTGGCTCCATCATTAGCAATGGTCCTACTGTTGCCACCGACTACCGCTGATGGTGTTGGCCTCTGTTTCCGATTTTTCCCTCCATTTTTGCGTGTAGCCTTACGTGCTGCTGCTGCTGCCGCATTTTTTTCACAATCAGCTCGGGTGCCGTACTCGGCAGCTACTGGCTGCTTGTGACGGTTGAGATAAACCGTCCAGCAGAAGGTGTCACCAGATCCATACTGTCCTTGACGGTCTCTCCAGAAGTTCAGCAGACGCAATAGCTCAGGCTGACCAAGATTATGAGGATCTTGGAATATCAGACCCTCTGGAAGATACCTTGAATGTATGAATTGCTGATCATTGGTCCTCACTGCCTTGTAAGGAGCAGATTCATACCGGTAACCAGACGCAATTTCTGACGGAGTGATCAGATGATGAGCAAAGGTGGAGAAAACTAGGATTCACTGTAATGAGTATTTAGATAGTCCCGGACAAGCATTTCCAATTCTGCCCGAGTTTGAAATATATTTGGTCCTGGATCTGCTGGTAATATTGGGAATCCATCCCTATCCAGATCAAGGATGAGGTCACGGCGTGTAAGGATAGGAGGAGTCAAATCATGGGGTGATTGCATGTTGGACGGCATGTCTCTACCAAGAAGAGCAGACATGTAATCCATCATCTTCTTGTTGAGGTCACTAACAAGGTCAGGAAAGGAGTCTTGGAAGGTTGGTCAGTTAGCATGGGTCAAGTATGACATATTGTCATGACTATAATTGGTGTCAAAATTGTTTAAAGAATGATGGCACCACATACATTCTAATAGTCATGCCTTCATCTGCATACCACCCAACAACAGTCCAACTCAACATGCCCATTTCTCTAAATCGAAGCACATCTGCATCGTCCACACGCTTCAAACCGTGCTTTTGGGCCTTCCTGTAGAGACAATGATTAGAAAGCGGAATCAAGCGGACAGATGTGCAACGAATAGAGGACGGATGGGGGACGGATGGAGTACCAACTTGCGCTGAATTTCTGGCGGATTTCCTTTTTCGCTCCATTCTGCCGCCATCTTCCGTAAACGACTTTCCTCCTGCGGTGTGAGTTGATGCATAACATTTTTGACAGCCACATTATATTGTGCAAATGCATCCAATCCCGAGGCGTTGTGATCCTTACCCCTCAACAAGTTCTGGATCTCCTCGTTTATCTCCTTTGCCATTGTCTGCCAGACAACATCTCGCAGTGAAGTTTTCAGGAGCACCTTTGGATCTTTATGCTGGTAATAAGGGCGCCAGCAATTCTTGATATACTGGACAACCTTCTATTCAAGGAAATGATGTCAAGTTCTTTGCAATGAGTTGCTGTACCTACTTTGATTCTCTCTGCCCACTCTTCCCCTGTCTTTGGCTCTGTCCCCTTAGTGGCCCAGTAGTTGAAAATATCCGTTAGGATTTTATCCTTCAAGATAGCAGTCCGAGCTTGAGGAGTAGTTGAGGAGTGGTAGAGTTCCTTGTATGGTTCAAAGATAGATCTTTCTTCCGCTGTAAATATTGGTTCCACTCGTCTTTTCTTTGGTGAAAATATTGGTTCAGGCGGTTGCAGGAGGGCAGACATTTTGTAGACAATATAATTTCTGCAACCACACAGTTCTCAACCGAAGGATCACATGATAAAATATACATTTCCGTTCACTGTTTCCGTTCCATGTCCGTTGCGTTTGTCATCGACGGATAGGGTCCGCTATCTGCTGGTATCTAGCCCGTCCAAATTGGGGCATATTGCCGATATCGATGAGCGGTCTCATTAGATCTCCGGTACAATGGCTAGGTCCTGGCCATAGATATTTGATCATGAACCTGAACTCTCTGAAGAAACGCAAGCGACCAAAAACAACAGTCATCAGGCAAAGGGACCTCATCCCGTTTGCTGAGGAAAGGACACGACTCACTCAGAACACACGAGGGTTGCCAGTCCTCATAACACAACGGCTACCACTGGGTCCCGTTCCAATTGTAACTGGTGCACCACCTGCGGCATTTCCGGATGATGATAACTTTGCACACTTGGACAATTATCCAACAGTAGATGATGTAGATGATACAATGCCCGTATCCATAAGGCATGTAAAGGTGATTTGAATGTATGCTATTATTGAGAGCAAATTATTCAAGTTCATACATAGACACAGGCAGATTATCTTAATGACTTCATCAACCATGTTCCGCAGTTGCTCAATGGATTGCTTGGTCGTGAATCAATGGATGACGTTACTGATTGCCTTGCTTGTCCTGACCATTACCTGGCACGATGGCGATGCCGTGATTGCGTTGGGTCAAGAATATTCTGTCGCGGATGTTTCCGCCGCACGCACCTCTCCAACCCGTTTCACCGACCTGAAGTATGGAATGGTAGGTATTTCCAACCGATGAATATGTCGGATACTGGGGGGTATTTCTATATCCAACACAATTCATTGCATGCAAACTGTCATCAAGGGAAGGTCAGGGTCAGGGCTCTTGAGGACCACGAGCGGCAAAAGGATATTCAGGAGCAAGAGTTTATACGACTCGAATATCAACTGGATGTTGAACTTCCATCAGCGGATAGCGACCCGGGACATCTGGCAGCGCATCCGTCCATGACTTCAGATTTCCTGAGCCGACTTCAGGATGCCAGCCTTGATCAAATCATGGAAGAGGAAGAGCAACAGGAACCAGAGATAGAAGATCGGCCAGCCACAAACGGGTTCCGTATGGACAGATATGATTGCTTTGGGAATCCAATACAACGGATTGTTCACACAACTGGAGTACACTACATTACTGTCATTTCATGTGAGTGTTCTGGGATGGATGTCTTGGTGGAGGATACCATCCGCTCGCAGCTGGTCCCCAGTACATTTGATCGGACACAAACATATTTTACAACGGCTGTGCTGGACGACTTCCGTCTGACAAATCTAGAGTGCAAAGCATCCGCCTACCAGTACTGGCAGAAAATTGCAAGAATAACTTCCCCAATTGCATCTTCTGGTGAGGTGGATAACCTTTACCACGAGCTACAACGAATTTCTCGTTCATGGTGGTGGCTGAAGAAGTTGAAGTGGGCAGGCTTCGGACATGATGAATCGAGGCACCCCATGGCGCCAGACCGTGGTGAACTTGCAATATTCTGTCCAACTTGCCCCCAACCAGGAGTCAATCTTCCATCCAACTGGGAAGAAAATCCTGTCTGGTGGAAGTTCAATCGTTCTTTAATGATGGACAGCAACTATCAATTCAATCCTGTCCGTCGGCTGTCCGCTAGACCTCCGTCTGTCCAGGGAGCAGCTTTTGAAAACACATTCAAAGCTATTGAAAAGGCCCTGATGATGAACAAGTCATGCGACATTACTGGTATTGTTGCAACGGCATGTACACGGCACGGCTGCTTTGCTCCTAATAGTGTAACAAACTTGACCCGTGGTGAAGGCCAGGTTTACACAGACTTTTCCATCACACGGGCAGTTAAGACAACCAACATGGATGGGATTCAGCGTCTCCTACTGGTATATGACATAGCATGCCAGTGGTGTGTCAAATTTTCTGAACGGCTTGCTGAGGCCGGAGAAGTCCTGCCGGATAATCTACTCGTGGACTTTGCAATAGGACTTCTTCATGTCCATGGGCATAAGGAGGATTGTTTTTTCCGCTTTGCCCCATCCTTCATTCCTGGGGCCGGTCATTTGGCTGGGGAGATAATTGAAAGTCTCTGGTCTACACTAAATGAAGTCTCACAGATGGCCCGTACGGCTACCTTGGCACATTGGGCAGAAATCCTTGATGATCACATGTGTGACTCAAACTGGAAGAAGCTGCTTGACATGGTTCCATTCCTATGTTGAAAGTACAGGACTGCTGTTGAGATGAGAGATGCAGCCGTTCAATATTTCACCGAGCGATCCGTCGGAATATCAACGGATTTACTAACAAGCTGGGAAGCCAGAATAGCTAAGGCAGAAAGGCTCAGAGAGGAGGGAAACCGTAAAGCAATGGATATTCTGAAAGCTCGTACAATGACCTTCAATAGTGCAAGTGAAGACCGAATGGCAGCAGACAGTGGAAACCACTCAACAGATGTTGCAGCGACGGATATTCATTCCTTCTGGATTCAACTTGCCCTTGACATTGAGGAGCAGCAGTAAGGTGTATTGCTGATGGCCCAACCTATCCCACTAATTGGAAGCTCAGAATTGCAATTCAGGACCAGGTTCGCCGTTTGAATCGGCATGCAAGCAATGATGATCGGCAAAAGGTCGAGGCGGAAAGAGAACTATTAAGGGTTCGGCTCAATGTCCTTGCTGCTTCTCAGGACAGGAGCGGATTTATTGCTAGTGGAAGGCAGACTGCACCCCTGGAACCGGATGAAGTTCCCGGAGCCTTTGACGACAATGAAATGGCGGAAGATGGACAGCCAGCGGATCCGCTGGTACCGCCGGCGGATACCCTTGGACCAACGGATGTAGTTGTTCCAGAAGATTTTGAAATCTCCTTCCCATCTATGATCATGGGTAATGTCTCACCATTAACAATGATAGAGCGCAATCTGCGCTTGATTCAAATTGAAAGGCTCCTGCAAGCTCTTCGGGAATTCATTGCAGAGAAATCATTCCTATATTCCCATGTCGGCCGGGTCGCCCCAAGCAAGAATGTGAAAACTCGAGCTTGCGCATCTCTTCAAAAAATCCAGGCCTCAATCCTGGTGAAGGCTCGTGCCTATGCACGATGCCGCAGTGCGCTGCTGTGACTGGGATTGGACCCCAGCATTCAGAGAAAGTATCCAGTTCTACAGAAAGCGGATTTGAATGCAAGCACAGCTATACGAGATCCCAACATTCCTGGTTCATCAAGGATCAAGGTATCTTGGATATGGCACTCTAATTCTGATACAGAAAATGAATCTGCAACTATTTCTGAATGTGAGTCCTCGTTACCATTTCCGTTATCATTACATCCGTTCTTGAACATATCTCTTCAGTTAATTGTGTTCATTATCTACGTGCTATAGCACAACGCAACAGATGGACAGAGGAATGTCAGCTTGTCACGAGTGAAATGGAGTGGACAGTGCGGTATTTCTTCAACCAGGCAGATATTTGGTCGAAGCGTGGTATGTCAGTGAAGAAAAGAGGTCTCCAGTCATATGCCCACAAAAAGGTGGCCATGTGGCAAGAATTGGCCTCAATGGCAATTGATAAATTTAGGCGGGTGCTTCCTGATTTCATTTCCCCCCAAACTGCAAGAGATCCAGTGTGAAAATGGTGGATGCAGAGACAGATTGATGTGACGGATGCAGCGACGGATTGATGTGACAGATGCAGAGACGGATTGAACTGACGGATCCAGAAGTTTATTATAGCTTGCTGCCATCAGCGGATCGGAACGGATTTGTGACAGTCACATGCAATGGAATTGTTGAAAATCACTTTTGTTTACAAGGCCCTAAAATCTGATACATAGCAGTATCCACTTCTACAAGCAACAGTGCAATGCCATCTACCTCTGTACCACACAGTATCATGTCCCAAGCTACTGTACTAGAAAATTTGCAAGAGGTTGTTGACTATATTGAGTCGCGCCTCATTGCAGCACTTTCCATATTTGGCAATCTTGCGCCAAGTCTTGAAGCGGAAGAGGCATGGATTATCCAGCATCTAGACAAGGAGTTGGTAAGATAACTTTAAAATGTGTAAATATATTATGATCTGAATGTGGGCCATAGAACTTTGTATTGTCATATCTGGGGGCAGCATCATTGAATAATGTGGTCTGCAATGTCCCAGACATTATCAAAAGCATGAGCCGATTTTTCCCCCTTCAAAATCAGCAAACCTTGCCCACAGAGATCCTGGAGTTTGTTGACGGCCGTCAAGGTCTTATCAGGAATCTGTACGGCTGTGATTGGTGGAACCACATTGGCCGAGAGGATGTTCAGGTCTTAAGCAATGAAACACTGGAGCATTGCCTTCTCGTACATCAGCAAGGCTTCCACTCTGTTGAAAGCTTCTTGGCATGCAACCGCCGGCCGCCCATGACATTGCCATCTGCTGATGAATTGGTGTCCGTCCCACCACCAGACGATTTGCTTCGTGTGTTTGCAGGTAGCGGATCCGCCAGGGGCCACCAGCGGACGCTTTGAGCCCTAGACAAGTGGCGGTCGCTCGATAGGACGGCACATGTCCCAACGGCCAACGATATGATCCGTCTGTTTGCTGGCAGCAAGTCCGTTGCTGCTTCCGTTGTTAGTTCCATTGCGAGGTCCGTGGATCCTGCTCGGACGGGCCAATTGACAGGCATCGAGTCCCATACCAACAGTATTGATGGTGAGCAGCCTGACCCTCAAGACTGCCTCTCAATGGCCCATCTTACTACTCTCCCCGATGTCGACTCTCCCCAATGGCCATCCTTGACGCATATCAAACCCTCGAACCCACAACATCCATTCCACCACCTCTACAGTCAGAGTAAACCTGGGCTGGTGTATGGCCCTACAATGGAACCCTCTCGCATGGTGATTCAACCAGCATCCCAACTTCCTTCCGCCCCAGCAGCTCATATCCGCCGGACATTCACGGAGCTGGGGGAAACTGACGACAACCAGGTGGATATCCCTAATCCATCCATTAGTGACTCTGACTTAGAGGGTATCCCTCCTGCGGAAGAGCAGATGGACGACGATTCTTTGCCTCCTTTGTTCATTCCTGCAGCAGAGGAGACGGCAGACGATGATTTGCCGCCTTTGTTCATTCCCGTGGAAGAGCAGATGGACAACGATTTTTTGCCTCCTTTGTTCATTCCTGCGGCAGAGCAGATGGATGACGATTCTTTGCCTGCTTTGTTCATTCCTGCGGCAGAGGAGACGGAAGACGATGATTTGCTGCCCTTGTTCATTCCCAAAACGGCGGCAGCCGGTGACGGTGGACAAACGGAAGTCCGGAGGGGCGGACGTATGGCGAGCGAGGACGAGGAAAACCTTCCGCTGCTATTTCATGTGACGGCAGAACAGACGGAAGGAGCCGATGACGAAGAAAATCTTCCACTGCTTTTTGATGTAACGGCTCTTCAATCCCAGTCTTCCCCCTTCCAACAATTTCCTTCTCCAACCCTACCTACTGGTAACAATGTCCAGGAGTGGGAGGAATATGAGACACGTATGACTCGACGCGAGGATAAGAGAAGAATTAGCGAATTGTATCAACAACGTGAGTTATAATTTGGCACTGGTAATCATAGTTAATTTATTTCAACAGAACAAGAATTTCGCGCTAGAGCAAAACATGGTCAATGTAGGCCCATTGGCCCTTTAAATCGAGCTGATCGTACTGATGATGTGTCTGTTGATATGTCAGAGTCACCCTCACCATCTTCATCGTCATGCCTGAGAGCAAACTATGAAGACATCACACTTACCAGACCTCAGGGGCCATATACACCGGAGGACTTTGCATTTTTGACTGCAGACTACCTGCTTGATGAGGATTTCTGGGCCTCAGATGCATTACACGGATCTAATGAAGAGGAGGAATACACATCGGACGAGTCCTGCTTGATGAGGATTTCTGGGCCTCAGATGCATTACACGGATCTAATGAAGAGGAGGAATACACATCAGACGAGTAATTTAATCGTTAGTTACTATAATTCATGGCTTTTCCGTTGGTTATTTTTCGTTAAGATTAACTGTCCAGTTGTTTTGATCCGTTATGCCACTCTCATGGACGGAAAAAACCACACACTATTCAATGATTACACAATCAATTTACTACAAGTAAAATGCTAGCATCATGAAGTTGATCCGTTCAGTCTAATGTTCTGTGTGTAGTCAAAAATTCTCGACAGTTTGATGTCAATGCACTAGTGGGAGTCGAACCCACCTACTGCAAGATACAAGGAATACCAATTGAGAATATTCCACTACACCACGGATGCTTACTGAACAGTGCTATGATGTAAATAATTATCAGTCTACAGATGAATCAGTGGCGGTAAATTCTTGGATCCGTCCATGTACAAGATACCACTTCAGCGGACCCCTTCCACCCCCTGTCAATTTACCAAAAGTAAAAATTGACTGACTTGTAGTAAGCTATGATGTAAAAAAGTATCAGTCTAATATTGTCAATTCATGATCTCATGCGTCAAGTCCTCCATCCTATACCTGCTTCAGTAATTTCTAGAGTTTTGAATTAATTGTTAGTTACTACACAGTATGATAAACAAAATAAGGTTGTAATTTTATGGTGTCTTTTTATACAGCTACCGTGTTAATAAATATCAGTCTAATGTTCTGTGTGTAGTCAAAAATTCTCAACAGTTTGATGTTAATGCACTAGTGGGAGTCGAACCCACCTACTGCAAGATACAAGGAATACCAATTGAGAATATTCCACTACACCACGGATGCTTACTGAACAGTGCTATGATGTAAATAATTATCAGTCTACAGATGAATCAGTGGCGGTAAATTCTTGGATCCGTCCATGTACAAGATACCACTTCAGCGGACCCCTTCCACCCCCTGTCAATTTACCAAAAGTAAAAATTGACTGACTTGTAGTAAGCTATGATGTAAAAAAGTATCAGTCTAACATTGTCAATTCAATACTTGTAGTAAGCGCCTGTGGTACAATGGAATATTGATACATTGATATTTCATGTTGTGCGCAAGAGGCGGGTTCGACTCCCGCTAGTGCACATTATATAATAGCAGCAGGCTGCTGAGGTCGGCTAGTGGATGACCTGACGCATCTGGTCATTCCAGTTCCTGTGAACTGGAATGGTCTCATGCGTCAAGTCCTCCATCCTATACCTGCTTCAGTAATTTCTAGAGTTTTGAATTAATTGTTAGTTACTACACAGTATGATAAACAAAATAAGGTTGTAATTTTATGGTGTCTTTTTATACTGCTGCATTCCCTTCCACCCTCTGTCAATTTACTACAAGTAAAAATTGATAACACTATCCAATCAAATTCTGTACAATACTGACTTTTGGTAAGCGCCTGTGGTACCATGGAATATTGATACATTGATATTTCATGGGTCACATGCCGACATCCGCTACCGTCCGCTGGCATGCCAGCAGACAGCGGACACTCACGCACCCTCTTCTGCCCTTCCCCCTCTTTCTCCCCAGTGCCATCCTCTCCACTCCCCACACTACCTCACACGCCACCCCCGTCCACCACATGCACCCCGCTTCCCTCCTCCCCCCTGACCTGACGTCCGCTGGGGTACCAGCGGACACCCACGCTCCTCCCCTTCCCCCTTCCCCCTCTTTCTCCCCACCCCCATCCCTCTTCTGCCACCCCCCACGCTCTCCGAGACGCCACCCCATGTGGCGGACGCCCACGCACCCCCTTTCCTTCTCTCCCGCCCTGATGCCGGACGATGCCGGGGGTTGCCGACGGATTCCCATGACTGCCGACGGATGTCTGACGGCCGTGGACGGATGTTGATGGATGCCCGACGGATGTAAACGGATGCCGACGGATGCTAGCGGGTCACGATGGCTGCCGACAAACTCCGACAGATGCCAGCTGATGGCCAGCTGATGGCCAGCGTTGCCGACGGATGGCGATGGATGCCCGACGGATGCCAGCGGGTCACGACGGCTGCCGACGAACTCCGACGGATGCCAGCTGATGGCCAGCTGATGGCAGATGATGCCAACGTCCCTTTCAAGCCACGAAACCTCTTTTGCGAGGTATGCCACCCCCCTTCCACCTCAAAATATCCATACGGGGACCTGCGGGGACGTAGGTGAACGTCCGCTCATTGTGTTATCCGACCTTTGAATCTATCCGTTGGTAACGGACCTGTGGTGCAACGGTTAAATGTGCGTTCCGTTGCTGGAGGCCTACCCAAGGCTGGGGGTTCAATTCCCCCCCGCAGGCATACGACGAGCAAGTCGATGTTTCTTTTTCTTTGGTCCAACCAGCCCCTGTGGACCTGCATAGGCCTCTGCAGATGTCCGCTGGTGCCCTGCGCAGGCCTGGGAGGGCCTGCATAGGTTTGAGTGGGTCGATATAGGTCTGCGTGGATGTCCGCTGGTGGCTTGCGTAGGCCTGCGTAGGTCTGCGGGGCCCTTTTGTGGACGTATGCTGGCGTCGGGGGTGGGAAAAGGAGGGAAGGGGAGGCACGCAGCCTCGAGTTATTGCGGGGAGGAAGGGAGAGGGGAGGGAAGTGGGGAACCTCGAGGAGGGTTGATTCATGCCATGACGTCCGCCACTGGAAGACGCTTTCAGTCGTGGGCTGATGCCCGCTGGTGGCCGCTGATGCACATTGACGTCCGTTAGCACCCGCTGGCATCCGCTGGGCCTGCGTGCGCATGTGTGTGCCCGCCTTTTATCGATCCACTGGACCATGTCATACAGCACATTGTGACACGTCCGCGGCTCTGTATTCTACGGCACTGTGGGCACTGCGCCGCTCCAGTGTAGCGGACTCCGCTGGACACGTATGGTACGGCACAAAGCGAGCTCCCGTACAACGTATGACACGTACCGTTGTGATGTCTCTATGTGGTGCCACCATTCCATTCATCTCTTTTTTCCTCCATTCAATGCTTGTGCCACCATTCCATTCATCTCTTCCTTTCATTAAAACATTCCAATCTGGTTATTTGTAGATCAGATTTTCCATTGATCCAGATCACTCCAAATTGATGCCAATCTACTCCACTTGCCAGCCCCATGCTTTCTCTCTCCATAACAGTGGCTGGACTATTGTTGAGTTGATAGCCTGAGTTGGTCCTTGCCCTTTGTTCTATACTGTCTGTGTATTTATTGTGGTGTTTTTAGAGATATAATTTGTGGAGACTGCTACCAAGAGGCTTACAGTTTTCAGCCTTATGATTAAATGTTTATTTTGACTTCTGGTACAGCATTGTATTAGCGGAAGTCAGTCATACTATCAACCTATAAACTGCCTTCTGGACATGTTTCCAAGTTCTGTACTTAAATTATCATTCAAAAGTCCGCAAGTGAAAAATGGTCAATGTAGTTCATATCAGTTTCTGTCAACTTAAAAAATAAATCTCTGGGCCTGCAGCTTGGGAGATTCATCTCTCTTCCTTGAGGATCTTGACAATCTAGAGATTGTTGAGTCCCCAATAGATGAAAATTGGATTGACTATTACATACTTCAATTTTTTCTTGCAACTTTTTATGTATTCTATATATATGTTATTTCAATACAATTTGTTGCTGTAGTATAGAGAAAGAAACTGTAGATTCCTTTGCCTAAAACATTGAAACATCAAAAATCTATGAGGGTCTGTGGGTAAGCTGCAATACCAAACAAGTCAGGAGCTTTATGACACATTGTGCAAAGCATGGATCTCCCCCCAAAAAAAGGAGTGCATTAGAGAATTGTCAGGGTCCTGACAAGATGCAAGAGTCTGATAGGATCAATCATATGTGTCAATAACATATAATGACTGGTTCTGGTGGCTAGATATTTCAAGTTTATAGCTATGCTCTGTGGCTAACAGTGCTATAAAGTAGTTGATATTACACCATCAAAATATTAGCTCTGCTTTGGGCCTGACAATTTTACAGTAAATTAATGAGTACTATACTATTAGAACATATATAAAGGCAAAAAAATCAGACATGTATTCTGGATGAGTATGACAACTACTATCATCCTTGCTAGTTTGAGGAGAACTGCCATTTTTACAAACATGCCCGACTCTTTTTTTTTTGCAATAGAGCTAGTATACCTGACCTTGATAGCAAAAAGATCATTAATATTCTGAGTTTCTTTTTGATATATCAGGCACTTCTATGCATCCAATCTACCATTGATTTCTTTCTCAACAAGATTAAAAGACCTATTATTCTGTTTCAAGAACAACACAATTAAAAATTTTAGAAATAACTAGAAATTATCTTGTTAAATTTGCTACCAGGCCAGAAAGAGATACATCTGATGAGGCTCCTCTATTTTGTAGCACTTATTGTGACCATCTTTTAAGTGAATGAGAAATAGAAATTATATTTAAATATAAATCACTACAAGATAGGCAAATGAAATCATTTATTGTCAAAGAGGCTTGAGAGAGTGAGATACAAATTAGGATGGAGACACAACTAAAAATTATGGCAAATGATATTTAGTCATCATTTATACATGGAAATTTGAAAAATATCTTTCAACTTCAAATAGTGTTTGATACAGCAGAACCCATGAACAATATCTTTAGCCTAGTAACATAGTAATTGAAAATGAATAAGATATCTTGCTGATGAATCATAACACATTACAGATAAGTATGAAAACAAAATCTATGAACTTCATGATTGACAACTGACATAGAAATTCTAAGTAGAAGACATACCCTGTGTTGATATCTTACACATTGCAGTAAGGAGTATGAAAACAAGACCTATAGACAATATCATTGACAGCTCACACAGTAACTCATTATAGAAGATATAGATCTTTTACTAAATGTCAAACAAAATTGTTTAAGTTAACTTGCAAATTCTCAAAGTCACTTCCTTCAGACTAAGCATCACAAAAGCTGTAAATATATTGTCACTCATCAGCTTAGTAGGCAGGTCTGAAATATATGCTCAAGTAAGGGGGAAAAATACCCATGTCATTAATTATGTTATTGAAATAGGCAATAGAAACATTGGGAGCATTGTATAAAAGAACACTGCATGAGACAAGATACTGTGCCAATGAACTTGGTGCTATATATAGGCAATATTGGGAGCATTGTATAAAAGAACACTGCATGAGACAAGATACTGTGCCAATGAACTTGGTGCTATATATAGGCAATCACAACATATATATATAAGTGATCACAAAACATGTGTGTGACAGGACACAAAAAAAGCATTCATCAATTGAAAGGTAAGCCATTCTGATAGAGAAGGCAGTGAACCACAGAACAAAGACTTTTAGTTTCAACTCTGAGTCAGAATATTATCAATGTGCAATTTAAAATAGAGCTGGAATATTCTCACATGATATAAGACTTTTTGTATCTTTGACTGCCTAAGAGTAATATGAATAGGCACCCTTTAGCTACAGAGCTTGCTATATTTTCAATACCAATTGTGCTGTGCAAATCTCTTTTTTAATTGAGAAAATTACAAAGCAAGATTCACTATTACTAATTTAATCTTCTCCATTGTTAATAGTCAAATCACAATATTCCAGTGTTAAGAGCATCTATCTCAATTAGGATGGCCAAGTTAAAAGAGTTTTGAAAAAAAAAAAAAAAAAAAAAAAAAAAAAAAAAAAAAAAAAAAAAATTATATAGGTGCATGATATTCAGCCTTGGCTTCTTATTATATAACCTTCTAATAGCATAAACTCCAAATTAAGAATTTTAACATATAACTTGAATATTTTACAGAGTCATATACAACTGATTCCTCTGAGCACCAAGCATTGAAAATAGACTAATCATAATAGTACAAGGTCAAAAGAACAAGAATGTATTATTACATAGTGAACAATGATGATGGCTGAGACACACAGCTGACAGGGAAATCCAAAGTATCAGCAGTAGAGGAAGCTCCAGAGGTTGTAGAGCTCCCAGAGGAGGTGATTGAGTTGTCAAGTGACGACGACGCTGGAGCAGAGGAGCAACGGCTGAAAACCGCATACACCGTGCGCTTGCAGATGTTCTGGGACTTGCACCCAGAGGTGATGAAATACACCACCCAAGCGCGACTCGAGCGCTACGTGTCAGCACATATAGTAGCACTTAGGCGACAAGGGCACAAAGTGCCCAATGTATTCAGTACAAAATATACTGATTTAATGGTGAGAGTGCTCACTATTGAGCTGCAAATGTATGTGCAGCAGAAGGCCACATGGCAATTGGGGGCCTCGACCCCCTGGAGCCACACGTCCGACAAAATGCTTGGCACGGCGTAATCAAGATGTCAGAATCGAGCTAGTGGAGGCACTAGCAAGGGCGCAGGAAGTGCCCAAAGTAAGACCGGTGAGTACTTTCTATACTCCAGCAGGACAAGGGTGGTGTGAGGAGCCCCCACACATGCGTAACCAAGACCTTAGGACAGATATGTCAGGTCCAGATGGGCATGTTAGTACCATGCTCAGAATATTAAAAGAGGTTTGTGAGGGAAAAATTTGAGCGGTGTGGTAAAGATTTAGAAGTGCTTGCCCGTTGATTGACAATAGTTTCATCCCCTTCTTTAAGCTTGTAGTCTGGACGTTGTGAAGCCATGTTGGCTGGGTTCTTTGTGCCTGGTGCAAAGTCTAACTAGAAGTCAAATTTGGAAAGAAATGATGACCAGTGTGCTTGTTGACGATTGAGTAGATGCGAGGACATGAATTATTGGAGATTCAAGTGATCTGTGATGGTTGTTATGGTGAGAGGAGATCCTAGAAGCCAAGAGTGCCATTCACAAAAAGCCTCAATGATACCTAGTAATTTCTTGTCATGAGTTTTGTAATTGATCTCAGCAGGTGCAAGTTTCTGGGAATAGTATGCAACAGGATGGAGTAATGAATTTTTGTCAGGTTGTAGGTGGATGGCCAAGAGTGCAAAATCTGAGGTGTCCGTGACAACAGTGGAGGGAAGTATTGGATCGAAGTGTTTGAGTACTGGGGCTGTGGTAAACGCAAGTTTGAGTTTTTCAAATGTGTCTTTGGCTGCCATGCCAAGTCCAGGGAATTTTGATTTGCATCCTTTTGTCATCAGAGCATGAAGCAGTAAGCAAATTTCAGAATATTGGAGTATAAAATTCCAATAAAAGTTACAAAAACTGAGAAATCGCTGAATGTGCTTAACTGAACTAGGTGTAGGCCAACCAGCAATGGTTTTGAGCTTCTTGGGATTCATCCGGATGCCTTTGCTGGATATAATGTAACCTAGGTACTCGACTTGTGATTTGCTGAATTTGCATTTCTTGGCATTGGCAAAAAGGTTTGCTGAGTGTAGACATTCTAAAACTGATTTAATGTGGACATCATGATTATTGATCAGTCGAGAAAAGATTAAAATATCATCGAGATAGACAACACAATAGATGTCAAGGATGTTGCAAAGTGTATCTTGAATGAATGCCTGAAATGTAGCCAGAGCGTTAGTAAGGCCAAAAGGCATAACTGTATACTCAAACAGTCCCAAGTGGGTATGGAAAGCTGTTTTGCATTCATCTCCTTCCTTGACATGAATATGATTGAATGCATTCTTCAGGTTGATGACAGAAAACTTGTTGCAGCCTTGTACTTGATCAAGAAGGTTGGAGGTAAGTGGCAGTGGATAACGGTTCTTTCTTGTGATTGCATTAAGGCCTCAATAGTCAACACACAAACAAAGGTCACCAGTTTTCCGTTTGACAAAAAGTATAGGTAAAGCTGCTGATGAAGTCAAACAGTGTATAAAGCCTTTTGCAAGATTGTCTTGAATGTACTCAAAAAGTGTAGAGCGTTTGTCTTGCAATAGAGAATAGATCAGTTCAAATGGTGGCATTTTGCCATCTTCAATGTCAATGGCAATGTTGTAAGGTCAGTGATCAGGCAGTCTCATAACCTCAATGGGGTCAAATACATCAAGATAATTGTGGTACTGTTCAGGTATGAGTTTACAAATTTTGTCTTTGGTTCTAGCAGTGAATTTTGATGGTTTGGACAGTGATGATGGAGGAGGTTGAGGTGGAGGTAGTTCAGGAAGCGCAGTATTAGGAGGGAAGGGATTGGTAATGGTGTTGATTCGTAGTTTGAGTTTGTCGTTAGTTGAGTACCAGATACACGAGATTGCTTGATTCTTTGCATATTTTTTGAAATGTCGAGCTGAACATATGTCAATTGTAATAGGTTTATTCTTGGGGCCGTATACAGGTTTGGGTTCTAGAGAAGGTGTCAACCAGATGGCTAAGAGCTCTTCATGACTGATGCTGTTCCATGTGGGAGGACAAAGAATAGATGCTGATGCATTTGGAAAAATTGCTTTGTAATCAGATGATGGGCATGTCTTGTCACTGGGTGGATCAAGAAGCCTGCGGATGTCACAAGAAGGCATCTCAGGAAGACCTAAGCCTAGTCTGAGGGAGCCAACAGAATGTACAGGATGAGCATCAGGTTTTAGAGGACCATAGCCCCGACCAAATGCGGTAACTGGAAAATCATGATTAGCACCACAGCAGGAAAGGGAGAGTTGTCCACAAATCCAGTCTACAGTGGGGTTGTGTTGTCTGAGCCAATCTAGACCCAGGAGTACAGGATATGGCATGGAGACAATGCCGAGACATATTACTTCTTGATGGAAACTATGTTACATGGTTAGATGGCCAGAAGGGACACAAGTTTGCTTTAAGATGGTCAGGACCGTTAGTCATCCATTGGAGGTTATGTGAAACTACATACCAGCTATGCGAGCTTGACAGAACCGTCAAGCAGGAATCGATAGCTGCGAGTAGGATGAAGATTTTCTACTTCAGAGAAGAATATCAGACAGTGAGAACTGTGGGGTCAGCGGGTGGAGTGGAGAATACAGCAGAGATGTCGACTTCTCATCTTAGCGGCTCTTCAGGTTGTGTTATCAGACAGGAGATCAAGCAGCTAGGAAGATACCTTACTATCGCAGAGTTATGTGGTCACGCATTGGCACCCCTCGCCTTCTTAAATGTTGCTGAATTGGCAATTGGAGATGATGGGGTCATCGTCTAACACGCCGCCAGTCTGTGTTAGAGAAGGAAGACTCGCTGACAGATTGGATAGGAAAGGGGTATATTAGGTGAGGTATAGGAAGGTCTGACAGGTAGACCAGTATGCATGAAAGGACGAAGAAAATGTTGGGGGCAGGTTCATGGTAGATAACGAGTCGGACGAATCAGGACATCGACTGGACTGATAAGGAGAAGAGAAAAATAGAGTTCATAATTATGAGACCGACTAACGGTCAAAAACAGAATCAGGGGAGGGATTGACGATGAAGGACGGTGCTGGGTTAGATCGTCGATCCTGAAGTCTTGTAAAATAGGTATAAATAGGAAGAGAAAACATACGAATGGACAGGTTTTTGTACCCCACATTTTCTGGGTTTGAGCTTTGCTTGTTTTGCACGTCTTGTTTACTGTCTTGTTGTCGTCTGGTCTGTTCTTGGAGACTCGTTGGCTTGGCATATTTCTGGCTTCGAAGACGTTTGATCCGACGTCAAACGTCGTGTGCTCGCTGTCTTCGGCAGCGTACTCGGCTTCTCGGTTATCTTGCTTCTCGGTCTCGGCTTCATTCTTGTCTGTCTCGGCTCTGTGATTAGATTGATTGATTGTCCCAGCAACTCTGCTTCCGTACAGCTTCTTGGCTTCTTGACTTCTTGGGCGTTTCATTCTATTGACCTCTTTAATCTTGGCTTGCTAAGCTTTTATTACTTCCTCTTTCTTGGGTTCATTGTTACTGGGCTCCTCTTGGTCTTACCAGAGTTCGTTCGCCTTTGGTCCATGAACTTTCACCGTATCATGACGAACGATACCTCACGGTTATGCCTCTCCATTACATCTTCTTATCTACTTCTACTTCTACCCTTATCCTCTACTACCGACTCTTTCGACTTCGTTTTCGATTCATCAACTACTCCAACCCACGTCCACAACGTAGCTAGGAGATTCTAGAACCGAAACATTAGGAGATCGCTGACGAGGATCATGAATAGGTGATCTCAATTTGAACAGTAGTCAGAAATAGATCGAATTATGACATGCCACTCAACTCGTCTTTACTCAACATCCATTGTCATCGTGTAACCAGATTGTAATTACACTATCAAGGTCGTCCACATGATGATCCATCAGTCTTGATAAGCAATGCAAGAATCACTAGAAGAACTCAATATTGCAAGTAACGTCTGTTAGCGCTCACACGCCCACAAATGACGACACATCCTCGACCCTCGATCGAATCACACTCTCCACCATCACATGCTACTCAATCGTGCACTAGGGACAAAGCTTTCTTTGTCCCCATCACACTCACTATCTGGCCACTGTCTGGCCACCGTCATGCTAGGAACAAAGCTCCCTTTGTCCCGTATCTACTTAAATAAGACACTCCCCCATTCCACACCCTCAGTCAATTACGCACATTGAACTGAGGGTGAGTTCCATTCCTGCCACTTCTATATCTTACTCATGACGTACCAATAGTTATATTTCCTGTATCAGGTACGACATGAATATAGTCAATTACGCACATTGAACTGAGGTTATATTTCCTGTATCAGGTACTAGTGTGACATAGGTTCTAACAACGTCCAAGAAGTCTGAGCAGGAAAGCAGAAGTATATGTGTAAACTTTACACTTGCTCTACCCCCTCTGCACAAAGCCCACAACCTATGCATTCTAAACACGCTGGATCGAATTTATGAGGTGCAATGTTAACTCGACAGAGAACAACTTACCAAGGCCACCGCAGCATGCGCACAGGTAACAAGGGCAGCATAAAGGGTTTTGAAACACACCTACAACGTAAATATCGGGAAGATGCGGCATCAAAGGTTGACCGTGATAATACCTCTACAGCACCAGGCGCTTAACATAACACCTAGAACAATCACCAGAAAAAGTCCAACGAAGACAATGATGAGATACACTATATATATGGTATCAGCTGTCTGATGGAACAGATAGAGTGGACTTCAGGATACATTTATTGTCAACGAATGTTCCATCATTGCCTGGTGTACCCTGGATAGCACGCCTCGCAAGACCATCAACACCCCATGGGAACGAATGAGAAACGTCGAAGATGGATGAGAGAGCGAACACAAAGGATATCGTGAGGAAACCCGCAATAGTCGCTACCAGGATTCGACGGAAATGAGATCCGTGGTAGTGGCTCTGGTGTAATTTGACACATTCGTGGTCTTCCCAGTCAAGTCTGTCCGACCAGCGACTATGAGACTCGCACCGATGTGTGTGTCCTGGTTGATTCTTGTGAACCTGAGAGACAGCAAAGAAATTCATGTCATGAAGAGCGTCCGGCTGCTTGAGAATGGGTGAAAATAAGTTGGGCATCGCTCGTGAGTCCTGAGGGATGGAAATAGGTGAGCTGTTTTGTGATTGGAAAAGAAACAATAACAGAGTCAGGGGTCAACCAATCTGTGAGTCACTCACCATTGCCAACAGGCAACCTCATTGCCCTTTATACAAACCGGCTGTCTGATAAAGTAAAGGCACGTCGGCGAGAAGGTCTAGCCAAACAGGCTATTGACATTCGCTGCGGATGTTTCCTCAAGGAGAAAGTGTCCGCCCTTATGACGTACAGAGGCAATACAGCTTCAAGCTCTGAGCTCTGGCTGAAGTGAAAGGATGATTGATGGTCATCTTTTCCAGCTGGAATTTCCTACATTCTCATGCAATGCAAAGAAAGTAGGCTCTATGAAGATGATAAGATGGCGTGCGGGTCTGTTACCAAGCTCATTCCATTTCTGGATACACGTGTGATTGTACAGCAGTAGAACTGCGGATGCATCGCCTCATTCCACATGAGGCATCCAGTCCACGGCAATTTCACCGGACTTAATCGAGATAGCAGCTTATCTGCGTGCAATTTGTCACAGTAGTCATCTTAATCGAAAGAACCGTCATTTCAAGGACACTATTCTTACAAATCTTGTGATCGGATCTCGTAGAAACGTGGAATATTCATGCCATATGCCCAACTTACGCCTTGTCGACTGAATGTTCTGAAGATTCCTTTCGAATACCTGCCGGCGCTGGAGGGGTTGTCGAGAACTATCTTCCATATCACTAATGATAAACTTTACCTCGTGTCTGTTTCTCAATATCAGCTTGACGTTGATCCGCAGAAATTGCACCAAAGATGATGTCCATCTCTTCGAGACTGCGTCCCTTAGTCTCTGGTATGAGCCTGAGTGCTGCTTTGTAAATCATCGAAATAAAGGAAATAATGATGAACTCACAAAGAAAATAAACCCATGGCACCAATGTTCACAGTGGCGAACATCAAAAAAATCTTGTAACCAAGGTTCGTGACCATCTGAGGCGTGACCTTTGACACCACAAAGTCTAAGCAAACGTAATCAACTCTTTCCGTCGAAAGCGGACGTGAAACGCCTACTCCACAGCCACTGAGACGCACTAGCTACAGCGAGGCCGTAATGCCTAGTGCGCGTAGGGAAGATATCAGAAACGTAGACCCAAGGAAGTGGACCTATTTCGATGAACATTTAGTCTCTCCCAGGCAGACAAGGATAAGTAGCAACCCACCCCAGCCCATAGAATAGAAGCACACATAAATATAGAGTAACCCTGCCATCGCCCTCGACGCAGGTGGAGGAGCTGGTGGAGTTTGTCCATCGATGACTTGGGGAGGCGGGTGCGTCTTCAGGAGCGCGCCAATGATATAGAAGAGTGTGCCCATGCCCATGGCGGAAATGAAGAGTGAAAGCTTGCGACCGAGAGTTTCGACACCGAAGAAAATGAAAAGAGCTGTAGCGACAAGTTTCACAACACCTAGAAAGCAAACCTGTAAGAAATATTGATTTATGAAGGATTGAGCACACCATATATTCCGCTGGCAAGTAATTGAGTCTTCAGACCAGTGAATCCAATCTGATGCAGAAGTCGAGCTGAATGTCACAGGCAGTAACACAGAGCACAACGTACAGCTTTGAAGATCTGAGGTGCATAATAACTAAACGGTTCAGATGGGTAATCAGAAATGATTAAAGTAAAACTGGAAAAATCACTTACTTTACCGAGTTCTGTCCCGCCCATTGCTGGAGGAGGAAAATGACGAAGGCTATCACAAAACGGACGAAGTTTCCCTTCCCGAAGAAAGCCTCCTTCCATCCAAGCCCCTCACGTGCTTCACGCTCCTCATCAATGGCCGCCTGGATCTCGTACATCTCCTCGACGACCGCTTCTGATGTGACAGAGTCTTTCCTAAGGTAAGCTAAAGTTTTGATAGCCTCTTCCCGACGATCAACTGACGCGAGCCATCGCGGCGATTCCTATCACAACATATGATGATGAGCTGATGGAACCTATGAGGTCAGACTTACTTTGATGGTGAGAAGACCTAACACCATGATGCCGGCAGGTACCAGCTGAAGGCCGAAAGGTATTCTCCAAATTCTGGCACCTGATAGAATGTGGATGCCCACGCCGACTGTAGCCGATAAGGGTCAGGAGATTACAGATGAGTAAGTGGGAATGCTAACAATTGATGAAGTATGATATCATCACTCCAAGAGCAACCTATAGCCATGTGGTGTCAGAATGTTCATCGACACATCTATACCAAGCAAGGCAGGTGAGAACAGCACATACCATAATCTGGAAGCACCCCGTGATACGCCCTCGAACATCTTTTGGAGCACATTCCGAGACGAAAGCAGGTGAAACTGCAGATATTGCTCCAATGCCGATTCCAGATATTACGCGTCCTGCATAGATCTCCGCTAGGCCATTGGAACCTTGAGCAACCGTGGTGAGGATCTGGGGGCCTTTCGTGAGCTTGAACAGCTGGATGTGTAGCCAAAGAACATACCGCGCCGACGGCGAAGACAAGGGTAAATATGAACAGAGTAGGCCGGCGGCCAATTTTGGCTGAAAGTAGCATAGGTTAGCGTTCGTATAGAGATAGGACTGATCCTGTCCGCCACTCATGAAGTCAATCACGAATATAAGGGATGGCCACCCATATATGAAATTTTATTCCAGAGGGAGAGAAATCATAATAAGCATGAACCTACCGGATACCGGTGCACTTCCCAAAGAGCCGAAGAAAGCTCCCGCCTGTAACACTGATACGACATTCGAGGATACATCATTGATGTGTTTTATGTCGGTAAGCCCAAAATGTTCCTGGAAATAGGGAGAGTTCACCACTCCGCCTCTGTAGAAGTTTGATCTATAAAGCATGATGTTCCAAAGAAAAAACGTACGCAATTCCACTATAAATTCACAATCGTCATATATAAGAGAAGAGGCGGTAGAGAGCTTCGAACGCACGTATCATATCCAAATAGAACAATTCCCCAGTACACGACACAAGCAAGCCCTTGTACAAAAATCGACCTCGACTCTGAACCATTAATCGAGCGCGCTCACAGTAGACGCGAATATTCTTGAAAACCTGGTCCATTTTTTGGCCCATGGTAGAACGCGGGATATATCAGAGGTATGAGAGCGGGAGAAGGGGAGTACGAATAAGACGTCAAGAACACCTCTGTCACATGGCTGCTCAATATCAGACTTCTCAAGACTTGCGATGCGAATTCTGAACTTCCGGGTTTAAGTAAGGCCGAGCGAGAAGTTACGGCATTCTGTAAGCGTGACCACAGATGCTTCGCAAGGGACGGCTTGAGTCATTTGAGCATCAATCCTAGAATCTCGCTGCGTGCAACCACTGAGCGGTGGCCCTGCGTACAAGAGATTGAGGTTGAAATATTGATCTCACTTAGAAAAGTGTATGAATATTTCTGTGCCAATAGATGAAGCTTGAAGGTAAGACAGTTGATGTGAGGTAATATCAATTTAAGACTTGGTAGGCCATATCACGATAAGTAGTGGAACAAAGATCCAAGCTGAGACTGCCCACGTGGTTACCGAAGTTTGTTCCGGCGAAACTACGGCTTCATTCCGGCCCGCGACTCAGTCTGAGGGCCATCGACCAAGTATATGCCCTCAAGTTTGAGCTCCCTTAAGTTTGGAACTTCAAAGATAGATAAAGAACTCATGCGTTCATGTTCCATCCATGCTGGCCAAGTTTGTAGTTCTATCTCTTTTTTCTTGTATTTTCCAGTCATAATGTTCCAGGACAGAGATAGTTTTGGTGGTCTGAACTTACTCATTTACGGTGAGCATATCCTCCAACATCATAGACGCATTTGAAGGAAGTTAAATCCAGCGAAGACTTATGGGACAAGTGACAAGTGATATCATGTCAGAAGTAATTTGCGGAGCTATCGACGAAGGTCCAAAGGAATCACTTGAAAGAAGCAACGGTACCTCAAAACGTCGTACATTGTACCCCAAAATAGATAATCGTTGAAGTTCCTGAAGTTTGCGGCAGCTGTAGAATTCCGTTGACACAGATCTGATCGTTATCTTGTCGCACAAAAGCATTATGGGTTAAGAGGGAGATATACCCATATCAAACCCTTAGAGCTATACAACCGAAGGACAATACAAAGCTATTACGCAATCGTGCACTGGAGAGTCAGCGTTGTTTAAAATCTGTCAACGATGTATCAATGCAACGTCCCTGGACAAAATTTAGGAGAGCTGGTGAAGCAATGAATAGATCGATGTAGAGGCCATGGATGAAACTTCTATGCTCTTCCTTCCGATACCTCTCATAGTTGTAAGCCTGAGAAAAAACATCGTTGAGTAGCTACGGCACCTCGAACCCCAAACTTGTCCAAACTCTTGTCCACGTAGGATACAGCTCACAAAACTCAATCACCCTTTCCCTCGATCGCTTTTCAAAATCTTCATCAAAAAGCTCCCGATTGCGCCAAACCATCGCGCCTTTTCTCGGATCTAACCTTAAGTACCTCGGCACTGCAACACCCAGCATCCATTCTAGATCCTCAACGTCAACGGGCGCCTTATTCTTGTACCGTACCTCCTCAGCACTCCGATGGTCATCCCATGCCTGCAGCTTTTGAAGGAGCAGTACGTTAAACGGGACGACAGGAACCTTTGACTCTGACCCCGCAGAGACCGATCCACTTGCATCGATATTGCTGAGAATTGCGGAAGAGATTATGTTGGGACGCCACCACACTCTTGACGGTGAAAGCGCCGGCAGAGACATCACTCCAGGAAGGAGGATGTCAACCTTGCATGCTTGGTGAGGCGTCGGCTTTGAAGTAGGTGTTGGGAGGAAATAGAGGACTTTGTACGTTGCTTCGGGGTCAACAGCGGGGCGTAGAACGAAAGACGTCGGTGCCGAAGTGACGAGAAGTTCCTTCAGTGACTCTTGGGTCGGAGGAAGACCACTGATGGTGCTGTTCGGAGGCGGAAGGACAAGGATATCGATATCCTGTAGGATTGAAGGTGAGCATACGAATGACGGCTCATACAAGACGAACGTTAGGGATGCGTTTATTACCGTACAACTTGCAGGCCATACTACCAAACAAAGCGCAGGGATATCCGTGAGATCTGAGAAGTTCAACGGTTTTCCAAGCAGCGAGACGACGTATCTGTATTCGCGGTATCTTCGTCTTTTTCTCTTTCCTCGTTGGGACGGGTGTGGAAGGTTCAGCCGGCGCTTCCGTAGGCGACGATGGCTCTTGAGTTGTATCTATTGTTATGACCATACTTTGGATAGCTGATAGCAGGGTATCAGGATCGTCGGAAAGGGGTTCATCATGCGAGAGGGGGACGATGTCTGGCGCCTCGCTGTCTATGGCCTTCTCGCGTGGGCGGCGGATCATGAGTCCCATTCGCTGCCACTCTTTCCTAAAGCTCGGATGCACGACAAAGAAACGTGCGACTCTCTCTAAAGATGCCGCGTGCATTGCTTCATCGAATCCAGGATCGTGAAGAAAATCGGGACGTCTTCTGAGTGTATGGAGCATATGAATGATATTTCTCTCGCGCGCACTTCTAGATTGAGAGTGTTCTATTATAGTGCTATCCCAGAACATGAGTTCACGGAGCAGGATGAAAGAATATGGTACGAGCGGCAGGTCATTTATGGTTTCAAGATGGGAGATGGAACCAGAAGATGCAACGAAGACGATCTCAATGTCGCTTCGAAAGCCTGTCCGTGCTGCCAGAGTGGCATTATGATACCACAAGCGTCTCGAAGTGAGGGCATATCTAAACCAAGCGGGATATGTTTGCGCGAGGGATTGCTTCAGCTCAGGGATCGAGGCGACAGGTGTGAATAAGGAGAGTTCTATTTTCTGAGTCAATGATGAGAAAATATGTGAGGCAGAGAGTAAGGCACGAACCTCAGTCGGAAAGTCTTGTGCTACTCCGTAGATCGTTTGTGCGACATTGCCGGTAAACGCGAAGGTGAGACCAGACTTGTGAAGAGAGAGGAAGACTGCCTGAGCAGCGAGTGAGACAATAGCTTGTGCCTCCGTATTCTCCATGTCTGTATTAGAACCCGACAGGAGAAGAGAAGAGTCAAAAAGACTCAGACACTGATAATCGAAGGAAAAAGAGTGCACGTGCTGGTCCGAATCATAATTCTCTGTTACGTCACGGACCTCCCTGAGACATGTGTGACAGCGATGGCACGAACTGATTGGTAAGAAGCCAGGAACTCTTACCTCAGTGTCTTTCCGTCGCCACTCCTGCTTGCACTACGACAAATGGAATGTGACAATTGTTACCTCACTGTCATCGACGACACCAACACCAAGAGAAACTCATGCTAACAAAATCTGCTTTGCCCTTGGGCCTCATTTGTAGTGCCCCGCTTTTGTCGACACTCCGCCGCTACCATCCACGTCGGCGCCTTTTTATATGGATCAGTCGGAGGACGAACGCCTCAATGATGAGAAGTGAGTCAATTTACTATGCTTTTTAATGCCGTTGTGTTACGTGGTGGCGATCCCACCATTCGCGATTCACATCAAACTTTGACGAGGAAATCTACTTTTTTTTGGCTAGCTGCATGACACATTACCGTCAGAAGCAGATCGTGCTCCACGATCGCGCTGCTCTTCTCCCACCCCAAGCTTTAGATCGATAAATTTATTCCTTGCACATGCGCTTCAATGTCCTGAAACATAATTCTTCAGGTATCTATAACACTTACAGATAGACTTCGTATATGAGCATATGAGCTCCATTCCTTGGTAATATTATGCTTGCACTATCAGTCGCTCGCTCTCATGCTCGGAACTTGTGATTGTTGCCTGGTGTACTCCAAATTCATTCCAGCAGCGTATTAGCTGCTCGTATCATTGTCTTTACATCACTTGTAATATCGAAAGGCACTCAGACAATCAATCAAAGTGCATAGTGTTGTGTTAGTAGAAGCATTCCAGGTCCTTCAATCATTCTCCATGTAGAGATGGCGATCCATGGATGTCTATTATGGTTCGATTTCACGTCTTCCTTCTCAGATAAGACTCATACAATGTATGTTCGGTTGCGCTCCCGCTTGATATCACACCGTTCTTGGCTTACCTTCCTGAGAGTTGTCACCGTCGGCACGTAGTGATGCAGCGACAAATGTGAGTGCACATCAAGCCTCATCATTGCTCCTCTCTTTATTTCTTTTCCTTTATCCCTCAGTCTACCCGAACATAGAAGAATCCTTCTTTGCCACTCTTGGTATATACGAGCACGCCATGTCACAGCACTAGTCAATTGAGGACAGTTACTTACTGTTCTATCGCGTCTTAAACTTACGGTTTTGCAGCTGCATATACTGTACGGGATATCTTGACATTATCTGCGTGTTCCATAACTGGTTCTGGTCACGCCTCCGGTGACAGACTCAGGTGGTTCTTGTATGACCTATACATGGCAGCGTGCGTGTTAGACAAGAGTCCTCAGAAAGGCTTAAAATTTGCCCGAGCATTGGCCATGAGGTGTTTGGTTATGAAGGGTCTATCTGCCGCCGATGAGTAGTAGCACTTACCAAGCGAAGTTGTGGGAAAAGTGACATAACCCTTTGGTCACATTGGAGCGGAGCTCCTTCAGCTTTGGAGACTTCTTTTTAGCGCGCTTTTTTCCTTGCCAGCGTGTGTATGCTGGCGACCATTGAACTTCTACTACCAAAGTGATGCTGGTAATGAAGATGCTTCCTACTGGGGTTCCTTGGACACTACTCGAACAGCTATTGATTCGAACTTGGTTCCGGAATAGCCCGAAAGCGTTGAGTTCTGCATACCTGTTGCTTCTATCTCTGCGGCTCGGGCAATGTTTCGGTTAATCCATAGCTGTTTTCTACGAAGCGGAGTCATCGACAAGTGTTATACGATAGGAGAGGCAAGCTGCGTTTGGAGATCTAATGATTAGATGGAGCTTCCAATTTACCTGGCTACTCCCATTGTATCTTGTTTGTTGTAGCCATGACGGACTTCATTGCAGTATATAAGCTGGGCGAGTGGCTCCTCTTGTGATTCAATCGTTCACTATGCAATTCAAGACCCTCTTCGTCGTTGCCTCTTTCGCCGCTGCTTCGGTAGCTCAGACTTTTTCTATGATACAGAATGACCTCAGCATGAAGATTGCACCCGAATTCATCCACCTCAACGCTACGATCCACGATTTCCCTATACTAGGTGGTGGCACGGTCGAACAAGCTATGGTCTGCACTATCTTACTCTGGGGATTACACATGACTCTCTCCTGACCATATCCTATTCCTTTTCGCAGGCTATTCACTACTCTACCATAGCTCTTATTGAAACCGCTAACAATACTACATCTACCATGAATGTTGGTTGTTATATCTCAGTACGCTTCCTCAAATTTCTAACTATCAATTCAACAAGAATATGGCTTCCAAATTCTCCGATATCGAAGGGATGAAGGTTTTATCCGACCTCAAGACAATGCAGCCCATGGTCACGTCTTCCCTGACGGGTATAGTCGCACGCCTGCCGGCCCTTCGAGCTCTCCCTTCCGGAAATGCCACTTGTGTTATCAAGAATGATATTAGAGAACTGAAGAACTGCTGCGATGCGTTTTTAAAAGCATTAAATAACCATATCTCGGTGCGTCCTTGAGCTAGCTTATGTTGCCACAAAGAATTACTTTGGTATTTTTTGCTCAGCCAATGATCCTCAAGGAAGTTGAGCCTGTGGAAGCCTTCGCTAACTCCACGTTTGACCAAGTCATGCGTATCTATTAGCTAGCTTACAAGTGACCAGAGCTATGACTTAGTGTAACTATATCTCACTGGAGTGACACACTAACGGTGCGGTAATCATGATACAGAGACTCTGACTACTTGGAAAACCACTACACATTGAACTTTTCCCCAATATATCTGGATTTCAGTCTTGAACTTGAGATTTTTGAAACACCATTGTTGGTGTATGACCAAAGTCTGGGCTAAGATATATTCTTTTTCTCTGGTATTCAATTCTATTTCATTTATTTTTGTTATGTTGCGCCAGCACGGCAGAATGTTCTATTTTGCTACTCTCCGACGAACTTTATTCTGAATATAAAGATAAGCATAAAGAAAACACCCCTCAGTCATTGCACATACAGTGTGCTTTCTTTGTCACAATTTCGACTTGGATAAAAGGCATTTTTCATTATTTCAAACTCTTTTCCTTCAGAAAGATGTGTGCCAAAAACGGCATAACACATTCTTCCTCACTGTTTCCTGAGAAAAAAGTATCGGCTGCCAGCAGTACGTTATTTATGTCATATGTTGCTTACCCATATCTCATGTTATTTCCCTGCCAGAGCTTGACATGGTAATTAGTATATTGACAGTCTCACAAAATAGCGATACAGTCCTTTTTTCTACCAAATAATCATTCTAATTTCTGTTTCAACTAGTTTCCCACAGCTTGAAACTCTTTATGGAGAGTATCCCTTAGGCTATCGGACACTAATCCCTTTTGGGTTAATAGTTTTCAATAATATTTGAACCCTTTCTGAGTACGCCTTATGCGCATTTGAATTACATCAATCAAATGTCTATATTTATCACTTTATAAAAGTGCGCGCGTCGTGTAATTAAGCGCTACGCAACTAGGAATAGAAGTAAACGATGGCTTAATTTCAAATTAAAACTAAGGAAGAAAATTAGCATCAATAGATATATAAAACCTCGTCTAATCAAAGGTGGACGCTCGGAACATGAGAGGGAAGACCCTTAAGCTTCGAAAACTTCATCACACCCTTACCACGCTTTCTCCAGCTGGCATATTAGGCCGGCGACCCTTGAACTTCTGTTCCCAAAAGTAATACTGATAATAAAAACCTTCCTACTAGGGTTTCCTGGACACTACTCGAACAGCTATTAGCAGGGATCAATTCGAACCGTGGTTCTGGAATAGCCCGAAAGAGTCTGAGTCTTGCATATCGGTCGCTTCCTTCCCTGCGTCTCGGACAATGTTTTGGTTAATTCATAGCTGTGTTCCGCGAAGCGGGATGATCAATCCATCTTATACCGTGACTGCCCGAGAAGTAAGCTGCATTTGGTGACTTTAATAATTAGATGAGCTTCGAACAGACCAGGTGCATCTTGTATGTTTGCAGCCACGGCGGACTCCATCTGCAGTATATAAGGGGTGCGAGTGTGCTTTCTTGTGACCAGATTCGTTCACTATGCAATTCAAGACCCTCCTTGTCGTTGCCTCCTTCGTCGCTGCTTCAGTCGCTCAAACCTTTACTATGGTAGAGAACAGCATGACCAAGAAGATTGCACCCGAAATCACCAACTTCAATGCCATGATCCACGCTTTCCCGTTGATGGGTGGCACGATCGAACAGGCTATGGTCTGCATCATCCACTTCCTGGCATTAAACATGACGGTATTCCTAATCCAATCCTACTCCTTTCCACAGGCTATCCATGACTCTGCCGCAATTCTCATTGATTCCGCTGAAAATACTATACTGATGGTGAACGTTGGTATTCTTATCTCAGCCTGTTCTTCTCGGTATTCTAACTCTTTATTCAACAAGAAAATAACTACCCCATTGTCCGATGCCGAGGGGAACAAGATTTTAAATGACATTCAGGGTTTGGAATCTATCTTAATGGATAGCTTGCAAGGTCTAGTTGAACGCCGGCTGGCCATTCAAGCTCTTGATGGAGGAAGTGTCGCTGCCATTATGAAACAGGATCTTGAAGACATGAAGAACTGCGCCGATGCATTTATAATGGCTTTTAATTCCCGTGTTTCCGTGCGTCCTTGGCCTAGTCTCTGTCGTCACAAAGAATCAATCTGACATTCATCGATCAGCCGATGATCCTGTTGAAAACTGCGCCTTGGGAAGGCGTTGGCGAGTCCGCCATTTTATCTGTCATGGAGCTCTATCAGACAGCGTAGAATATGGGTACGCAAGTTACGATACAGAGGCCTAGACAACTTGGAAAGCTGGCAGTTTGCCGGATCATGCTGTACACCGGACCTTTCATCAATATATCCACATTTGAACTTCAACTTGAGGTGTTTGAAAGTTGGTCAATGTAATAAATCCTCTCTTTTCCTACTTTCTATTCATTATCTAGCAAGACTATGTGAATGGTACCGGTAGAGAGTCATTCTTTGCGTTTCCCTACTCAAACCTGATACATAAGAAACCCTCGGTGCGTGTAAACCGAACAGGCAATGTTCGATGTATCTCATGGCATGGGTCTCATCGAGATATCCCTCTGCCTTCACGATGTCCTGCCTTTTTCATGGTCAGCGACACCTCCCGACTCTGAGATTCCAATGTCCTACCCGGTGCTTAATCCACCTGCAGGCTGTCAATGTTTTCAGCTCTTCTTGTGATACACAAAGCATCAGTCAAACGATGTCATGGCACCACATAAACAATTTAAAACGCCGTATACTTTTATTTAGTGTCGTTATAGCTGTGAAGGTGTACATACAATCACTGCATTAATGGGGTAGTGGTAACCTGGGTCGTTGCCATACTATGACTTCAGCTCAACGTCGACCCGCCGGGGGTTCGATTCCCCCTTAATGCATAAAGTTTTATCTTAAAAGTCTTATTTTAAGTTACGTCCATACAGACTTTCATGTAGTACCAGCTTCTTCGGTGATTACGACACTTGCCAGCTGCACGGTGGCTGTTGGTCCGCGTGATTGTCACCCATTGATGATAACGACAATTCACGGGCCAGACCGAACAGCGTTCTTCCCAGCGCTTCGTTGACAAGCTACTTACTCACACAACCTTGCTGGCCACTCTCATTCACCTGGTACCCGCTACATAGACAATCTTCTCATGGTATCTCCCCGTCGTCTTCGTCTACACCGCGGTACCCGCCTCGAGAGCGAATCAGACTCAGGTGACGTTGACATGGACGTCGACGTAGACATCGAGGTTCGTACTCCGCCTCCTGCCGTCATGCAAGCTGGCAGCGTGGAAGAAGACGAAGAAAGCGAAGACAGCGAGGAAGCAGAGGGCGAAGGAGAACTTGACAAAGACGAACTTGAATCCAAACGACGCGTACCTGCCACTACAGCCACCACCTCTGCCCCTTCTCGTCTTAAAATCACGCTCAGGATGCCCGTCTCGCGTACCGACACCCCTCTTGTCGAATCTGAAGACGAGGACGATGGGATGGGATCTCAGAGTGAGGAGCTGGAGTCGGAGGACGAAGACGAGGAGGAGGAGCAGCCGAAGAGCAAACACCCACTTACGTCGAGACAAGCTGCGCTCGCTAGCGTGGTGGATCCTTCGCATGTGTCGCTTGAGAGTGTGCGAGGCAAAGGGAGGGGACGAGGCAGGGGGAGGTTGATTGGGGAGGCAGAGATGAGACTGAGGAAAGAGGAGACTGCGAGAAAGAGGAAAAATTTCGTTGAGAAGAAGTTGGAGGATGAAAAGGTTTTTTTCTCTCTATTACATATAAAACAAAAGCTAATCCATTTTCGCGGGAATCACAGGCAGAAACGATCAATCGTCTATTGAAAAAACAGTCCCGTCCACGCGGACCGGGCAAACGAGCCAAAGACGTCGTAGTGCCCCCTACAGCCGACGCCGATTCGGACGAAGGCAATGCCATGGAAGACGACACACCACCAAACGAGCGCGAACCTCCTCCACCACCACCTCCACCAACACTGTACCGCTGGATCTCCACCACGCGCGTCCCTTCCTCCTCGTCCTCGTCTTCTCCCTCGACAACCACATCGACATCGACAGAACCTCAGATGCACATAACGTTCTCCGTCCCACCATCTATATGTGCGCCCCAAGATCACATTGCGATTGACCGACCGCCTCGTCCCACAAGCTGTGCTGCGCCCGGATGTGGACGTCCGTTTAGGTATCGGCTCGTGAAGGATTGGACGAAGGGAGCGTGTGGAATCACGTGCTTGAAGGTACTGGAGGGGCGTTGACAGCAGGGTCGTGAGCTTGGATTTCCGAAGACTTGACAGATGGTTTGTGGTGTGCGGGACGTGCGAGTCAGGGTGCATCTAGTACGTATCGGCATTTTAGGTCACTATTGCAGAGGACTGTGTATAGTATATTTATCTTTGAGAAGACGTGTTCTATTATGTTCAGGAGTGCGAGTGCGAGCATAACCATAGTTATGAATAAAGATTGGTGCGATCACTAATAGAGAAAAGGAACAAAATTCCATCTCGACGACCTGCACATCTTAGAAGGCGTTAAGTCGAAGACGACTCGAACGCAGATCGGAGCGAGGTAGTGTATTTTCGTGGCTCCCCTCCACACCACACCCTGTAACAGCGGTATGCAAGTCAGGGGGCAGGGATTTTCATTCTGCTGAGGTAGGCTGGAACAGCCCTCCATGAGGATCTCCAGTTCAAGCGGTAAAAGAATATAACCGAGTAAAACGAATGTCGTTTGTTAGTGCATTAAGGGGGAATCGAACCCCCGGCGGGTCGAACTCAAAATTCCCAACAATCGATGGCAACGACCCAGGTTACCACTACCCCATTAATGCTCGATAACATACCTGGACATTGATTCATAACGACCGCCATTTGCTGTTATCAACAGGTATCCCATTTAAGTGAAGGGAGGACGAGTCCCCAGAATTGCAAATGTCCCGACTGTATATCTCAACTTCTTTCTGTAAATACTGGTCTCATCCGAGAGACGAATACACGGGTCTGTACTTCTAAGAAAAGTAGTTGTCGTAGTTGAGGGAACTGCGCCACTCGAATTTCTTTTTAGGTAAACATATTACATACCCGATCAATTCCGGAATTAACCAAAGAAAGAAATAAATACTCTCGTTCATGGTTTGTTAGGTCAGAAGGTAGTAGGAATGCCACGGTAACCACAACGACAGGCCACCGAAGTGATATCATAATTTGTATACAAACCATGCAGAGCGGTCACCAAGCCCTGGCTTCTCGTCTGCGCGGGACGTCGTCGCTCGTAATACAGCCTTCTTTCTGTTCTGAGAGTTCAAGTAGACGATGTTTATGCCACTTAATACGAAAATAAGAACAGAAAATATAAGAAACGTTATCGCCGCCTTTCGATAGGAAGGACCCGGAGAAAGCGTTCCGAGGAGCCACGTTGCGAATATACTCCCGGAGCTGGTCATGATGGAGCCAACGGCGTTCGCTGTAGCGCGGCGGGTATACGGCGAGGTATTATTAGCCCCCCATGTCCAGAGCGCCTGGGAAGCGCCCTGCGCACCTGTCACGATTAGGAAGAGACTGCCATACTTGGCATGCAGAGAATCTGAGGCTGTAAGAAGTTGATAGAAAGATTTATGTAAAGCTAGGAGAATCGAACCGAGGAAGACCGAAAACCCGGCGGTCATAATGAGGGCTGAGAGCATGACGATGAGACCTCGGGCCTCAAAACGGTCTGAGAAGTAGGCTGAGATCACTGCGACTGTTGGCAGTGTCAGCGAAAGATGGAAGGAAATCACGGTGAGTCACTGACAAAAGAATGATGTAGCGGTAGGAGGAACGCTGTAGAGCTGCGCTTGAGCCTTCGTATATCCGAGATCAACAACGATGGAGGGTGTAAAACTGATCGTGATTTAATAGGTATTAGATTCATTTACCGAAGAACTGCATTTTTGTAACTTACTATGCGAGTCCAAATACAATGGCGCCTATGACCACAACACACCGTAAGTAGAAGCGGATATCAAATAGTATGATTTCTTACCGACCAAGAAGAGTATCACAGAGACCAACCACATCTGCGGAAGAATAAATGCTTGCTTGACTTCCCGCCAGCTAAAGGCATCAGCATGGTCGTCGCGTCCGATAGCTCCAGTTTGACGCAGTCGGGACGTGACATAATCTTTCTCCGTATTGTTCAGAAAGCGGGTATGTGAAGGAGACTGTGGGAGGGCAAAAAAAGCAAAGATGCCAAATAGTGTGCTAAATAGCCCCTCGAGGATGAATATCCAAGCCCAGCCTGGACGCTTTCCAAGGCCGTCCATACGGATAATACCGTATGCAAGGAGACCGGAGAATGCTCCCGTTAAAGCAGCAATTACTAAGAATGCTGATACCCTATATTTATTCACTCAGCCAGGTGACGACATTTTGGAATCAAAGGTAGAGGAACGGACCTCATTTGGAGATGGCGACGGGGATACCATAACGAGAGATATATGATGAGTCCAGAGAAGACGCCTCCTGCGTTACGGTCAGAACGTCAATGTACGTGCATAACTGGCGCACCTTCAAAGAGCCCTACGAAAAAACGACAAACGAGGAGGTCCGTGTAGCCTTTGACAAACCCTAGACGGTTTGAAGTATAACATTCAACCAGATGAGTAAGTCAATCTCTCCGAACCTTGAAATGTGACTACGACGCCCCAAAACGTGAGCATAGCCGGAAGCATAATGTTTGGTCCGACAGCCTTCGCAAAGTTAGATGGGTATCATTGCAAGGCAATCGGTACACACGCACCCGGAGAGCAAGGTTTACTGGTAACCCGGCTACAACGAGTGGAATGGAGGAAACCGTTAGTACAATGGTGTACTGATAGTTACTCAATTTCAAGTCTTCCTGCAGACCTGCAATGCGTGCATTGGCAAGATTCGTTCGGTCCTAATAATAAAAAAGGATGAAAGATCTGAGTATATGTCAAAGGATTCAATCATGACATAGCACACCAATAGAGAGAGGACTTGGAACATTGTTACTATGGGAAGGACGATGAAATCGATTTTCCTCCAAACCCTCTCGAGGATGGGGTTGATATCAGCTTCGTCGTTGTAATTGTCCATGTTACACCGAGACATAGCTGTATTCTCAGTTTGAAGAAAGGATGGGAGCATTGGAGATTCAACCATGATTCGAGTCCGTTTAGTCCAGTTGCGGCGTTTTATCCTTCGTTGAAGTTAATTCAACGTACCATGCGTTCCAGTGATTATTAAAGAGCTTCTGTGAGGTTACTTGAAACTCCATCGTCAAACCAGTCGGGTGCGAACGTCGTCTAATCAAATTTAAAGTCAAGGAAAGTTAGAATTAGAGAGATTATATTAATGGTGTGACTGACAAATGTGAAATTAGCCTTGAATTCGAACACGTGGCGCAGTTTTCACAAGAATTTGCACGAGTTGACTTTACAACTTGTCTCTCTGGCTCCTGATGGCTGGAAACACATCTACGTGCGTATACAAATCAGCAATGGAAGGTAGAACAGAAAGATTAACCAAGTTGTTTGCTCCCTAAAATAGCCCATGACATGAAGACGTCGCTTCTAGGAGGCTGTGAGCACAGTAGTGTTTGATGGCTACTTCAGTTCCGCAGGAGGTTAATATCCGATGGGAACATGATTTCCATCAAGTCAAATCGATCATTTATGAAGGACAAGAACAGATGACTCCTTGAACCACTTGCTCGCTGTATGTATAAGACGTCTAAAAGAGACTCTGATTCAGGCAGTAAGAAATATTTGGATAATGGCATGGATGGTAAGTAGTAGTACTCTGCGAGGCAAAGGCTAGACTGACATTGCAAACTTGTTTATGTTGAAGACTCGTGGTGAAGATTTCCCGTTTGGAACATCAGTGTCGAAAGAGAAGTCTTAAGCGGGAAAGGCGTGGATGGTAACATGAGTACTCATTAAAGCAGTTAAACAAGTGACCTTATCAGAACATAAACACTATCTGTCCCCCAAGAAATGGTCGATCAGTCTTTTATCCGTAGCACTATATAGAAGTTTGCTTTTACGGGGGCTGAGTTATCAAAGAAGGAGGGAAAAGCAAAGTTGTTCAACAGTACGAAGGAACATAAGTATCAGGCGAGTGAGAACCGTGAATGAGCGGAATGCAGAAGGGACATTACAAGTAGCGTCGATGTAGTGCATGTATAGAAAGACAACTGTGGCACATGTTGGATCTTGGCACTGACATATCACACAGACACTCCGAGTCGTCACACTGGCCACAGGGCCAATATCGCTGCATTGTGCCACAAGGCCACAATTACCACTGAACTGTGAACAATGAACCCATTGTTCACCTAGGACGTATATATTAGACTACTGGAACACAACCCTCAGTCGATTATAGTCGGACTGAGGGAGGTTGAGATATAGGATTGCGACGCCTAAACGGAGATAAATGTGTGATGCAGCATAATAGCTAGGTTCGATGTTTGCCGCAGCACGCGGTCGCATGCAGTACGCATTAATGGTATTATATAACACATCCCCGACTCTCTTCCCCAAGGTCGCATGCAGTACGTATTAATGGTAATTATATAACACGTCCCCGACTCTCTTCACCAACTCTCCTATGTAAATAAGAGAAATGTTTTGTTTTTTAGGTGGTAATCATGATGGGATAGTATTGGAGGGAATCGCGGTACGCGTCAAGGACACGTGACTCACGTGGTGAGTGTGCCGCAGAGGGAAAGAGAAAAAAGTAAAACTATACAGTTGGTTACCTACGGATCGGAACAGGACGGACTAATACCTCAGTCATTTATTCACCAACTGAGGTATGTCACAAAATATCCCTTATGATACCATAGCTAACGTATTACAAGTCTGATTCAAAACAGGTACATAGATTGACAATATAGTCATTTATTCACCGACTGAGTCTGATTCAAAACAGGTTATGGGCCCCATTTCCACTCAGTAATAAAGATAAATGACTCATGGAATATCCCTTACTTCCTATCGGTGAAGTACCAAACTATTGAAAGTAAAACGACATGTCGAACCCAGCTCTATTCCTGCTACCCACAGAGGAAAAATTCGATGGGTCGAATTGGATGACATTCAAGACAATGATTACTGAAGCAGCATGTGGACGCGGCCTTCTAGAGTACTTGGAAGGAAAAATCAGGAACCCACTGCTGGAGAAGGAAGGCAGTGCAGCACAGACTCCCATTCCAACTGCCCTGACCACATGGTGGGGAGCTGCAGACCCTATGCCTGATGAATAGAAGCAGCGAGATGCCTATGCCAGAAGCATGATAGTCCTAAATGTGATTAACCCAATCAGTGCCGGCGTGAAACTAGATGGCAGCGCCGCTGATGCCTGGACCTCACTTATGACCCTGAATGATGCCAAATCAGACCTTGGGCTCCTCCAAGCAGAGGAGGAACCCAATTCAATCAAGTATAGAGATGACTCAAACATTGAGGCTCACTTTAGAGCACTCTGTACAGTGTGGTCCAAGGCCAACGATCAGGGAGCAGCGATCGATGACAAGCATTTCAGAGCGTACGTGATCAAGTCCATGCCTAGCATGTGGGCACCAGTGACAGGAGCCCTGTTTGAGATGAAAACTTCAGCTGATGTTATTGCCAGACTCACTACACATGCCCTGCTTCTCCATGGTCCTGCCGTTGTAGCTCCAGTGAACTGTGTGCACGTGCTGGTAACGCAGATGAACAAAAATCGAAGTGATAAACCAAAATGTGATAACTGCAACCAAAGTGGACATACTAAAGATAAATGTTTCTGCAAGGATGGAGGCATGGAAGGCCAGTACCCTGAATGGTGGCGTAAGAGCAAAAGCGCGCCAAATTCTACTTCCACAATGCTGACAACCACGCAGATCCCTACAGCAAACTCTGTGGACATAGTGCCAATCGACAACGTCACAACCCTGAGATGCCTTGCACTCACGACCCTTGCAAATACACCAAACAGAGAAAAGATCATCATTTATGCTGATTCCACCGCTAGTCATCACTTCTTTACGGACCACGCAGACTTCATGTTGTACAGTCAACCAGACCCAGTAGACACGGCTGGAGTAACAGCTGAAGAACAAAAGTTCTGCATCTTGGAAACAGGCCGAGTCTATAAGTGGAGTGTGTGTGATGGTGAAATGATCAAAATGACGTTCAATAATGCCCTGCATGCACCCGATCTGGCCTACAACTTGATCTCCCTTGGCTCCCTCATTAAAAAGGGAGTTAAGGTTGGCCTAGAAAATGGGGGAGCAGTGCTGACAGCCTCCAATGGGAAACCCTTCATGAGGTGTAAAATGGAGGGAACCATGTTTGTAGTGAATTTTGCCCAGCCACCTGCAGCACTGTCAGCACACTCACTGACATGACCTACTGACCTTGAGATGTGGCACTGACAACTCACCCATATAGGAGAGGGCACGCTGTGGGACATGATATGCAAAGACATGGTTGTGGGACTCACAGTTATGAACTCGACCGTCAACGGCCGCTGTGAAGATTGCATCCTGGGCAAGCAGGTGCGTCACCCTTTCAACCAGCACATGGAACCAGAAACCGCACCTTACGAGAGGGTCGCACTCAATATATGGGGACCCTCCCATGTCCAGACAACAGGAGGTAAATCGCTGATGCTTGTGGTGACTGATCAGGGTGGCACGGAATGCACCATCTGGTTCCTGGCAAACAAGGTGGCCAAAACAACCATGACATGCTTCGAGGCCTTTGATGTCTGTGCTGAAAACCAGTGGGGGTGGTGAGTGAAGTCAATTCAGACTGATGGTGGGACAGAATTCAATAACAAACTGTGGGATCAATACTGCGCAAAATGAGGGATAGTCCACACCACCACTGTGCTGCACTCGTCAGCTGCAAATGGGGTCGCAGAGCGTTGAAATTGCACCATCCTTGATCTGGCCCATAGCATGTTGAGTGACTCCTGATTGCCAGCCCATTACTGGGATGAAGCAGCTGCAACAGCAGTGTACATCCTGGACTTAGTTCCGAGCTCACAACATCCTGGCAGAACTCCGCATGAGATCCAAACTGGTTTGTGACCTGACGTATCATACTTACACCCATTTGGATGTATGGCGTACACCAAAGTCTTGAGGAAAGATGGCATCGGCAAGCTTGACATGCAATCCGTGAAGGCAGTTCTTGTGGGCTACTTTGGAAAAGGTGACTACAAGCTCCTTGACTGAGGAACCAGTAGGATGTTCTGATCACATGACGTGATCTTCGAGGAAGGACTGGCCCATTGCATGCTGCCAGATGCCTGAGTCGGAGAGCCAGTCAACCTGTATAACATTATCAAAACTCCTGCCATCCCCCTACTTAACCCTACCCAACCGAGCAACCAGTGGACCCTGAGCAGTCACGACCAGGCACACGAGAGCCAAGTTATCGCCCCTGTACCAACCAAGCCTCAACAATCAGCACGCATAGTGAGCAAGAGGCATGATGTCCCTGACTCACATGATCAGAACCTGCCTGACTTCTCTGATGGCCCTGAAAGCGAGGAGGAAACCCTTGCGAGTATGCCTGGTGCGCTGTCAACAATACTCCTGGAGAACGATGACCTGTGGATCCCCAAGTCTTACTCTGAGGCCGTGAGACACCCCAATCTCTGGTGTGGCCCCATGGACCAGGAGATGGAACACATGCACGAGAGGAAGGTGTGATGTCTGGTGGAACAACCACCAGGAGCCTGCACAATGAAAAACCGGTAGGTCTTCGCATTGAAGTACGACGCCAATGGCAAGGTCATTGGATGGAAGGCATGTCTTGTTGCCAAAGGCTTCTCTCAGATCCCTGGTGTTGACTACTTTGCCACATATGCATCCGTAGTCAAGTACAAGTCACTACGGATGAACCTAGCTGTGGGTACTGTCAAAGATTTCGAGATGTGGCAGGTGGATTATACTAGCGCTTACCTGAATGCACCCACGCAGGTCCCTATCTTAATGGAGCAGCCTGAGGGCTACAAAGTTTGCTCTAGCAATGTGTATAAGGTCGACATCAACGAAGGCATGTGGGCTCGGGGGAGCACAATGTATGATAGTGGAGACAACAAGAAAGCACTAGTCTCACTCTTCGATAAAGCAATTTACGGAACAATGGATAGCACTAACAATTGGTGGACAACACTGGACGAGGAGATGAAGAGGCTTGGGTATAGAAGGTCAGAAGCAGACCAGTCAGTCAGAGCTAGGGAGAGGAATGGAGAGAGAATGATAACAAGCACATACACGGATGACACATCAGAGATGTTGTCGTTGAAGGAAGAAGCAGAGATGGCTCGGAAGGAACTGGGAGAAAGGTATGAGGTGAAGGACCTGGGTGACATTAAGTTTGTCCTCGGCATACAAATTACATGCGATAGAGGGAAGAAACTTACCATGCTTGACCAGGAAGAGTACCTCAAGCAAACTCTGAATAAATATGGGATGGCGGATTGCATGCCCAAATACACCCCTCTCCCACCAGGAATTATCCTTATGCAAGCCAATGTGGTTTGCTGGGATTTGACATGAATCAACTAAGAGACATGATCGCGAATGCGATATTGGGTCGAGTTCCTATCTGGGCATACATCAGAGAGCTGAGGACTTTGCAGTATGGCTTGTCCTTCATGTATCTGCATTCCTCTTTGGTTGTTGGCGCTTGGGCTCAGCTATGAGGTACATAAAAGGCACACTGAACTACAAGCTACGCTATGGAGGTCCCAGCCATGACAATCACACCCCACACAGCTACTACGGCTCCAACTTTGCTGCTGACATAGACACAAGGAAATCCATATCAGGAGGAGTGTATATCCAAGCTGGGACTAGCTGGAGCGCAAAGTTTCAAGCCACCTATCAACGTCTACAATGGAAGCTGAGTACATAGCGCTGGCTTGAGCTGGAGAACAGATACAATGGATGTTCTCAGCTCTGTCTGAGATCAGAATGCAGGTGCCCCTTCCAGCTTCACTCCAGGGAGACAATGATGGGTCAATCGTGATTGCTGAAAACAAAAGGAACCACAACCGAGTCAAACATATTGACGTCAAGTATCACTCCATCTGCCATGCCGTTGAGGAAAGGAAGATCAAAATTAGCTATGTCCCAAGTGCTGACAACATCGCGGACCTATTTACTAAACCGTTACCTCGCCCACAACACCTTAAGTTTTGCCAGGCCCTCCGATTGTGTGAATGACACGCACCATGAGTCCAGGGGAGTATTGGAGGGAATTGTGGTATGCGTCAAGGACATGTGACTCACGTGGTGAGTGTGCTGCAGAGGGAAAGAGAAAAAAGTAAAACTATACAGTTGGTTACCTACGGATCAGAACAGGATGGACTAATACCTTAGTCGTTTATTCATTGACTGAGGTATGTCACAAAATATCCCTTATGATACCATAGCTAACGTATTACAAGTCTGATTCAAAACAGGTACATAGATTAACAATATAGTCATTTATTCACTGACTGAGTCTGATTCAAAACAGATAGTAAACAGTTCACAAAGTCAACCTTCATGTCCCAGGATACTTACAGTAGTCACAAAATATTCTTAGCCAATAAGACAGGAGCCACTCCAAAGAAAATGCATTTATGCACAAAGTGTGGGGCTCATATCCAATACCCCTCTGGAATGTTGCAGGGGCATTGCAGTTGTTGAGATAGATTCTGCATTCCTCCCGTTATTTCCTTATTTATAATTTTACTTACTAATGTTACAATTTTTCTTCATAACACACCTCAGTCGCTTATCATTATCTGTGGTTGCTTCTGAGGTGTGTATACTTACATTATAACTCCCTACTTACTTACTGACTTTATCTACCTAGTTAACACTTACTTTATTGTCTAACAGGTAGATATCAATACAATTGCTTACCATTATCTGTGGTCACTTCTGAGTTAATACTTACTTTATTGTCTAACAGCAGTTCCAAATTTGCATAATATTGCTAGTGAATGCACCAATAATAGACACAAAAACTATCTTGGGTATGCCTTTGGTGCATATACACATCTACTTGTAGGTGTCTGTGAGGTTAATTTTTGAGCAATACTTCACTACACAATGTTGCAATCCACATGCCACTATAAGTGTCTTTGTCAGGGAACTCCTCATTTCTTCTTTCTTTCACTCCTTATTCCTTCACTCTCCTTTCATTCATTTCCTTATTTCTCCTATCATTCTCTCATTTTGCTGTTTCTATTCTCTCAACACTATCTGTTAGTACTATTCTCAACCTTTGAGGTGCTCTGGTTCTTTAGCTATCATTTAGACAAGTGTGGGCCCCTCAGTACTGCTTCCAGACTGCTTATATAAGCCAGAGTTTGCCCCTTATTTGTGCAATTGTTTGTGTAGGCAATTTTCAAGTTTTTAAGGTTTTGTTGTACTGTACAGTTGGTTCCCATACTTCAGAGGCCCCAGAAGCATCCAACCTGGCATAGGGAATCCCTAGACTTGTTCTCTTTGGATCTCCCTCTGCCAGGTGAGTAGTTATTATGATATTGTCAGTACATACTCTAATACACTTTGGATCTCCCTCTGCCAGCTGTGTGACTGAGCCACAGCCTCTAGAGGTCACCCTTACAGTTCTTGGCCACCCTTCTACCATATCACATCATCACACTCCTTTGTCACAACAATGGACAATGAGAGGCACACATATATATACTTACCTGAATACGATAGACACCCTCAGTTGTTCTATCCAGACTGAGGGTGAGTAGAAGAAGTTATTATACATGCAACATTATACTCACCTGTACCTATAGATCAGATATTTACAAAGTGTCTGTATATTCTAGATACATAATAACAGTTGTTTCTATACAGACTGAGGATCAGATACTTATGAAGTGTCTGTATATTCTAGGCCTACACTGTTCGGATTCTAACACACAACGTCTTCCTGGATCATCTTCTGGTCTGGCAAAGGAGTAACATCTTGCTGCCTTGTGAGTAATGAGAGTTCTCCCCTCTCTTTTGATTGAGTAGGCTATGTATATTTTGTCTGTTTCAGACTGTCAATACCCCTTGACAAGGTGTGCTTGTTGATGTGCATTTTGTGCACAAGTGCCTGTCACCACTTCATTTCATTTATGTGTGTTGAGACAAAGCGCATTGCGTTAAGGTCACACTGCGAGCGATCGCGATATTGATCACGCTCAGGCCAGTACTCAGGGTCGTCTCTTTGTCTAGAACAGACAAAGAGACAATGGACAAAAATCATACATATATACAATACCTACCAATACCAAGCCCTCAGTCAATTGTACAAAAGACTGAGGGTGAGTCACTTACTTATGTTACACACCACAAACAATACTTACCTCGATTGTAGACTAAACGTACTTACAATCTAGGTATGCATGAATAGAGTCAATTGTACGAAAGACTGAGGACTAAACGTACTTACAATTTAGGTTTACCTTCTAACACTGTGGCATATGGGATCAAATGCCCATTCACACTCAGGCAATGAGGTCAGTCACTCCCATAAGTACCACATGTCCTCCTTACAATTTGAGGTGGTAGCTTCTGGGCTATTGCCTATTGCCCATCAAGTTTTCCAACTTGACTTGTGACAAGGTAGGTGGACATACTTCCACTGACTCTACAGTCTTTGCAGCCTTCTGCTGCTTGCTTTTGTCTGAAAACTCTATGCCTTTTGATTGTCAGGAGTGATTGTTTGCTCTTGGGGTATCTTGGAGGCTTGATACTCCTCACTCATCATCTCAGCCCAGGCATTGCCTGTGCCTCCTTGACAACTTCCTCTACCATTAGTACTCTTCAATAACTGAGTCACAAAGCATTTTTGCACTTCTCCATCATGTAGTAATGGTGTAGGCAGTTATTGGTGTCATCCATTGTTGCTCATTCTACTGAGATGGCTTTCCTATTGACCAGCACTTGGCAGTGCTCAAAGTCAAGCATGACTTTATTGTGCCACATGAAAGGTGTTCCCAATATCATATTGTAGTGATCAAAATTTACTACATCTATATATTCCTTGCTATGTGAGCCAGGCGTTTGGACTGTGACATTAGTTCTATACTGCACCATTGTAAAGGCAACCTCTGGAGGCTATGGCTCAGTCATACAGCTGGCAGAGAAAGATCCAAAGTATATTAGAGTATATACTAACAATATTATAATAACTACTCACCTGGCAGAGGGAGATCCAAAGAGAACAAGTCTAGGGATTCCCTATGCCAGGTTGGATGCTTCTAGAGCCTCTGAAGCATGGGAAACAACTGTACAGTACAACAAAACCTTAAAAACTTGAAAATTGCCTAAATAAACAACTGTACAAACAAGGCAGGAAAACTCCAGACTTTGGAAGTCAGAAAGGCAAACTCTAGCTTATGTAAGTGGTCTGGAAGCAGTGCTAAAAGGCTCACACTTGTCTGAATGATAGCTAAAGAACCAGAGCACCTCAAGCGCTGAGAATAGTACTAAAAAATAGCGTTGAAACAATAGAAACAGTAAAATGAGAGAATGACAGAAGAAATAAGAGAATGAATGAAAGGAGAGTGAAGAGATAAGGAGTAAAAGAAGGAATAAGTCAGAAGTCCCCTAACAACCATGACACAGCTTCCAACCATGCTCAATTGCAGTGCCAGCAGCATGTCCAGCTCCTGTACAGTTATTCTATACACATAGGCAAACTGAGGCATGATGCCCAATGTGGTACTCACTGAGTCCTATAGCATCTAGGCCTTATAGCCATTGGTAGGAGCTCTTGATGGTCATTGTGTTGAGCATGCAGTAGTCCTGGACTAACTGAAGAGAACCATCCTTCTTGATAAAGAACACTGTAGAGGCCATGAGAGACTTTGAGGGGCATACCTTTTCTGTGCAATAATGTTTTTTTTTTTTGAGAATGACTCATACTACAAAACTCACTGCCTACTTACACAACACTAAAACAATGTTGACATCTACTGGATCACCTACTTTCTCCAAGGAACTACAATTTGACAGGACAAATTTTGTCCACGTCAAAAATCAAGTACTGTCAGGTTCTGCTGAGTCGGGGGCTTTCCAGGAAAGCAACACCCTTACAATGCAGACTTGATCTATGGATACTCGGGTGTCTGGGACTCTGGGGCTAGGACTCCGGGGTTCAAGATGTGGACAGGGGTGATCCTGGGAGAGGGGACTTGATCCGGGGGTTTTGGGTTTTGGGTAGCTGAGGGTTGGGTGGGGGTCGAGTCATGAACTGGGGGTTCTAAGACAAGACCGGGTTAACAGATTATAAGTCGCAAAGTGCGTACCAAACTTAGAGCACGCAATTATTCAAGCGTGCCAGTCAGTGCGTACCAGTCGAGCAGAGGGCATGCAACAATTCAAGTTAATATCAAGACTAGCGAATACAACGGGGAACTACGCTATAAGTACTACAGGACCAGGTCTCAGGGTTCCGGGGTGTCTGGGATGGGTTCCGGGAGTCATTGAGTAGCGGGCAGGGACTGTATACTTGGATCGCGTGTGTGGGGTGCATGATCAATTGGCGTGGAGGAAGCTGTGATGCATGATGTGTGATGGCCAGAAGTGAGTCGCGTGATCAGATTGTTGATCGGGGCTGGTGGCGGCTGATGGCGGCCCTTGATGTGCATGATGGCAGTGTCGGTAGTCATGATGGCGGGGCGTGTCCTGTGGGGTTGGAGGGAGGGTCCCGGATGGTGTTCCGGGGGTGTCCCGGGGTGGATCCGGAGGGGAGGGGTCGTGACAAGTACTGATTGTTGCATGAGCTCAAGAAGTGAGCAAATGTTTTGAAGAGACAATCCCAAAGCCAGAACCCAACACTACAACCAAAAAACTTACTGATGCCATGAAAGTGCCACAAGTCAAAGATCCTGACCAAAAACCCATCAAACCCACCAACAAAAAGCCTACTGAGCCCACTGCATAGACATCAAAGACCCCATTTGTTGAGGAATAGAACCTACATGATGCTTGGACCTTCAAGCTTATCATTTACAACTGTAAATATCCCATGGGTCTTGGTATAAAAATGGATGGCATGGCTAAAAAAGCCTGGTCATCACTTACAAAAGCATACAGCATAGTATCTGACCTTGCAGCAATGGGGGCAGAGAATGCACTTCGCTCCACCAGATTCACAGATAGATCTGACCTCCCTATTCACATTGCCAATCTCCATACAAAATGGCAGAATGCCACAGAAAAGGGCACCATCATCACTGACATCACCTTCTAGTCAATAATGATGACATCACTCCTGGAGTCTTGGAATATTGTTGTAACGGAGCAGGCTGTTACAGCCTATGTTTGGTCACACTTAGCACAGCCACTCTTGAGTCTTTATCCTTTACCACTGTCCCTACGCTTGTGTAGTCACCATTCTCTCTATAGAACTGGGTCTTACACACTTGGAACATCTAAGGATTCAAAAACTCACTGTTAGGTTCTGCTGAGCCAGGGGCTTTCCAGGAAAGCAACACCCTTACGAGGCGGACTTGATCTACGGATACTCGGGTGTCTGGAACTCCAGAGCTAGGACTCCGGGGTTCAAGACGTGGACAAGGGGTGGTCCTGGGGAAGGGAACTTGATCCGGGGGCTTTGGGTGTTTTAGAGGCTGAGGGTTGGGGGGTGGTTGAGTCAGGAACCGGGGGTTCTAAGATGAGACTGGGTTAACAAATTATAAGTCACGAAGTGCGTACCAAACTTAGAGCATGCAGTTGTTCAAGCGTGCCAGTCAAAGCGTGCCAGTCAGCACGTACCAATCAAGCAGAGGGCACACAACAATTCAAGTTAATATCAAGACTAGCAAGTACAATGGGGAACTACACTATAAGTACTACGGGACCAGGTCTCAGGGTTCTGGGGTGTCTGGGATAAGTCCTGGGAGGCATTGAGTAGCGGATGGGGACTGTATACCTGGATCGTGCATGTGGGGCGCGTGATCAATTGGTGCGGAGGGAGTTGTGATGCATGATGCGTGATGGCTGGAAGCGAGCAGCATGATCCAATCGTTGATGGCAGTTGATCCCAGGGTTTGTGATGCAGGGTTGCCGGGGGTGCTGGTTGATGGCGGTCTTTGATGCATGTGATGGCGGTGTCGGCAGCCATGGGGGCAGGGCACGTTGTGGGGTTGACAAGAGAGGCTCCCAGATGGGGCTCCGGGGATGTGCCGGGGAGGTTCCAGAGGGGAGGGGTTGTGACACTCACCAAAACTCCATACTACATTACAATTGTACAGTGGCTCTAAAAACTGTCTCAATATTGCATACTTTTTGAAAGATGACATTGGCATGAAGAATGGGAAGTACCTAAAGTCCTGATTAAATTATGTAAAATACTATGGTATTGTAGCTACAAGATAAGCCTAGGCTTATATAATTGAAATCACAACTGATGGAGTAATAGCCATTTTAAAATATTCACTCATTGGGACAGTTTTTTGAGCATCTCTAATTTTAGTATCTAGTACTTTGTATGTCCTCCATTTGCCTTGATAATTACTTGAATCCTTCTAGGCATGCTTTCTATTAGTCTTTGGCATACCTCTAATGAAATTTCATCCCACTCCTTTGCAACACTCTCCTGTAATTTATGCACATCATGAGGAGGTGTTTTATACTGCCTAAGTTGCTCCTTGAGGTACTCTCAGAGATGTTCAATAGAGTTGAGATCAAGGGATTGGGCTGGCCACCAAAGGACATCAAAATTGTTGTCCTCAAACCACTTGTTAGCCCTCTTGGAGCTGTGTTTGGGGTCATTGTCCTGTTGAAAGTAGTGGGCACCCTCCTCCATCTCCAACTTCTCAAAGCTCTCCTTTGCTCCATCATTCAAAATTTCACAGTACTGCTCTGCATTCATGATTTCCACCACCTCCACAAGCTTTCCTACCCCATTCCAACCCATACAGCCCCATACCATGAGATTATTCTCTCCTCTATGCTTTACAGTAGGTGTAGTTGTAGGTCTGAAATGCCTTCTCATAGCTTCTACACATACTGCTTCTCATCTGACCCAATCCTATAAATCTTTGTCTCATCTGTCTACAACACTCTTTTCCAGTCCTCTATAGTCCAGTTCCAATGCTCCTGAGCCCATTTAAGCCATAGTTGTCAATGTCTAGCTTTGAGTATAGGAACTTTTCTCTTGGTAGCAGACCAATACCCCTTCTCCTTCAATACATTTCAGACAGTCTGGGGAGGAAACAGGGTTGGAAATGATGTTGTTGATAAAATTGGTGGCCTGAACAGCTGTATCAAGTCTCCCAGTTGAGATTTGTTGAACAATAGGCTGGTTATCATGTGAAGTAAGCTTAGCAGGATGGCCTCCAGGATGGTTTTCCTTGTCCATCTCCAACTCTCTACCAATCCTCCAAATAGTAGACTTCCCTAGACCAGTTTGAGCCCCAATCCAATGCAGAGTATACCCTTGAGCAAGAAGAGAAGCAACAGTAGAGTGTTGTACAGGAGGAATAGGTTTCATAATGGTGGTTGAAGGTTAAGATGTGGATCAACCAACTTGAACCACTTCCAAATATATCTAAACATAGTCACATGACTCTGTCTGTATTTTCACATGCAACTTACTCCTTGTTTCTGACTAAAACAGGAATAAACCTGAAAAATTAGAGATGCTCAAAAAGCTGTCCCAATGAGTGAATATTTTAACATAGCTATTGCTCCATCAGTTTTGATTTCAATTACATAAGCCTAATTCATTTTGTACCTATGATGCTATAGTATTTTACATGATTTAATCAGGATTTTAAGTACTTTCCATCCTTCATGCCAATGTCATGTTTTAAACAGTATGAAACATTGGGATAGTGGTTTGAGCCACTGTAGTAGTGAGTATGCATGCAATAAAGACTTCTGCAGACCTTATAGTGGGACTCCTGGTACATTGGGAATGCCTTGAAATGCAAAAAGCAACTGCACTCTCCATCACAGCCCCACAGACAGTGACAAAACCCCAAAAGTCAAAGATGGTATGCACAAACATAAACTGTAGATGCACTCTGGGCACACTATTGAAAGCTGTTATTGGCAAGAAAGGGGTAAAGAAGGCCAATTCCCACTGAGTTTCCAAAATTAAAACTAGGCACTAGTGACTATCATGGCAGGAAAGCCAACTCAACCTGCAACACACATAGTTACAACTCCACAAGATGCTCTACCACAGGTTTCATATGCCCTTGCCACAATCATATCCAAGAATGACCAAAGTCAGACTGAGCCACATGATGTCATCTTATATGCAGCCCATGCCACTGGAACCATCCCTGCTTTTGCAGACTCCAGTGCTAGTGACCATTGCTTCGTCAATAGGAAGGTTTTCACCAAATATACACTATATGCTTCCTTTAAGGAGGGACAGGCCACCTCAAAAAATGCTGTATTTTGCATCCTAGGCCAAGGCATGGTCAAGAAAGTTGTTAAAATGGGCAGCAGATGTGTTGAACCTTCTCAGCAAACCTGATATTAATCAGGAAGTTTGACAAGGCTAGCTTTTTGGTAACTTTTGCAAAGGAGAAAGAAAGTTTCAGGGACTCAGAGGGTAAAGAAATACTCACTAGCAAGGGGAGTGGTGGCATGTATTGGCTGGACACACTGGACACATGCACAAAACTGACAGCCATGATAGCAGCACCTATTAATACACTAGTTGACCTTGACAAGTAGCACTGCTATTTTGGGTATGCAGGAGTGGATGCAATAAGGAGACTTGTGAACAAAGACATGGTGGATGGACTCACTATCAAGGAAAACATAAAAGTGAAAGGTCTCTGCAAAAACTGCGTTTACAGGAAACATACAGCATGCCTCTACAATAGTAAGCATAAAATCAAGAGATACCCTAATAACTGTGTGTATGTCAACTTGTGGGACCCTGCATTGTAGTACTTGGTTGCAAGTAGTACTGATAGGTGTGGGGCTTGCTAGTGTAGAATATGACCTTCAATTCACACTGACTTTGATGACAAAATGAACTTTTATTGTTTTGAATGCTTTTAATAATTTTGCAGAAAGCAGAGGTTTTGAGGTATTATAATGTTGAATGATTTCAATAATATTCTAGAAAGTAGAGGTTTCTCAAACAAACTTCAGCCTAAGCAATTTACTCCCTGGGAATCACTGAGCCTTTGCCTATCAATTGCCTGTCTATTCTCTACTAAACTTGGGCTATTTATACTGTTTTTCTGGTGCACAGACCACCATCTACACATGACTCTTTGTTGTAAACTCCCCAGCCTCTGGAACATATTTAATAGTCTAATTTCCCTTTTGGGAGGCCTGTTTCAGTGCCACCAGTTCCACTATTCCTCCAGATGTTTCTAATGCCAGTTCTTGATCTGCTTCAGCTCTATTTAGCACAATCCCATTCATAGATCCTTCTTTCTCCTTTTAGTGCTTCCCTGCATTCCATGCTTTTTCTTTCCCCTTTCAGTCATGTCAAATCAGGCCTTTGTCAGATCTGATCTTGATCTAGATCATCACAAATTGATCCCATTTTGTCACTTCTGCCAGCTCTCATGCTTCCCTTCCCCATTACAGTGGTTGGACTATTGTTGAGCTGATAGTTTGAGCTGGTCCCTGCCCTTTATTCTGTACTGTCTGTGTATTTATTGGGGTGTTTTTGGAGATATAATTTGTTGAGACTGCTACTAGGAGGCTTACAGCTTTCAGCCTATAATTAAATGTTTATTTTGACTTCTGGTGCATGGTGTGTCCCTGACTGCTGGTACAGCATTGTATCAGCATCCATGTCTTTTATTGTTGGGGGTCACTGTACATGATGATCATGGCCAATAGATGTACCTCTCATCTGGCTAGGTACTTTCTCACTCAAAAAGATGCTATCACCACCCTCTCTGCCTTCAAAGCATACTACACTGAGTCTGAATGTCAGGCAGGCTACAAGTTATGGACAGCACATATGAATGCAGAGTGTGAATGGCTGAACAAGCAATGAGAAAAGTACTTCACACAGCATGACATTATTCTCAAACCAGTTGTCTTATATGCACACACTCAAAATGGTTTTGCTAAATGGTTAATTTGCACCATTATAGAAGGCATATGGTGTATATTAGCTGAAAGCAGCCTCCCTAAGGAAATGTGGGCAGAGGCTGCTACAACACAGATATATACCCAGAACTGACTATCTTTGACATGCCATGACATTGGTCCAGAGAGTGCATGGACTAGAAAGAGACAGAGCATGGCCCATTTGCAGCCATTTGGTTTTTCAGCATATGCAAAGGTGCCTGAAGAGGTGCAGTTGAAACTGGACCTACAGTCAGTAAAATACACACTCATAGGCTATGCTGGTATGGGAGGATATAGACTACTCAACCATGCTACAAGAACAAGAGTTATTTCCCATGACATGATTTTTGATGAAGGGACTAGGCACAGGGTTCTCACAGTCATTGAAGAGTCAGATGACTTACTGGCCATGGACATGCCAGCATCAAACTCATCTGCCCTACCTGGACTCATCACACTCTGCCAATCCACAGCTCTACATATCTACAATGGCACACCCCTCTACCCCACCCCCCACAATGCCCAGGCACCAGGCAACACCACTGGTCCAACTGCAGATCCCTCTACTGATCCTGCTACTGGTAGTGACTTGTCAGGGTTAGTGATGGTTACAGGCCAGCCAGAGGTGGCAGCACTAGTCACCACACTGCCAGCCCTACAACACTCTGCCCAGGTCCAGGCCCAAGCCCCTCCTGAGACTCCTAGATTGTACCTTGCAAACAATGCATATGCTTTCATGATCTTCATCAGCCAAAATGAGGAAGATAACAAGTCCTACATACCCAAAACATATGCTGAAGCAATGTGCTGCCCTGACCTTTGGACACTGGCCATACAGGAGGAGTTAAAGGTCATGGAGGAGTTGTAAGGGTGACCTCTAGAGGCTGTGGCTCAGTCACACAGCTGGCAGAGGGAGATCCAAAGTGTATTAGACTATATACTGACAATATCAAGGTAGCTACTCACCTGGCAGAGGGAGATCCAAAGAGAACAAGTCTGGGGATTCCCTATGCCAGGTTGGACACTTCTGGGGCCTCTGAAGCATGGGAAACAACTGTACAGTACAACAAAACCTTAAAAACTCGAAAATTGACTAACCAAACAAGTGTGCAAACAAGGGAGGAAAACTCCGGACTTTAGAAGTCAGAAAGGCAAACTCCGGCTTATCTAAGCAGCCTGGAGCGGTGCTGAAGGGCCCACACTTGTCTGAGTGATAGCTAAAGAACCAGAGCACCTCAAAGGTTGAGAATAGTACTAACAGATAGTGTTGAAAAAGTAGTAACAGCAAGATGAGAGAATGATAGAAGAAATAAGGAAGTGAATGAAAGGAGAGTGAAGAAATAAAGAGTGAAAGAAGAAAGGAATGAGGAGTCCCCTGACAGGAGTGGAAGGTATGGCAACTTGTGTGCTGACAGGAAGGAATGTCATTAAGTGTAGATGGGTATTCACCAATAAGTACAATGCAAATAGGCAGGTTGTTAGGAGAAAGGCAAGGTTGATAGCAAAAGGCTACTCACAGGTACTTGGCAAAGATTATGAAAAATCTATGCAGCTGTCATCTGACCCAAGTCCCTTTGCATGACAATAGCCATGGCAGTACACCTTGGACTAGAGACTTGGCAGGTTGACTTTGTGTCAGCCTATCTGAACAGCATACCTGACTTTGACATCTACATGGATTTTGTCAGGGGACTCCTCATTTCTTCCTTCTTTCACTCCTTATCTCTTCACTCTCTTTTTATTCATTCTCTTATTTCTTCTGTTTCTACTCTTTCAATACTATCTGTTAATACTATTCTCAGTCCGTGAGGTGCTCTGGTTCTTTAGCTATTATCTCTATATAATGCGACGACACCTGGGAATTGATCTGATTAGTCAGTTCTGACTAAGGCTGACAAAGAATTGCCTTTTGCGTTTGTTTTTTGGTAGATGTGTGTATAAAATGCTTAAAGAATTCAGATAAAATCACTGAAAAATCAGAAAAAATTCAAGGTCTACTGATACACTGATTGTGAATTTTTTGAGGTTTATAAATGCTTTAAGAAATCTGAAAAATTCAAGAAAAATTCATTGCTCTGTTTTTCAGGAGATGGTAGTGGAAAATGCTCAAATAATTCTAGGAAAATCACCAGAAAATCAGAAAAAATTCAAAGGCTACTAATATACTGATTTTTTATTTCTTTTTCAAGATTTATAAATGCTGAATAAAATCTGAAAGATTCAAGAAAAATTCAATTTAGCTTACAATAATGCTTTGAGAGTTGTGAAATGCCAAGGCCTTAACCGAACGAAGTGAGGTTGAGGCCGGGAATGAGCACTGAGTTGTGAAATGCCGAGGCCTTAACCGAACGAAGTGAGGTTGAGGCCGGGAATGAGCATTGAGTTTTCTATACATACTTGGAGCCCTAACCGAACGAAGTGAGGTTAGGGTGGAGGCTTAGTTGGGGGGGGGTTTGGGGGAGCTACAAAATTCGTGCCAAAGGCACAAATCGTAGCTTTTATTATTATTATTATTATTATCTATATAGAATGGGACAACCGTTTTATGGGAATGATGTGCTTAGTCAGTTTTGACAGTTTCTGACTAAGGCTGACAAATACTTGCCTTTTTCGTTTGTTTTT
>JAMWFC010000107.1:0-45713 GCA_027475525.1 Macrolepiota albuminosa
CACAAACACTGTCACACCTTCAATAATCGCATACAACACTTAACAATCGCAACAAATACTTATACAACACTTAATAACGTTTCCCTTCAAATCAACTCAAAACTCGTCACGCACTGACCACACCCATGTCACGCTGACTCGCTTTTGCCAAATAATCGCATATCTACACATGCCAACACCCACAAACACCAATACAACTCAACAATCACAATACTCACTTAATAATCGCAACACTTACGTTTCTAACAAAAACCAACTCTTTTCGACCGTTACAAGCGGTCTACAGTCACATCACTCACCACACACACTTCTCCCATCACAAACACCCTCATACATCACAAAAATCACCGTGACAACACTCGCACGTCACACAAATCAACATAAACACCCCTGCACTTAAACGCAATTTTCCCGCATTTCCCATCATCAAATCATCAATTTTTTTTCCACACACCTCTTCTACTACACTGCCCACACCCCCCCATCAATTCCCACACTCAAACAACCCATTTTATTACCGGGGTACTTGTCACAGATTTAAGGTTTGCGTGAGAGAGTTGTTCTATTTTTATTTAAAATATTTTTAAAAAATTCAAAATAATTGTTTTTAAATAGTCCTCTGGAAATACATTCCCTTTGCACTCAAAAACACCCCATGTGCTTCACAGGATCCTGAGGAAAATATGTTTTAAACAAAAAATTTCAACTTATTTGCTATTTGGCTGCACATCTTCACTTTCCCCTCTGTTGTGACTGCTTGATTGCCAAAATCTGTCATCGACATATGTTCCGTACCCAACCCAATTATTTCTTTTGTGTCCATCTGGTAATATACTGTGTTTTGTCTGTTGAATCCAGAGCCTGGTGGGATCTGTATTTATTGTGACGACGAAAGGCTAGCTGGCACGAGGTGTGGCAGCGCAATGTAAGTACTTAGAATGAATGTCAGTACAAAGAAATAAAATGAATATAACAAGAAAAAATGGAAAAAACCAAAACAAAAAAAAATAAGAGAAGGAATGTCAGTACAAAGAAATAAAATGAATATAACAAGAAAAAATGGAAAAAACCAAAACAAAAAAAAATAAGAGAAGGAAAAAAGATCTTACCACATCGTCATTGTCTGAGATGGCGTGCGGGCAAGCAAGGTGGCTTTGAGCAGCAATGAGGGTTGAGTTACCTACAACGAGTCAAATTATAGATAAACCTCGAAATGTCCTCCAGGGTGGGCACAATCCGTAGCTATGACAGCCGACTGTTGGGAGGGAAATAATATAATTAAAAAGTCTTGACAGTGAAGCGAAGAGAGCTCTTTGAACTGGGAAGAGGCCGCCACACAAGAGTTGAGGTGTGGTTTGGACGTCGTGAAAGGGAGGCATCACTGAGATCAATGCCAAAACATGTGAAACTGTGAAACATTAGTAGATATGATGAAAGACATGATTTTTACGATAAATTATCCTATTGGACACCTCATGGTCGGAGCAGGGGCAGCACATGCGCACACCACTGGCATGATGAGAGAGGAGCACCATGTTCACCCGATGGAAGGCATGTTCGATAAGTACTTTGACGCGCTGCGTGGGTTCCAGGGTCTCATAGCGCACGTGTGCGCCTCGCAGGCCAAACGCCGGCCAGCGGCTGGACACAAGAAGGTCATCATGCTGACACGGTTGACGGAGAGTCTCGGGTGTTTCCTCCTTGCATGCCTCGTGGGTGACCTGGACATGTCAAAAGTCACCTGTCTCAATCGTGCACATATCTCGGGTGTTTCCTCCTTGCATGCCTCGTGGGTGACCTGGACATGTCAAAAGTCACCTGTCTCAATCGTGCACATATGAGCACAAGCGCCATAGCCGCGTTGCCTCGTCAGCGGCAGATGGACATGATGGCAAAGCGGGGCACGTACATGTCGGCTCGTGCCTGAGATAAAGTCATGATTTATGTGGCAGATCTGGGCAGATTTCAACCTTGGTAAGAATAAATTTTACGAGGTACATGCGTGTGTGTATGTGGAGGTTATCAAGCTCAATTGGATTTTTTCCCCTCCGCTCCCTAGTTCCTCAACGTCACACACATCATACACAACGCCTGGCCTGTCAACTTCAACCAGAACCTTTCCTCATTCGAATCACACATGCATGGACTGGCCACCTTGTGCAGCTTGCCCTTTTAAGTGGGGGGCGGCGCACCATGGGCTCTGCACCCATGCGCATCCTATTCGCCTGGTCAATTGCCGTCGCAGGGCGTTTACCATCACTGAACGCCCAGGGGCTCTTTGAGGTGCCCAAGACATTCCCCGACGCCACAAATAGCACAGAATTCGGGTACCCCGAGGTGAAGTGGGTCTGCGAGCGTCTGCTGCTGGGTGCCGCCACTGATGCAGGCATGAAGTGTGTGTATTGGGCAGATGACGGGTCCTGAAGGGTCTGGAGCATGGAATGAGTCTGAGCATTTCCCAATCATTGCTCTTTTCACGAGGGTTTAAGCCATTCTACCACATGGAGAACCTGTTGTGGCAGTCATGGGAGGGGATCATGAGCAGCCTGTCTGGAATCCTGAGCGAGCCCCACGGCACGCTGCTGCCACTGATACCCCTCACCAAGTGGCTCGCACGTGTGAGGGCGTTGGGAGACGACCCGGAGCGCAATGCCGTGTTCAAGATCATGTGGTTCCTATATCGCGACTTTGAGACGATGGCCAGTGTCCATGGTTAGGTGTACGGCGCTGAATAGGAGACATCTCGAGAGGTGCTTACGGAACGCTTCTTCAACCTGTCGAGCACTCCATTCAGACGTTGCCCACCTTCTAGGAGACATCTCGAGAGGTGCTTACGGAACGCTTCTTCAACCTGTCGAGCACTCCATTCAGACGTTGCCCACCTTCGAATGAAGAAAATGAAAAAATAATATGTTGTCCTACGCATGATGTCGTTGTCAAAGCTAGTTAGGGCAAGGGCTCGCGAGAGGCTGGATCTCATGTAGGTTACAAGTCACTGGTACACACTCAGGCTTCGAAGGTGCTTGATGAGGAGCGGGACACGACGGAAGCTACAAAAAGTTAGGATAATCAGCGTCGACGTTGATCTCATCGGAAATATATGATACTACTGGCTGGCTATTTTAGCATTATCAAGGGTGGTGCTGTCAATGAGGTCAGGAATCTAGAAGAGGATGGGCACGTGACTTGCGAGCTCTTTCAACATTGCAGTAACACTTAGCGTTGATATGTGTTCCATCTTCAGTGCATGTATAATGTCCTCCTTTCATGGTGAGCCTTTTGTTTTTACGAAAAAAAGTACCTTGATTCATCTTTCTTTTCAGTCCCGTGGTCGGTTCGAGTCCTTCCCGGGACATTTCGATGTGTCGTACTTTTTCAGTTCTTTCAACGCAGAACAAACATATGACTCTCTACTTCTGCGGTCCCGTCATTTATTCTTTCATCAAGTGGCGCATGTGCATGTGTTCGACTTATACAGCATCTCTTCCACTCTTCGCAAAGTCGATAACATCCCACGCGCCAACTCATCAATTTTATCCCATCATTTCCATAAACTTTCAAACTCAACAATGGTCTCCAACATCAATCATTAAGAGAATATTCGGACATCAAAAGACGAGGAAACAACAGATCAAGCACTGCTTAACGCGCTTTCAAATTCAATCATTAAGAGAATATTCGGACATCAAAAGACGAGGAAACAACAGATCAAGCACTGCTTAACGCGCTTTCAAATTCGCAGATTTTGCACGACATTGTCCATATCGTGATTCCACCCGCCACTCTATTCGAGTTCATTCTACCGGCCAAATTGGTGGAACACGGAAGGGACGTCAGCAGAGGCATGCTACAATGGCGAGGACACAGATGCAGATTTCCATCCACGAGCTACAGTTTCTGCTGAGTGAGTCTGCAATCTCGCCTGTGCATGTACTGTGGTTCCAACTCACTTTTGTCATGATTAGTTTTGACTTAGACTTGCCTGTTCCTGTTGATCGTGATGATGAGTATCAGAAAATTTCATCTTCCATCTTCAAGGCTGGTTTCTTTCGTTCTTTTTTTTTTCACGTCAAACTTCAAAAAACACGTTGCCCACACCTGGCCTGAGTCCTCGCGCGTTCGACTCGTGCAGGAACTTGTTTCTCTCCTCTAGTCCCATTCGTCCCTCAGTTTCACTTCTACGTTGTACGATGTTTCTTCTACGTAAACCTCCGAACTTGAAGCAACTACCATACTGCCCTCCAATGTCTGCTCCGACATTCCGTCTCACAGAGAGAGGCGCAACCCACTGCGGTGCCCGCACGACATTCCCAAAATCCGATATTGAAGGAAACCGAAACTCCTCCAACGGAAACTCCCTCTCCCTCTCCTTCTCTGCACCATCACCCCTGCCTTCACCTTTCCTAACCTCTACAAACCCCTGATGCTCCCCAGCCTCTTCAATATCGCATTGGCAAGCACCTCATTCAACTTCTCTTCCTCCTCTCTTATTCCATCTCCGTCTCCGTCCCTATACCCTTCCATGCATAGACGCAGACGTCATCGAATACAACCCTTGCAGCGACTGCATCGGGGATGTAGGGTACCCGCCTGGCACTGCATACAATGACGACGGGTGCGGGCTGTGGCCATGGCCGTGGAACGGCATCGTCGGTGAGGGCAGGATTGTGTTGAGGAGCATCTGTGCCTGCGCCTACGGGATGTGCAGATGCGGGTATTGAGGCGGGGGCAGATGCGGGGAGTGCGGGCTTGAGGTCGGGAGCGAAAAGGTTGTGTATCCGTTCAACGAGGGGCCAGGTGTGGGAAAGGCGCCGTTGGTCCCGTTTGCGCTGGACGGGGAAGGTATGTGATGGGAGGCATGGAGGTTCCTCAAAGACGATGTCAAGGGCACCAAGGGTGTGTTGCTAGTCCGGGGGCTTCTCCTTTCCCCTAGTGGTCGTGACGGTCTTGCTGCTAGCTTGGGGGATGTGTTGAGAGCTCTGTTGGTCATCAAGGCGATGATTGGAAATGGTCAGGCCATGGACTACGAAGTCAATGTTTGAGTGTTGTCTAGGCTGGTCAACACCATTGGATTAGACGAGACGAAAGCGGGGAAGTTGGACGACATCAGGCCCAGCATGGAGATGTTTGAGGGGACGTTGATGGACACCAGTTCTCGCAAGGTCAACGATATTGCGCAGCATATTTCTACAATGGACCTAGACCGTGTTCATGCACTTACCGAAGCAGAGATAGAGTGTTATTGGGTAGCGTTGGTCGAGACATGGATAGGGGCAGTGGAGCGGACGCTTGCCTTGCTTTTTGAACTTCCGGTCAGTACAATTTTCCGGTTTCGTCAAGGAGAGTAACTGATTACATGATATAATCCAGAGAGATTTACTAGATTTATGGCAGTCACTCTTGTTGGCAAAGGTGGATCTAAACCAGGAACGTTGCCATCTCAAGGTATCTTGTAACTTCGCGAGTCAAATAGCAGATATTGTCACCAGATTCCTCGCACGGTCACAAGACATTTCAGTTCAGGTACACCGCCTGAGAGAAGTGAAGCGACTTTGGAGTGTGATGAAGAATGTTTTTGCAATGTTGCGGCTTCCCGCTGAAAAGATTCTCGCGAGTGTTCTCGAGGTCAACTTTTTCTCGAAGAACAACAGATTAAGGCTGCTTGGAGTGATCTTTGCGCCGATTTGATATCTGTTTGTATCCCCACGTTGCTACATGTTGTGTCGACTGGGATCGAAGGTCAGAAAGTGACAAGGCATCTGTGGACGGTTTTGGCGAGGATATGGCAGGTCCCCGATGTAAAGGCGCATTGAGAAGAGTTAGTTCTGTTCCTTGTGATACTACTTAAGTCAGTCTTTGCCTTTCTCGTGGTAAATTTGGCCTGACATTTTTTTTCAGGTCCTGGGTGATGTTCGGAGCGGAAATTGAACTATGGGAAGGTGTACTTCGGAGTTTAGTGTCCATGGCAGACTTCGACCTCCGTTAATCCTCTCATGGTGATGGACAAATTTCTGAGGAGATTAGGAGATGACGAAACTTATGTGTGCGTCCCCCTTCATTCCTGTTCTCTTATGTTTGAGTTATAATGTCTTTTTCCTAGCTTTATGGCTTTTCCTCAAGGCGTTTCTGTCCTCTTGACATACATAGATCTCTCAGGCTGCACAACGCTCCCTCAGAATCTTATTGCTGTCGTTGATCGTACCCTTTTTTTGAATTATCCCCCGCGTGTCAAACTGCTCGCAGCCTGTCTTGAGGTCATACGACACCTTGGAAAAATGATTGCTGCTGTACCTCGAACATTACTGGTTCAGCTTCTGACTTTCGTAGAGAAAGGCATATGTTGCTGGATAGCAGACGAGAAAGCGGCGATGCTGACAAGGGAGCATGATATTGTCGTATGTTTTTGCTAGGGGTTGTCTACCTCAATTTGATTTATTTTTAGGTTCAGGAAGTATATTGTTCAACAATAGGGCTGCTGTGCGAATTACTGCCTTCCCTTGAAACTCTCATTGCAATCTCGCCATTTCTTTCTTCAGCCTTTGGCCGTTTGTCGTCCTCCGCCATTGGCCCACTCAGTTTCAATGAATGCTGGCGTGCAAGCTACCACGGAATCAAGGATTACACGTCGTCTTATCCGGATTGTTTGAAAGCTCGTCTACTAGGTTATAGCGACGCTTTTGGTGGAAGCATTGCTGGGGGTTTGTCCATGTCCCAGGGAACGGTATGTCACAAACATTTTTCTGATACATTACGCGATGTTCAGAAATCTTTCCCTCCAGGACTCGTCACCTACACCTGATTCTCAAGCACATTTCCTCGATCTCCAGCAAACATGGATTTCTTTTGATTCTGTTAGTCATGAATCGTGGCAGCTCTCTCCCATGAGACTTGACCTGACAGCATCGCGTTGTACGCTTGTACTTGGTTCATCACTGTGCCTATAGCTAACAATACACCGTGTTAGTGAAACACCGAAAGTACACGCAGAAACTCACCTCGCCCTCTCTCCTCCTTGCCCCCCCCCACCTCAACGCCTCGACCTCCTTGGAATACCTTTCAACTTCGGCCCTCAACTTTTCCTCCCTCAGCCTCGCAGCCTCCAGGGCGCCCCTCATACTAGCAAGCTGTGTCTGCGGAGGCGGGGTACCGCTGCGGCTGAGTGGCGTGGGCGGGCGACGATCTCGCAGGGTTGGGGCGTGGCGGGGGTGGCAGGGGTGGTGGTGGTGTTTGTAGATGTGGGTGAGGTGACTGTGGTTCCTCCATTCGGAGCGCCACTTGCCGTCTTGGGCTCTACATCGTCTCCTTCTCCCTCGTCGAGCGCCGGCAACATGACAATGGAGGGAAAATTGAGGGATGAGGAGCGGCTCTCGGTTTCCTTACTGTTGCTTTGCTTGTGAATTTGATGACGCTGTGGGATCAAGTATGGATCAGCAACAGAAGTTGTACTCGGATGCGCGCCATCCCACACATGAGAATTCAGAGTGGGTGTTCTGCTGTCAATTTGGGACTGGGATATCGTCGGAGAAGTCACGGGAGAAGGAGAAGAGGTTGACGTTGGCATGGGAGAGGATGATGGGGGAAACGGCGAGGGGTTGGAAATGGAGTGGGCAAATGGAGGTGGGTGTAAAGAGGAAGGTCGAGTGAAACCGCACCGAGTGCCTGTGGCTGATGTCAAAAGAAAGCCTAAGCCATCGTCTCAGTGGTATGTGTTATAATGATGAAACCGCACCGAGTGCCTGTGGCTGATGTCAAAAGAAAGCCTAAGCCATCGTCTCAGTGGTATGTGTTATAATGATAGTGATCCCGCGTTTTGTGAACTCAATACATTCCGGGCAGAAGACGAGGAGTTGACGGTGACAGGGTGAATCATCAAGTGACTAGGATTTTGACGTCGGAATGTCTCGTCTTATGTTTCCAGTGCCCACGACTTTCCTGTTTGCAACCGCTTGAGTAGCAGCCGAACGCGTGTCTTCTGTATATGTCCTGGGAAGCGGCTGTGGAGACCCCACTGTGTCCAGGTAGGATGAGAAGGTGGGCCGTTTTGACCGTTTGCCATTTAACACCATTTCTGGAATCCTCGTGGATCCTGAGGGAAGCTCCTAGAATACTCTGCCTCTGTATCGTGCATTTGCTCAGAATTCTTCCATACACTAAGCAGAGCGACACGCTATGACAGATAATCTCAGAGTCAATATTCGCTCCGGGAAAATAGGTATGCTCACCTCGCTCTTGAGGCCCTTAGACTTTAGAGATCCTTATAGCCTTGTTCAAACACCACTCTTGCGCGAGCCAGATCACCAGGCACAGTCCACACTTCTGCCTCCTCATCTTCCTCATCTTAGTCCTCCCTCTCTGTGTGTGGAATAGGAATACGCTCGCCTTCAAATAATGCATACGCAATCCAGACTTTGACATGTCCACTGAGAGAGACGAGGCGTTCGTACAACGAGCGTGTCGTCTTGTGCTCACCTTCCTCAATTTCAAAGTCAGTATATGCTTTCCAAAGCTGCTCGGGCATGGAGAGTGACAGTTGAGAGATGCCGAGTTCAAAGATAGCACGGGTACGCTCAAAGTCTTGTAGCTGAGATTGGGCATGGAGAGTGACAGTTGAGAGATGCCGAGTTCAAAGATAGCACGGGTACGCTCAAAGTCTTGTAGCTGAGATTCAAGTTCGGCGAATTTGATCCAAGCAGGCAAGTTGGCAGCGTTGAACTGTGGATTAGATCAGCTTGGCAAGTAGACCGTAAGGGGGGCTGGTGCGCACTTCAATGTACTTTTCGTACAGCTTCCGAGCACGGTCAAATTCTCAGAGCTTTAGCCGCAGTCTGATAAATCTGCCGAGCACGAGAGTAATTCTATTTATGTTTTAAGTACACTACTACAGTTAGAACGAATAAGAGATGCTCACCTTGGTTTCGATCTCCTCGAAAAGTGCGTAGTTCATCCATAAAAAGATATATCGTCTCCAATGCCGTTTTTCTCCGCCTGGTCATACTTGTGCGACAGCGTGCTCGTAAACCTCCCGTACCCGAGCAAACATGGTCTCCTCTTCTTCTGGTGGAGCGCCTTCGTCTCTAAGGTCCCAGAGAGCGACTTCTTCTAAACATGAGTAATCAAACCATACATCATAGTTGCGTCCGTCTTGGGACAGCTCATCCTCATACTGAATCCGCCGCTTTCCAAGAACAGTATTTTCCAACATGTTACGGGTCCCGTTTGTTTTTTGAACTTGGTTTACGATGCGTATAGTCCGGCTGATTTTGAACGCGGTATCTGTGACAGGGCAAACTAAGGTAAAAGTGAGATCAGTAAGGAGATGGAAGTATTGGTGCAACATACCTTGTAAATAACCCTTGCACGTTCATACTCCTTCAACTGCATCCCCATCTTTGTAAACACACCAAGCCTTCTTGATCTGCTCCTCATCGTTTCCGAAGAACTCAAGTACCGTCTGAAACACCTCCTGGGCCTTATCCAGCTTCCCTCTGTCCTCTTCAAACTTGCCCCACTTCACCCACACCCTCAGCTCTGGCCTAACCGCAATTCACCATTTGTAGATCGTGCTCGCGCAGTCGAGTTCGTTGTACTGCTGTTCCAGCTGGATATACGCCTGCCACGCCTTGTCATCCGGCTCCCACTGCATCCACCGCTCAAATACTTGTCGGACACCAGGGACGTTCTGCAAGAGTTCCTCAAGGAAGACACAGCTAATCGACTTGTGGGAGGAGTGTGACAGTGCGGTCGAATAAATTCCGGGCATGTTGGACGTTTCGCGATTTGAGTTCCATTCGGTGTAGCTCAGCCAGAGCTGAATACTTTGTAGGTCAACAACAAGTGCACGTTCGAAGATTGATTGAGAGCGTGCAAATTCATTTTGACTGGCCTGTGCTTCTGTGAATGGAGGATGACGACTTGTTCAAATGAGGCATACCTCCCAGTGAGCATGTGTAACTACTGTGCATTGATTTTAGTACAGGCACTCTGATTGTGAGTGCCAGAGATCTTGTGGCTGTGCTTGAGAGCCCTCGTCAAAAGTGATCAGGTTTCCCACGCTAATTAATTTGTTTCAAATAAATAAATATATATTTCAATGCGAGAATGCAAGTCTTGTCTAATTAAATAGATATCAACAAAAAGTGTTGGTGCACCAGTAAATCATATGCTCCAATGAGCTGCTTAATCGCTTGCAGTCAGACTATAGGAAAATTTTATACCGGTTCTTCTGAGAGGGCTCGCTGAGCCGGTCTTGGTCAAAGTAAAATTTTTTGTACCTGCTGGTGCGGCTATACCCTACAAGAGGGGTGACCGATGAGCTCTGAGAGTGATTGGTGGCAGCAGAAAAAATATATATTCGCACGCTAAGGTACTGCAGTAGCTATGCGCTTGACTGAGCAACACAGTGCAAAGAAACATGTTTGCCGGGTCTCATGCTGCACCTGCTATGCGCAAGGGTGGCTTGTTGGCCTGGTAAAGGAGAGAAATCATCGCCTGTTTGATGACATGATCAGCTTTTGATCAAGTTTTTCAACTCGAGACACACCTGCTAAGCGCATTGAGATGTCTGGGTCAGAGGAGTACACTTGCTGTGTGCAGTAGTGAATATTTTCGTTTAAGGGGGTTCAATGCTATCGGCACGTCTGCAGAGTGCAAGGGTGTGGAGCATCATAGGGTGTTTACAGATGTATCTGTTGAAGGAATTGGTAGCCCATTTTCCTGCAGCTTGAATTAGATGTGGGGGCACTCCCAATTCAGCGAGAAACGTAGCACCACCAGCTCGCAGGGATTGTCCAGCTATAGTGCTATCAAAAAAGGAGCGCAGGCAATTTATAAAAAACAATTGGGGGGGAGGCTGACCGTTTTTCATCAGCCAAAATTCTCTGCGCAGTGGAAAAAGGTGATGTCTGCTATTCCAATACTTGATGAAGCAGGTGTGGGGGTCTGGGCAGTGCCTCCGCTTTCGTACAAGTACACAGTTGCCTTCAAAAAAGGCATCAGCCTTGTGAGTTGGCAAGAAGAAGGAGAAATTGTTATTGGAAATCACAACTGATGAGGCTACGGTGATCTTTCTGTAGTCCCGAAGTTTAGAGTCATCAGGAATGGCCATCTCGCCAAGTCGCAGAAGTGCGAAAAATCCAGTTGTGAGCATTGTGGGAAAAAGCATGTCGTCATGTGACTGAAAAGTAGAGTGGGTGTTCAAGACCAGTAGAATATCGTCCTGAGTCAATGCGCTTTTGCATTTGGTGGGAGCCAAGAATCTTTTCTTCGAGCCTGAGAGTGTCTTCTTGATCAAGGCAGAGTTTCTGGCACTGCAGGCTTCAGGGAAATAGATCTCAAGTTGGTTACAAATGCCAGAAAGATAGGAAGATATTGACTTGGGATTAATGTGGTGTGACATGTACACAATGTACAAAGACAGAGTGTCTGCGGTGGGTGTGGTGCGAAGGTTGTGGATCTTGACAAAGTTTAAGTATGAATTTAGTGCTGAACCATAGCATTTAAATGTCGAATCGTTTATAGAGTAACCAAGAGCAATGGAACATTCATGTATTAGACACTCCTTAGACCAAGCCACGAAGTGTGGTTGCCTTGGCCTTACAGTCGGAATTATCATTTTTGGCCCTCCCCCAGCAGCTCATGAGAGGGTAAAAAGTTGTTTATTTCGAGATTGGGATATAAATCGAGAGCGTCATTGAATTGACCTCAGGAGAGGAGGTCTGCACAGACGTTTTGGGCACCAGGGATGTGTAAGACTTTGAGCTTATGGTTTCCTGCCATAACCACGTCGACAGCGGCTTTCAGGAGGTCATTGTAAAGTGGCTGAGCATGTAGAGAGTTAAAAATGTCTATTGTGTTCGAATTATCGGAGTAGATGAGTATCTGTTTTGAAATGATTGCATCTTGAGTCGTATAGAGTAAGGCACTGGTAACAGTTAGGGCTTCAAGGAAGAAGATAAGATCTGGTGGTGCGTCACCATGGGTTGCACAGAAAAACACTTTATTAGTTGCAGGATACCAAAAGGCCATTCCAGAGGGGCAAGCATCACATTCTATAACGACATCCACTTGTTCCGGGTACCAGGCTCTAGAGTCTAAAATATAAACACTTTCTGCTTGCTCAATGTGCTGTGCACCCCAGATTAGATCAGCTCTGATTTCTTTGTTGCACCAAATGCGTGCATCAGGATTGTCAGGAATAGTGGCAAGTTTCGCGTAGATGTTCAATAGGCAAGGGGCAAGTAAGGGGAAGATATTAAGCCCCCAGTTGACCCATTCTGCAAGTCTTTGCCATGCACGTTTGGTGTGATAAGTTGACCTTTTCTTGTAATAGATGGCAAAACGATACATTTCCCACACTAATTTATCCTTGGCATCAGATGGCAATGTCATTGTCATTGCATTTGGGTCGACGAGAATGCCAATAATCATGAGCAGAGATGTCCTCGGAGTAACCACCAACTATAGGGTTCATAATACTTGAAGTTGTCGGGAGCATTGGCACCATAGGTGTCATCATTGAAACATAGGAGATTGTCAACCTCGTACCAGTCCTCAGCGGACCAGGTCACTAGGCTGTTAAATGCACCCCAGCAGTTTAAAGAAGCTCATTTCCCAAAGCAGTTGCATCTGTCAACATATTGAGAGTCATCTACAGTCAAAATCTGCTTAATTTGCCATTGTGGGTGCATGGAAATGAGCCGGTACACATTCATTACGTCCAATTTCCATAGTATGAGGTGCTGTGAAGATCTGTTGTGAAGCCGCAATAATAGATCACTGAGATGGTGCATGTTGTCCATAGGAAAACCACAAATATTGTTATATGCAATCATAGAGTTAAGTGAGTATGGACCTGCTGATTGACGCAGGTCTGCTGATTTTGGTTTTGGTACAGCATATATCGGAGAACTATACATTTTATCAAAAAGGTGTGTCCCAAAATCTGGGAAAAACCTTCCCAGAGCGACCTCTGTGTCCTTCTGAGAGCATATAAAATTAGCTTTATGTTCGTCTTCAGGTGCCGCTAAGGACATATCACATGTAAGCAGGTATGTAAACAGCTTTGTATCAGCATATGGCCAAAAACCCTCTTTAAGGCTCTTCAGCACAGAGGCAACAAATGGACGGTTGGGATGAGAGATCAAGAGGCATATGGCCAAAAACCCTCTTTAAGGCTCTTCAGCACAGAGGCAACAAATGGACGGTTGGGATGAGAGATCAAGAGTGTTTTGAAAACGTCAATTCTAATAGGTGTAACAATTTTAAAAGTGTTTTGGAGACTCATGCATTATTCAGCTTGAGTTGTGGTGGAGAAGGCATAGGCTTTGCTGTCAGCAACCATTGGATAAGTGTTGATGGGAGTTTTACAGTGGGGTCATAGTAATTGTATCGGAGATATTTAGGAACATTTCCTTTCAAAACTTCAGTTTGTGAGTTTCTGAGAGCAGTTCGTTTTTGGGTGGTTCCCTCCACATTGCCTGCAGACATGTTGCCAGAAACATGAGTTGCCGTCAAAGAGACATCCCGCTGGTATGTTCCAGCACCTGCATACAGCTCGGTTTGAGCCTCTGATGTTGGAGCTAGATTGAGTGATAAGTGCCTTATTCCCACTCTTTCTGATTGATACTCCACAATAGTTGATTCCGCTTGCATTGAGGATGGCGTCTTGCAAGTTGTTGAAAGCACCTCTGTTGGTGAGCAGCATCTTTGTTCCTGCTCCAACTCGTGCTCAGACAGCTTTTTTGTATTCAATAATGCAGGAGTGCAAAGTTGTCAGCTTTGTGGAGAAAAGTCCAACGATATATTTGTAATGTGCTGCCCATTCCGTTTTTTGGCATGGCCATGCAAAACTAAGGGCCTCTCCATACAAATTGACGGTGACTGTCCATTGTCCATGGTCTTTGACCTTTTGGATGGGTTTGCTGTGACCAAAAATGATCTCCTTGTCCCCAATTTTTCCTCTGTTTTCTTTGGGTGCTCTGATGTGGTGAATGGCGCTGTAGATGGTGTCAAAGTCGGCGAGTTCTCTCTTGATGAGCTTATCCCATTCAGGTCCAGGAAAGTTGCAGGGGGCTGTTTTTGATACTGAGATATGCTTCCTAACATCGGTGGGATTCTGGAAGTAGAGCTGCAAAAGTTTTTGATTTTCAAGGCACCTGGGGTCTTCAACCTCTTGAGCAAGCTTTTCTTCTGCGTACCAAGGAAGCTCTCTTTCTTCAATTTTGTGCCCCTTTGCTTTCAACTGATCCTCATCAGATTGATTCCTGTGTGACGTTGAGGCAGGTAAGCTTTCTCAGAAAGAACTTTGAGGTTTATAGGTTGGTTGCTCTCTATGTGTGACTTGGTATATGGGGAGCGTATCAGGTTGGTCTCTCTTATTAACATCTTCTGTGTTATTTCCTTGTTTGAACTCATATCTATGCGATCCAGAAGGTTGCTCATCAATAGATCGTCGTCTCTCGATGTTCTCCCTGTGTTTTGCGCACTCTTCTCACTCTTTTTCCTTTTCTTCAACGGCCTCAAGCAAGGTAAGGTAACTCAAGATTGCATCGCGTCTGTGTTTCTCGTCAGCTTCAGATTGATTGATGATTTTGAAGATTTGAGTGATAGCAGCCCCTTTGTATTTTCATCCACATTGGAAGTCGTTGACGACAGACTCAAGTTGCTGAACAAATTGTTGTTCCCACTGGGTTTTAGAGATGTCGCATGATGGAGTGTCCCTATTCATTCTGCCAGTCTCGGTCTGACTCCCAGTCGACTCAGGAGGCTGTTCCTTTTGCTTTCCATGAGAACTCATAAATGTTTCACTTTGAGAGATGGGAAAGTGATTTGCGTAGCAAGGATATAATAGCGCAAAACTGTAAATATGTATTCTTGCTATTTAAAGATCGCTCAGTAAGATGGTTCTCTGTTTGCTTATGGTCAAAATGGCCCACCTAAAGAGGGAACACTGAGATGGTTGTCTCCACTGGACTCAAGTCTCAGGTTGCTCTCTAGTGGGAGGATCACGTGTTTCGCATGACTTGTTGCTCTCATTGGCCTCGTGAAATTGGGGATTTAACCTGATTAATGCAGACAAATAAATCTACAAATAATTTCTAAAATAAATAAACATGAATAATTTTTACAATGTGAGTGCCAACTAAGTAAACTAATTTAAAAAAAACTGTATAAAAGTCATCATTTAAATAAAGATATCTGACTTGATTATATAGCTTTTTTGCCTGTCAGTAAGTTAAATCCAAACTTGCTGGGCAATGAATCACAAATTTAAGGAGATAACTATGCAAAATCTAATAGTAGTGGATGTTTGCATAGTTATATAAATAGTATCAGAGTAAATATGCATGTATTAAATACTAATAGAGAGCTGATAATTGGTAGAATGCTATATTGCATGAAAATATAGCATATATGCATACTAAATGTCAGTTTTCAAAGAGGCAGTTGGTAGTTTTGAAGAATATGTCAAGACTTATGCTATATGCTTGAACTTAAGAAATCAGAAGTTTCTGTAAAGGAAATATAATGATTGACTGATTAATTAAAGCAGATTCTGACTTTGAGCAAAGGGGACAACCTGGAACATAATGATCGACTAATCGAAAAAAATGCTTAAAATCAAATGCAGAATATCACAGAATCAAGAGATTGTACTATTAAAGTAGAAGTTGTCAGTTATAGCCAAGATATATTGGAATATATTTTGCCCTGAGATCTAAGAGATTAGAGTAGAATTTGGATCTAGACACAGGATATGATATGGAACATAATAATTGACTAATCAAAAAATGCTCAAATTTAAATGTAGAATATCACAAATCCAGAGGCTTATACTACCAATGTTAGAGTTGTCAGTCCTAGCCAAGGTATTTAGAAAGATATTTCATAGTAAGACCTGAGGAATTAGAGTAGAATCTGAATCTAGACAGAGAGGACAACTTAGAACATAATGATTAATCAATCAGGAAAGGCTCAAAATAAAATGTAGAATATCACAAGATCAAGGGCTCATACCACCAATGTTAGAGTTGTCAGTCTTAGCCAAGATAGTTTGAAAGATATTTTATACTGAAACCTAAAGGATTAGAGTAGAATCTGGATGTAGACAGAGGGTACAATATGGAACATAATAATTGACTGATTAGGAAAGACTCAAAATCAAATGTAGAATATCACAAGATCAAGAGCTCATACCACCAATATAAAAGTTGTCAGTCTTAACTGAGGTATTTCAAAATATATTTCATACTGAGACCTTAAAAATAAGAGTAGAATCTGAATCTAGACAGAGGAGACAATTTAGAATATAATGATAGACTGATCAGAAAAGGCTCAAAATCAAATGTGAAATATCACAAGATCAAGGGCTCATACCATTAATATAAAAGTTGTCAGTCCTATCTAAGATATTTTGAAATATATTTCACACTGAGACCTAAGAGATTAAAGGAGAATCTGACTCTATACAGAGGAGACAATTCCAATGCCAAAACCTATGTGACTTTTATGTGACTCCTCACATACTAGGTGACCTCAATAAAATAGCAGACTGCTTGTTTTTCTACTTTGAGAATGATGTAGTCAGGGAGGTGCATGAGCCTCATGAGTATATACAGACCAGACTGCCATATTGATGCAGATGAAGAGGACTAATTTCTCCACCAGTATCAGGAGATCAAAGAGCATGTCCTGAAAGTATGTGTAATATATGACAATGAACAGAGACAAAGTACTTGCCTGAAGAAGCAATGTGAAGAGCAAGACATAGCAGCCAAGCTGCTAAGGGAAAATGAGGCTAGGAAACCAGCCTTGCCTGGAGAGCCTGAGTGCCTCAATCTGCTCTTTACCCTTGGCTGAAATGCTAGAAGGCAAATTGCCTTTGTTTCAGCCACCTAGCCTGGAAAAGGATGACTTCTGCAAGAATGTGGTGCAAGAGTATGGACATAACACCCTATTTGTCAAGGTGCTTAGTAACTCCAACAATCATCTGCAGTTTAGGCAAGGGTCTGATGATATAATAACAATGGACAACTATCAAGAAGTAGAAGTCACTTGCATTCTCTAGGTGCAGACCATTGTGATATGCATACTGGATCAGGCACATGCTCTGATAGGGCACTTTAGTGCTGCACAAGTGATGGGATATATTTGAAGGTAGTATTGGTGGCCATGAATAGCCCAGAAGATTACTAAGTTCTGTGCATCATATGTAGCATGTCAAAGGGCAAAACTGCCCCCTGGGCTTTCTGCTGGAAAGTTGCACTAGCTTTTAGTGCTGGTGAAACTGTGAAACTCGATTAGGATAAATTTTATAGGTCCCTTTCCTAAGTCAAAAAGATTCAACTACTTCTGGATGATAATATGCCACATAACAAGCATGGTACACCTTATATTAGTGTGAACAACACTGATGGCTAAAAAGCTGTTGTGAATCTACTTTAGAGAGATTGTTAGGCTGCATGGGCTGCCTAGTACTATTGTAAGCAATCATGACTTAAAATTCATGTCACAATAGTAGAGGAAACTTCACAAGCTATTAGGAGCCAGACTCCTGATGTCAACTTCATTTTATCTGCAGACAGATGATTAGACTAAGCAGGCAAACCATAGTATAGGCCAAATTCTATGGGTGGTCATTTACTCTGATTAATAGGACTGAGTGGACTGATGTCCACTAACTGAGTTTGCAATTAACATAAGCATCTCTAAGGCCATAGAGTATGCACTTTTCAAGCTCAATGGGAGGGTACATGCTCTCCATGCTGCATGAAATTTGTGCAGACGTAGCCGCCTATTGAAAGGTAGTTGAGTTTGCCAAAAAGGCCCTGGAAAATATATGCTATCATCAAAATGCAAGTCTTTCAGGCAAAAAAAGCCAATCATCATAGGCAAGTATCCTATATTAGGAGCATTGATTTATTTGTCAACGCCTAACCTAAGGCTGCTCAAGAAATAGTCAAGTAAACTTTGCCTGAAATGGATAGGCCCATACTGTATACTAGATGCAAAACCAAGTATCTTCAATTATGTGCTGGAGTTGCTACAGACATTGCAGGCATGACATATTGTTCTAAAGTTCCATGTGTTGCTGCTGCAACTGTATAACACATTTGACAACATGTTGTTCTCTAACAGGGTGACTCTAGGCCCCTATGACTTTTGAGGCATAGAACAATAACAAATAGTTCTTTGAATGCATAATTGGGCACTGGTGGACTGAGCAAAATACACTTTAATTTGAGGTATGATAGTCTTTCAGAGACACAACATGGAAGCCATATTTCCATTGCTCTAAGTTAGCAGCACTTGACCGCTATTTGAAGTTGAGGGGTGTTAAATGCCCACATCAGTTAGGTAAGTGTGCCAGTGCCTAATTTGATTGGCAATGCTAATCACAGCTTGGCTAAGTTGATCAGCAACTGTGGCTGAGACATGTCTTAAAATTTGCAATTTCTTTTTTCTCTTTCTGTTCTAAATCATGGACATTTCACTCATGGACTAGGACAATCAACAGCAGCAGCCTATTGAGTTTTTGCCATTGGGCATATTGTTGGCTAAAGAGGAGGCATATAGCTCCTCCACTTAGTGGGGACAATTGCAACAGGCTGTGAGTTTTCCACAGCAGCAGCAACAACTAATAGCAGGCTACCTATTGCAGCAGCTGGTAATCAGTAACTATCAGCCACAACAACTCATGCAGGGCAACTTTATGCCTCAAAACGTACCTATAGGCAGTTTTCTGCCTTATTAGACAGTAGCAGGCACTTATGTGCCATATCATGCTGAGGGCCAATCCTAGCAAATTTTATACAAGGAGCTATTTAGCTTTCACGTGATGTCAGAATAGAAGAAACCTCCAGTAATTGCAAAAGAAACAATGGGACTGCTATCCCTGCCTCTGTTTATGATTTTGGTACATTACTTTAGTATGGCTGGTGTGCTAGTAATAATGCCATTTTTTCAGCTTGGATAAGAGCTTTGAGTGTAATGCCCCAATACAGTGCTTTGTATAAGATGTCTATCAAGGAAGGAAAATCAACCTTCCAGCTAGCCACAATGCTATCTGACAGTCTAAAAAGATGCACATCATCTATCATGCTGATAATGATAGCTGGTGAGAGCACAAAAGGTCTCAAATAGAAACAAATAGCAAGTTTTTGGCTAAAGCACCAATAGAGAGCCTGGCAAGGCTTTTTTTATTACAGCAGCTAGATATGCCGCACCAACCTGAGCCTAGCTCAGGAAAAAAGTCATGTCCTTGACACAATAAAAAAAAACATGGGCTGTCAAGCCTACTCACAACCAGGACTTTGTCCTGGCTTCTCTCCTCCAATGCTTGGGAGACAACAAGTACAATGTACCTGCAGACTTGTTATTTCTTCACAATGCCGAGGCCATTGTCCTCATCAGCTGAATGATAGACAATATGGATCACATGTATACTCAGCATAAGACTAATCTTCTTTTCATCTCAGCTGCTTGCAAGCAGTAGACTACACTCCTGAGTCAGGATACCAACTCTAGCAAGAGGGCATGTCAGCAAGGAGTGAAAAACACATCCTTTTGTTTGACTGTATTGAGTGTCTTTGCCCCTGGCTAAAAAGCCATCCAAGGACAGAACATCCTTCTTTACAATGATGTTCCTGTTCCAGCCACTTTTCAGCTGATTCAGTGCCTAGCCAGTGGTGCATTGAAGGTTGCATCCTCATGACTTCTATATGTGGTATCTATCATGCACTCTGGAAAGCAGAGCTTCCAGGATGTCAGTGCATGCCCCACTAAGACTAAGGCCTCTCAACCTCAAAAAAATTGTCAGAGAAAGCAACTAGAAGAGCATGTCTATATCAATGTGCACTTCTCCAAGAATGCTTTGAAATGGGCCCCAGAGGCTAACATTTCCTTCTTATCCACCATCTTGGTGGAGGGCCCCCCAGCCTAATACCCTCATTTTTTTGTGGGCAATGGATCTATGGTCAGAGAGTTTTGTCCTGAAGAGACTGCCATCACTGCCCTCCAATGACAATTGTTATAAGAAGTCTAAAGAGGCTTGCACGGAATTTTCAGTGCTGCATAAAACTGCAGCACAACATATGGCATGCAAAAGCCATGACAGTAATTAATGGGCCAAAATAGACTACTGTGCTAAAGAGAGCACCAAGCAAAAAGCTGCTCTCCTCAAAAAAGAAACTGAGTGCATCCTTGATGCACTTAGCATTGTAATCTTGCTCAGTCTGGCCATTAGACTGAAGGTGATAGGCTGTGGAAGTGTGGAGTTTGACATGGAGGAGGCAATACTTTCTCTAGTAAACTCTGCTACAAACTGAGGTCCATAGGCTGTGGAAGTGTGGAGTTTGACATGGAGGAGGCAATACTTTCTCTAGTAAACTCTGCTACAAACTGAGGTCCACAGTCAGAGACATAAGCATCTGACAACCAATTGAGTTTCCAGACATGCTTCCAGTACAGATTAGCAGCACCCATAGCTGAGCAAGTAGTGTGTGTTGGAATAAAATGAACACACTTGTCACAAAGATCCACTACCACCATGATTGCATCATATCTATAAGAGTCTGGTAACTCAACAATGAAGTCTATTGAGGCCACACTCCAACGCTCAGCTGGAATAGGCAATGGTGGAAGCTGTCTCATAGGAGGCTGACAACAAGGCTTAGTCCAAAGGCAAAGGTCACAGGTGGAGGTGTAATAGGTGTAAAAGCCAATATACTGCGACATTTGAGGCCACCAGTAATTCTGCAAGACCAGCTCCAGTATCTTCCATCTGCCAGTATATCCTGCAACTCAAGAGTCATGATGCTACTCCACAATCCACCTCCAGAGGTCTGGCAGATTGGGAATATAAATGCGTCCCCAGAAGGTGAGAAGACCATTCTCCAAAGACTATTCATTAGTGTGGACAGACTTCACTCCAGTTTTTTCTTGAGCATGCAAGGCCATGGCAGCCTTGGCTACCAGATCTTCTTGAGCACCCTCCCAGTTACCTTGTCAGATGTCTTGAAGGATGCTCACTTCTTCTCCCTGGCCAACCACACCTTCTAGAGCATGGATAGCAAATAGTTCTGGCTTTAGGAGTACAATATTCTCATTGTTGCTAGCTTCTGAACCATGATCTGCTCATCTAGAAAGAGCGTCTGGCTTGTTCATGCTCCATTCAGGTTTGTGATGCAGAAAGAAGTCAAAGTTGGCCAGATACAAGGACCATCAAGCCTGTTGGCAGTTGAATTTCTTGGCTGTCCAAAAGTACTCTAAATTCTCGTGATCAGTCCACAGCTCAAATTTATGCCTGGCACCCTCAAGAAAATGTTGCCACTCCTCAAATGACTGAATAATAGCCAGCATCTTCTTGTCATAGATCTCATAATTCCACTCCATGGCATTGAGACTCTTGGAGTAGAAAGCCACAGGATGCCACTTATCCTCCCTTGACTGTTGAGAGAGAGCAGCTCCAGTAGCAAAATCTGAGCTATCGCTTTGACGCAGAAGGGAGAGTCATTATCTGAGAATAAGAGGACAGGCTTTGAAGTGTGCCTGTTTGAGGGCATCAAAAGCTGTCTGCTGTGCTGCATCCCAGTGCCAAGGAGTATCCTTAGTGGTGAGATTAAAGAGAGGCTGGGCATGGTGTGAGAAATCCTGAATAAACCTCCAGTAGAAGTTGGTGAAACCCAGAAAGGCCTGAACCTCCTTCTTGTTCTTAGGCTCTAGCCACTCCGCCACACCAGCCATCTTGACTGGGTCTATCTCAGCCATTCCATGAGAGATGATCAGTTCAAAATATTCAACCTTAGTCTGCTCAAACTTGCACTTCTCTGGCTTAAAATAAAGCTGGTGTTGGCAAAGACATTTCAGTACGATGCATGTAATCTGATGATGCTCCTCTAGAGTCTTGGTATAGATAAAAATATTGTCAAAGTATACATACACAACACCTTCCACTATGAGATCTTGGAAAATGTTGTTCATCATAGTCTAGAAGGTGGCAGGGCTATTAGTGAGGCCAAAGAACATTACCAGAGGTTCAAAGAGTCCATGATTTGTTTGGAATGCTGCCTTCCACTCATCACCTTCTTTGATGTGCATGTTGTTGTAGCCCCAGCGGACATCCAACTTGCTAAAGTAGCATGCACCTTGGAGGTTGTTGGCAAGCTCTGAAATGAGTGGTAAAGAGTAGCAATTTTTCACAGTCATCACATTCAAGACTCAGTAGTCCTGAATTAGACACACAGATCCATTCTTCTTCTTAATAAAGAAGACTGGAAAGGCCATTGGAGACTTTGAGGGGCGGATGCAACCAGAGTCTAAATTTTCTTGCAAAAAGGCATCAAGCTCATTCTGTTCTCTGAGAGAGAGAGGATAGACCTTGCAGCTAAAGGGCTCAGCATTGGGTGTAAGCTCAATTGCATGGTCCCACTGCTTATGCTCAGGGAGAGAGTCAAATGATGCCTTAAAGAAAATATCCTCAAAGTCTTGCAGGTGATGAGGAACTGCATCTTGGAACAACTTAGGAGCAGAGTTGGCAGCAAATGTCTGAGCTAGCTGCTAGAAAGTAGTTTGGCTAGCTCTAATCTCCGCTACCATTGGTGGAGGTCATAAAGTAGTTGCATAAATCCTATCACCTGTCTCAATAGCCTCGCCTGGAGACTCTGGGTCAGGAGCACACTTAAATTTACCCTTGCATCTATCTTCTATCTGGGCTTCACTCACTACACTTAAAACATCCTTATAGAGAGCCTCTTTATAAGAGAACACCAGAGGGGGAGGATCCAGTAGATCAAGGTCTGCAAAGAGGAGGTGTTCAACTCGGCAGGCCCGAATAGCAGCACACTCATGGACTGCCTCTCTACGCTCCTCTCTAACTTCCTTGGCACATGTGAAACACCGTCGAGGGCAGCAGCTCATGCTCACCTTACCCTTGGCCCAGTCAATCTCAGGATTGTGATCACGTAGCCAGGAGAACCCAAGTATCATATCCTGCTTTCCTAGGCTGGTGACTGCAAAGACAGCATGCTCAGAATGCATCTGATAATGAAGGACTAAATCCACCACTGAGCAGATGGACCCAGCTTCATTGAGCATACTGTCAATGTTATAGGCTGGAATAGGGTGAGAGAGGGGTTGGGTAGTGAGCTGGTGTTGTTCCACATAATGGGTATCCAGGAAGAGTCCAGTAGCATCACTGTCCAAGAGAGCTATGACACTTTGAGTCTGCTAAGTGTCAGTTATCTCAATCTCCACATTCAGATGCAGAGAGTTGAGAGAGGGAGTGTAGGCAACAACATAGCAATGAGAAAGATGTCATTCCCAAGCTGGGACACGTGGTCATTGGACAGGAAAAGGAGGAGAGGAGGTCTTAGCTAAGGCTTGGACCAAGGGGGTATTCTGTACGTCAAAGAGGGTGCTTATAATTTCAGTCAGAGAATCAGGAACAGGGAGCAATACATTAGAAGATTCTACTGATAGACATGTAAACTGATTAGCACCAGATGGTGTAGTACTTGGTTGCAAGTAGTACTAATAGTTCTGGGGCTTTCTTGAAGTCTTAGAAAGTGACCTCTAATCCACACTGGTGCTTGATAATAAAAACTTGATATATTGAGTGCTTCACAGAATATCAAATATCCTGATAGGCAGAAGAAGGTTCTCAATAAACTCCAGCCTAAATAGTTCACTCCCTGGGAATCACCGAGCCTTTGTCTACCAATAAACTTCCAATAAGAGGTGTTCAATAAACTCTAGCCTAGGTGATTCATTCCCTGGGAACCACTGAGCCTTTGCCTATCAAATGCCTGTCTATTCTCTACTAAACTTGGGCTATTTATACTGTTTTTCTGGTGCACAGACCACTATCTACACATGACTCTTTTGTTGTCAACTCCCCAGCCTCCAGAACATATTTGATAGTCCAATTTCCCTTTTGGGAGGCATGTTTTGGTGCCACCAGTTCCACCATTCCTCTAGATGTCTCTGATTGCCACTTCCCCATTTGCTTCAGCTCTATTTAGCATGATCCCATTCATAGATCCTTCTTTTCTCTTTTAGCGCTTCCCTGCATTCCATGCTTCTTTTGACATCTCTCCATGCTTCTTTTCCTTTCCCCTTTCAGTCATGTCAAATTGGGCATTGTCAGATCTGATCTTGATCTAGATCATCACAAATTGATCCCATTTTGTCACTTCTGCCAGCTCCCATGCTTCCCCTCCCCATTACAGTGGTTGGACTATTGTTGAGTGGATAGCTTGAGCTGGTCCCTGCCCTTTGTTCTGTACTGTCTGTGTATTTATTGGGGTGTTTTTGGAGATATAATTTGTTGAGACTGCTACCAGGAGGCTTACAGTTTTCAGCCCATAATTAAATGTCTATTTTGACTTCTGGTGCATGTTGTGTCCCTGACTGCTGGTACAGCATCATATCAGCGGTGGAGATGTACAACTTATCCGTTGCTCTATTAAAAACTCTCCCCTGCAGAATCAAAGAACCCATCCAATAGTTCTGCTACAGCTTCCACAGAACCCAAGGACTCATCCAAAGGTTCTGTTTTAGTCTGTATATCTGGGAAGGGTTTTCCTCGAACAGCCTGGGCAGCAAGGAGCTGGAGAAGGAGCTCTTCCTGCTCTAGAGCTGAGAAATAGCGCACCTCTAGCCCCTGGGGACAATATCAAACAAAGTGACCAGGCTTCTCACAGTGACGGCAGAGGAGAGGAAGGGAGGAACGTTGACAAGAGGCATCAACATCTATAGGTACCCCAAGAGAGAGGGGACGTGCTGCAGATACCTGAGCTGGGGGTGGAGCGCAAAATGGAAGAGAGGGCTGGATGAGATGACAAGCAGGAAAAAATGCCTATGAGGTGGAGCAAGAGGTGGTTCCATGGTGGAGCTCACATCGTAACTCCATGAGCTGCCACTGATTCCGTGCTACCTGATACCAGGTCTTGATACTTGTGTCTTCAGGTTGTCCCTCAGCCATGCTATTGATCCAGTCCATGAGAGAGGGAAGGAGGCCATCTTGGAAGGTGAGACAGAGCTGAAAACCATCTGGATAGCAGGCCTGTTTAGCAAAAGATCTGAAGAAGTCGATATACTCATCTAGAGTCTGCTTCCCCTGCCCATATTGATGAGGATCTCGGAGAGTGAGGGCTGCCACCTTAGCAGGGTCCAAGGGGAAGAACTCTGTCTGAAACTCCTTCTCAAACTGATCCCAACTTCCAAAACTCTCCACTCCTCCAGGGCATTGAAAGACTTGTAGCACATATGTTGAAGCTCATCCAGACTTCATGTAAAAAAGAACCCAAGCAATCTTGAGAGCATCAGAGGAGAAAGCCTCATCACTGAGCTGAATATAGGTGATGCAGGATTGCAGAAAACGCTCGCCTATTGCTCGGTTACTATTGAATGTGTCTGGGAGTGCTGGGCGAGGAATATTGGCATGAACTGGGGAGAAGGCCTCAAAGCAAGGGACTGGTGGTGTGTCAGCCCTAACTGAAGGTGTCTGGAGAGGGGTAGGAGTGAGAGGGAGGCGCTCTAGGAGGGCCTGAATGGAATAGGAGATAGTGTCTGTGGCCTGACATAATCCAGCAAGTTCAGTGGTGTGGAGGGTGAGGAAAGCTTGAGTAGTCTGCACCTGAGTCTCCAGAGTAAGCAAGCAACCCCTGGCATCATTCTGAGGGGCAGAAGCGTCTAGGGGAGTGTCTGAGGAGGCTGATTAGGTCATAGAAGCAGCAGAGGGGCAGGGAGTAATCCAGTGGGGAAGGGACCTAAAGGAGCAAGAGAGGGCTCAAACAGGCTGAAGGAGGCTCCTAGACTGAAATGTAGAGACTTGTTCTGCCATAAGAGTAACCTATAGAGGCTGTGGCTCAGTCACACAGCTGGCAGAGGGAGATCCAAAGTGTATTAGAGTATGTACTGACAATATCATAATAACTACTCACCTGGCAGAGAGAGATCCAAAGAAAACAAGTCTAGAGATTCCCTATGCCAGGTTGGATGCTTCTGGGGCTTCTGAAGCATGAAAAACAACTGTACAGTACAACAAAGCCTTAAAAACTCAAAAATTGACTAACCAAACAACTGTGCAAACAAGGCAGGAAAACTCCGGACTTTAGAACTCAGAAAGGCAAACTCCAGCTTATATAAGCAGTCTGGAAGCGGTGCTGAAGGGCCCACACTTGTCTGAATGGTAGCTAAAGAACCAGAGCATCTCAAGGGCTGAGAGTAGTACTAACAGATAGTGTTGAAAGAATAGAAACAGTAAAATGAAATAATGTCAGAAGAAATAAGAGAATAAATGAAGGGAGAGTGAAGAGATAAGGAGTGAGAAAAGGAAGAAATGAGGAGTCCCCTGACAGATGCACGGTTCTCCATTACATGTCCAGGTTTGTATTATAATTGTAATCTTCTGTCTTTAACATATCATGAAGCAGCTTGACATTCTGAGAGTCTTCAAAGGTTCAAGAGACAAAGGAGCAGCAATAAGCTGCACTAGTATATGTATCAACAAGTAGTACAGCCAGTCATTGAATCATAGCAATTAGTATCCAGTCTTGTTGTACTAGAATTGTCAATCAGATACAAGTACAATGTGAATATGTGGTGTAGACGATAGAGCCTTTGGTTGCAATCATTGATGAACATCAACTTTTTTTTTTTGAAGCTTTGTTTTATTCATAAACCATTGATTCTAATATTTACTTGTTGCAATATGCATTTGTAAGACAAGAATTATGGCATCATTGAGTGAGAACCTGAAGGTGGGTGGCATCATCGTGGAGGTGAGGCAAGGTTGGGGCCATGGAACATTGAAAACATTAGGAAAATTTACAAAGATCAGAGAAAAAAACTAATCCTCATTGTGCTTGATAACCATCAACAAATTGTCTTGAGCAGGCTCTGAATACAACTCAAACCTCATGTTATTGTCAAAGTCCAATGTTTACAACAGAGACTTCTGGAACATGGGAGTCATAGCAAAGCACAAGTCCTCAGAGATCCTGTCATTATACTGAATTATTAGAATGTAGAATAAGATTTGTACTAGATGAAGGTTCAATGTACCTTTCTGTTGAGCAATCCACCAGAGAGCAAAGGCCAGGTCATAGTGCTGAGGCCATATTTACAGTACAGTGGGACATGCTGGTGCTCATCATCCTCTCATGCATCCTTGAGAATCATGATAAATGTGTTAATGACTCTGTGTGTGTCCTCAATATATTATTCTTGTCAATGGGAGGAAAGCTGACCATAGCAACTGTCATTAAAAATGCTACATTGAGCAAGTGATCTATACAACAAAATTATGAGTGAAACATTTAATAAACAATTGCAGTGATGTATTAACTTTGTCATGGTCTGTTAGCCACTCTACCAATGCCAGTAGCTTCCTACCTCTGCACAGGCATGCTCAAGCTTAATCCCATGCAACAACAGCATGCCCATGCTTATCGTCCTCTCATGACACATGAGTTCTAACAACCTTTGTCCTACCTTTAATAAGCATATCATCTGCATCCCCCTACACATTGTCCTGCCCCTGCCTCTGTCATGAAAGCACCCCCTTCTCCTGCTCCTGCTCAGGCTCAGGCTCTCCAAGTCTCAGATCCACCAGCCTATAATCCTGAATATATGGTTCCCACCACACACTACACATTGTCTCCTCATCCATATAAAGTCCTTTCCCTGGCCCAACCCTGCCTCCTTCTCTAGACCCAGGCATCAATGCACATGCTTACCCATACCCACCTTCCTTCTCCATTGCTTTGCTGACACCCACAAGAACAGCTGCAGACCCTGTGGTCAACATATTGCTTGCTCATCAGAATCTCTGACGTTTAAGCCACAAGCACATACCAAACAGACCAAGACACAACACAAAGAACCTGACAAGCACAATGAGCACAATTACGCCTACAAAGAGGTGTCTGCCAAGGCTTGATGTTGCCTGCGCTGGAAGACTTCATTGTGGTGGTGGTGTCAAAAGTGTCTGAATTGTCTGGTGGCTTGTGGGCCATCATTGTATATTCATTGCAGAGGAATGGGATGCTGAGGATGTGCATTGGATTGAATGAATACAGAATTGAATAATTGAATTATGGCAGTACAGTACAAAAGCTAGCAGTATTGTTGTTTGAAGGTGGCATAGTGAGGTTGAGAGGGGAGTTTGATCATTAAAGATTATCGTCAAATTTAGTGGCATTGTATATGATATATAGCATATTCTACCTTAAAATCAGCAAAAGTTAGTAAATCTTAAAGACGACATACAGTGCCCATCATTTACAGATCCTATGCTGATCACTCCATAGATATCATTGGCATTGGTACTCATCACCAAAATTAGTGGCACTCCACTATCTATCACAGTGCTTGTGAATGTGGCACTAAGACCACATACATGTTATAGACTATGCCATCTTAGGCACTGGGGCCCTCGACATGAGGAGTGGCACAGGGAGTTGGGGACATTAAGAACAATAATGAGATAAATATTTATGGTGACCATAGCCTGCATGCAATCTGTCACGCATCACACCGTGCCTGCCAATGTTCTTTAGGCAGGATATAAGGAAGACATTAATGTTGTTTGGTGGGTCAGATTTTCTAAACAATTGTCAATATGAGCAAGCAAAAGCAGATCAATAATAGCATGACCAACATTAAAAGCTCAGGACGTTTTTGTAATTGTTTGACAGCTTCATGCAATGTAGTAACTTCCAAGTAAAGTTCATGTCCTTTTTGCTAAAACTTGTGAGAATACCAATGAACTATCTTTTTGTAATCTTGTTCCAAGCTTGAGGTCAATACCATGATTTTTATACTAGACAAGGTATTGAGATCATAATTTTGAAAAGCAAGTTGCACAACTAACCTGATCTGCATTTATTTCAAAGCAGTCCAATGTCTTCCAAAAAGCACATGATAGATCACCCGACACCTTCTCCTCAAGACAAATAACACAAAGACAAATCCCTTCCTCAAGTAAGATCATGGTCAACAACTATACAGCCTTAAGACACCTTCTGAGAGTTGACACAAAGATCATCTCAAATAAATCCTAGATAGAAATCTGATATATTTCATGTGTAGTAGTAAGGATAAGTTCCTTTCAGTGGACAGACATTGATATGTACAAAGGACAGCATGCTAGCATACTTTATTGAGATAGGCTTGAAGATATCCACATCGTGAACTGAGAAAAGGGCTTGGCAGAAAGTATCAGCAGCTGGCCAAATAGTGATTTGACAAATATTGAGATGAAGTGGTCAGAAAAGAAGCAAAGTGCAACGTTTGTTGTATTATTGTTGTTTATTGAGAACTATTTGTTTAATTTTCCTTGCCAAATTATCTTACTACTATTCTGCCCAGCCCAACTAGCATGTGATGAATCTGGCACTCCAATTGTGAGTGCCAGTAAGTGCCAGCTATTTTGTTGCCGTCCTTGATTATTTTGATATAAGCTGCATAGTGAAATATTGTTTTATAAATTAGACAAAAAAAATGATAATATAATGTGTGCTCTTGATAAAATTAAACAAAATGTACTGAGTTAGCTGATATAATATGAATACTAATGTAGAGATATAATAAAGAAATTATAGTTCATATATTAATTTGCAGCATATATATATATTATTACTGTGCAATAATCTATGTATAAAGATTCTGCCTGTGGCTTCACTTATGAGGTGAGCAGTAACTTATATGTATTCTTGTGTTACATTGCAATACAAATTTGTTGCTGCTGTCTGGGGAAAGAAACTGTAGGTTTCTTTGCTCAAAACATTGAAACCTGTAAGGATCTGGGTGAGCTGCAATCCTCAAAAAGTCAGGAGCTCCACAACACGTTGTGCAAAATATAGACCCCCTAAAAGGAAAGAGCGGTACTAACCTAGCAGATGGGAGGAAGCATAATTCTTGTGAAGTCCTCTAGTGCTGGGCAGTCTTGGATATATGATGTGAGTACCAGTGCATATTTGGTACAGGACAAACAAATCGCTGCTCCACCTTCCTATGTTTTTTACCATGTCTAGTGGAACACCTCTCAGCAAGTACTCCAACACTAAGCCCACCCTGATGCCATGAAACCCAAGTCCCTCTAAGTCCAAATCTGCCATGATTGTATTCAGACGCTTTGCAAAGGCTGAATGTGTCAGTGGCTTATGAGTATCTTGATACCTGTACTCAAATAAGTGTCCTCCTTGGTGAGGCTCATTGACTCTGTAATGATTCTTGAGTGCATTCATTGTATCACATTCCTCTTGCTAGCAAGCAAAATAAAGGTCCTCATTTTCACTTGCTGTTTTAGTTTTGGGAATAAAAATCACTATAACCTCATTGTTGCCTCTGTCTCAACCAGATCTGACATCTGAATACTTGATATGAATGTTGGGGTTGAATGTCTTGATGCTCTATAATGTTAACTTTCCTAGCCTTGCTATTGACTAGAATGCCACCTTTAGTCAGACATTGACTGCAGCATCCAGTAGGTCATCAAGAGTCAGTTGCCCTGTCAACCTGCTAATAAGTTCTGTTGTAAAGAGTTCTTGCTTCCTCTTTTTTGATGTTGCTGGAGCTAGCACTGCTGTTTCATGAAGAGCTGCCTGTACCTTTGCCTCTTCTGCCCATGCAGTATGTGCCAGGCCTGTATTGCATACAAGTTGTTTGCTAATGCAGATCCTGAGTACAATCCTGCATATGTGGCTATAAAAGCCAAGATTAAAGACTCGTGGGCTGAACAGTGCTCTTCCTCTGAAACCTGCCTGTGGTCACAGTATGCATGATAAATAAGTAAACTAAAACCATATGAACCGCAAGTGCCTTCAGCCCATGCTGCTGACTTTACTGTAAGCACCCTCTGCCAATCTTCCTCTGTTAGCCTGGCTGTACTTGATGCAACTGTTGTAACTGGCCTCCAGAGCAAAAGCCAATCTCCTGCTGCACAGTGTGGGCATAGTTCAGATGGTGTAATAGCTATATCTTTCTTGTAAGAACATTGTAGAGGTAGAATGGAGTAACTGATGGATTGAAAACAAAGTCTGAAGAGTTGTAAGCAGAGCATAGAGGTAGAAGTTGGATTAGGTAGGAAAAATGTAAGGAAGCGAGTAGGCATGGAGTGCTGCACATAGTAATGCATCAAAAGTTTGTAGAGCAGCAACAGACAAGTACTAGAGAGAAAAAAAAAGCAGTCCAAGAACTAACAGATTCCAGCCCAGTAAGAGAGTGATCATAGCGCTACCTCAAGAAAAGACAAGTCAAGCTCTGAGAAGAGGAAGTAGAAGCAAAGCTGTGAAAGATAGCTCAAGACGTCAAGATTCCAAAGAGCTGACAAGCTGAGATGAAAGCAGAGATGCCATGATGGTTGATCAATCCAAGAATAGAGCTGAGACAGATGAGAACACAGCCAAGACCAAGAAGCAAGATCACCAAGAAGCTGAAAGACTCTAAGTTTGCTGCCAAAGATAGTGAGCACACAATGTTTGATGTCGGATCAGATACCGACAAAGCCAGAAGTATGCCAAACAAGACAAGACTCTAAAACCAAACTAGACAATGACAAGACAATATAATGAGATGCACAAAACAATCAGAGCTCTAGACCAGAAATTGTAGGGTACAAAAACTTGTTTATTCCTATGTTTCTCCTGCCTTTTATACCTATTCTACATGTTTCCAGCATTGACAATCCTCCACAAAACTGCTTTGAATTGTTGGTTCCTTTCTAATTCTGTTTCTGACCATTGGTTGGTCTCATAATCCTAAAACTCTATTTCTCTCTCCTTCTCTATTTGTACTACTTATTTTCTAATTTGTCTCATCATTTTCCACCATAAACTTAATCAGACCTTACTTCTCCATTTTGCTTGTACCTGTCATTTCTATAGTCAAATCCAATTCGCTTGTCCAACATCTCTGTCAACCTGATCCTATCAGCAATCCTCTTCCCTCTACACAATGTGGTTTTGCCTCAGTTAGCTGAGATGGAAGGGGTGCTCCAAAGTGCTGCACCACCTTACTCAAACCAGTCCCTGCTGCTGGAGCTGAAGGCAAAGACCTCTTTCCTGAAGCAGGAATCACTAATTCGTTCCTGTCAGGGAACTCTTCATTTCTTCCTTTTCTCACTTCTTATCTTTTCACTCTTTCTTTATTCATTCTCTTATTTCTTCTGACATTATTTCATTTTACTGTTTCTATTCTTTCAACACTATTTGTTAGTACTACTCTCAGCTCTTGAGGTGCTCTGGTTCTTTAGCTACTATTCAGACAAGTGTGGGCTCCTCAGCACTGCTTCCAGACCGCTTATATAAGCCAGAGTTTGCCAGAGTTTGCCTTTTATTTGTGCAATTATTTGTATAGGCAATTTTTGAGTTTTCAAGGTTTTGTTGTACTATACAGTTGTTTCCCATGGCTTCAGAGGCCCTAGAAGTGTCCAACCTGGTATAGGGAATCTCTAGACTTGTTCTCCTTGGATCTCCCTCTACCAGCTGTGTGACTGAGCCACAGCCTCTAGAAGTCACTCTTACAGTTCCCTGGCATGAGTACTGCTGCAAGCTATGTTAATGATCTGCTCTGCTGATTCATACTTGTTTTCTCTAAGAAAACGCAGTTCCTTTGTTGTAGGAGGTTTGGTTGTATTGACAAGGAATTGTTGGATGTCTTGTGGAAGTGGTACTGATGGTAGGAGCAATTCTATGCTCAGGTATTTTCTCCTCAATAGTGTGTTAGCAGAGCTGTCCTTGCTGAGGATATAGAACGTGTGTATGGTGTCTAACACATCTTAAAAAATGTGTGTAATCTTTTAAAAACCCCATTGACTGCCGTGTTTCTGCTTCTTCTATTTTATTATCTCTCAATGACCCTTTTATTGGTACTATAGACCCTCTGGTAGTGCTCTGCACCTCTCATCTGGAGGATTAGGTGCATGAAGAGCTCAAAACCAACTGTCTCTGCCCACTATATGTTGTATTTGCCATTGAGTGTCCTCTAATGTAGAATAAATCTCCAGGCATGCTAGTAGCTACCAATGTCAACACCGATGCCAATCTCTGAGCTTGCATCAGAGAATGCTCTGAGATCATGGACTATGGCTGGGGCTAGAATTGGCCTGCAAGCCTTGGATTGAAGGGTGGTGCACCATCATGCCAGATTTTGTATGAGTCTCTATGTACTGTAGTATGATACATGCAGGCTATTACTACCTGTGATGAGCATCCCCTCCAATTTAGTAAGGTATGCTTGTCCTGCCAGAAAAACAAGAGAAGCATGTAGGAGCTTACCATAAAGCTTTTGAACTTCTTTGAAAATATGAGTAGGAGAAGAATTCCATTCTTCAATTGCTCACAGATACTTTTCTGCCTTGCTTTTTCCCAGCCCAACCATTCTATTTTTAAGATCCCATGAGGGTCCAATGAATGTATTTTTTATTGTGAAAGGCCTGTCTTGAGTCTTTTTCTATGGGATTCTGAGTATTCCAGATATCTGGTTGATATCATCCATGCTATATGTGAACTCATCATTACATTCCTGCTGTTGGATGCACACTGGAAAGGTGCAGTCCTCATCAAACTCTTCCACTGTCTAATCTTCAAACTCAAAGCCTCCATATCACAATCTGCCTCCTGCTTAATATGGGCCCTGGTGTTTTATGTCTTCATGCCATTGAGACCTCTGTCCATTGTAGTCGTTGATGTAGTCTTTTTTAATCCTGAAAAACATGTGATCATCAACTCATCTTGTGATCAGACCAATTCCATGATATCACATAATATCCAATGCAACATCAGCCAGTTGCCCCTACCTTCCTGCTGATAACAAGGCTTCAAAACATAAGAAAGTGTCAATACAGAACTTGTCCTCTCCAACTCATACTACTGTTGCTGGCCATTGTGAGCTATGCAGTGGTATAGTTCTATATGCCTCTGACACATCTCTGACTGCTGCCTGAGATCCTGGCTTGAGATAATGAGTGCAACCACCTTAAAAGTTCCTCATGCACAGAAAAAGTGCTTTGCCTCACTCCTGATGGTGTTTGGGGAAAAGACATGTTCTGGATAATTTAAAAGGAGCCTGGAGTCAATTTTGAAATGATTGAAATTGAAGAAGTCTAAAAAGGTTCATATAAGGGTGTCTTTAGAGGCTGTGGCTTAGTCACACAGCTGGCAGAGGGAGATCCAAAGTGTATTAGAGTATATACTGACAATATCATAATAACTACTTACCTGGCAGAGAGAGATCCAAAGAGAACAAGTCTAGGGATTCCGTATGCCAGGTTGAATGCTTCTGGGGCTTTGAAAGTGTGGGAAACAACTGTACAGTACAACAAAACCTTAAAAACTCGAAAATTGCCTACACAAACACTTGTACAAATAAGGGGCAAACTCTGGCAAACTCTGGCTTATATAAGCGGTCTGGAAGCAGTGCTCAGTGGGCCCACACTTGTCTGAATGGTGGCTAAAGAACCAGAGTACCTCAAAGGTTGAGAATAGTACTAACAAATAGTGTTGAAAGAATAGAAACAGCAAAATGAGAGAATGATAGAAGAAATAAGGAAATGAATGAAAGGAGAGTGAAGGAATAAGGAGTGAAAGAAGGAAGAAATGAGGAGTCCCCTGACAGTCCAATGACTTCTTTCAATGTCTTGTGCAAGCAGGGTCCAATATATCTCCTCCTTTTGATTTCTGTTTTGACAGCTTCCTCAAAAACTCCTTTAAATTCCTCAGCTGAGCTTGAGTTTGGGGGGACCTGTGTGATGCTGATCCCTGGTAGGTCAAAGATAAACCCTTGCTCAAGCCCATTTGGAATGTGAGAATACTTATAGAAAATATCTGCTCAATGCAGTTCTTGCCTCCAAACCTCTAACTTGTAAGATACACATCAGAGAGCTTTCTGTGCACAAGAACATGTCTGAGCTCTATGGGCCCAAAACTGACATCCTGAGCAAAAATATCTTTTGTCATGTGATTGGCAGCATCTCTGCTCATGTTGCTAGTCTCCACACACTCCTTGTTCATCATGCATAACAAGGACATAGTTGACTCTTTCTGCCAGTGTCTGAAAAGCATCATCCCAGGTTTAAGTTCTGTTGCACTCAACAACCTGGTAGAGGTCGCAGCCAAGACATACAGCACAGATGGCCAATGTCTGTCTTGCTTGTGCTGTTGCAAAAACCCCTCCCTTGCCTGTTGTGTGGTGATGCTTCATCTACTGGTCCTATAGAAGTTAATCCCATGGCTCATGTGCCTCTTCTATAATGATGTGCTGCGGTGCCTGCATTGTTGCCTGCTCAATGAACTTTTAGAGTGCTTGGTGCATCCTCATGCAAATTCTTTAGCTTTGAGCAAGGCTACTCTCTTGAGCTATTAATGTGTTGTAGTATTCCAAATATTTATTGGTCATAGCAATGGGTGGCAGTATATTATGTGACAGGACATCATAAGAGATATGTAGCATAGTAGCAGTGCAATAAAGTATGTGCATCAGAACATTGTAAGAGGATGTGTGGCATGGAAATGTGTGGCCAAAACATTATACCATAACATGCAGCAAGGCATTGTCAGATGCAGCAGTAGTGTGGCATGTGTTTAGGATGATTATATTGTGTGTGGGAGAGGTCATGGCCTGGTCAGTATGAACCTCACTAGGACTTGGATAAAGCTCACCAAACTGTTTCATTCTCTGTCCTTATGCCTTCTATCTTTCCTGTAAACCTCTTTTTGAGTTCTCACCAACACTGTCTTGTCAAAGATACTGATATCCCAAGCTCCACTTGGTGAGTCTATAGCTTGATGCCATGCTTGCCACTGCTTATTCTAATATAAAAGCAGGGCTTTCATATCAAGAAGATCTGATGATAACCAATTGAGATAGAACTGAAGTCTATCTCAGAAGTTGGCAAGCATTGTAATACACTGCTTGGTCTAGGCAGCTGCTTCCATCATGAACAGTATCCTCCTAACTGCCATCATGAAGTCATCCCATGATAGTAGTCTGTCTGGCACCACAGACTTTGACTCTTTGGCTGCAGCTGCTGGTATCAAATTGACTTTGCCATCTCTGTCTGCTATTGTGACCATTGCATCTTTGTCCATTGTCATGTCTATTGCCCTTGCATGCTTCAAGCCCACATTTGTGAAATATCAAAGTTCAACATATAGCCCCTTCTGAAGTTTTGACATTATGTACCAGTATGCAATTTCAACTGGCATGGTGGACAGAGGGCATATAAGGATGTTTAAGTACTTCAGTCTATTCTTTTTTTCCTCCTTACCTGCGGCAGCCCTCTCCTCTTGAGCTCTAGCCTCTGCCTCTTTCTCTCTGAACTGTTTTTCTGTGTAGGCTCTCTCCATATTTCTCTGCTTCCTTACCTGTGCATCCCAGATTGCATACTCTGCTTGGTTCATGGTGTTCCATATTTGAGTCATCATTATACAAGCTGTTGCATTGTCCATATCCTCATTTGCCTCATGCATGGCTGCTCAGGCTCCTGCAAAAACTTCTGTTATAAAGTCTGGGCATGCCCAATTGTATGGATTGACATCTGGTACATCCATAACTCTATATTGTGTTTGGAATCCTACTTTTAGCTAATATCTTGTAAAAGGAATCTTATCTGGATCTATGCTCACTGTAAGCAGCTTTCATAATGGTGGTAAGCACAGAAAATTGTTTGCCCCTAAGGCTAACTTATCATATAGATTCTATTCTTAGATCGCCCTCATATTTCAGTCTTTCTGACAAGGTCGGCTATAGAGTAAGATATTGATATAAATAACATATATAGAGGAAGAAGTGAGAATGAGATCACATGACTAAAATAAGTCCTGATTCCTCTAGAGAAGTCAAATATAGCTCTAGTTACATGTTAAAATAATAAGTTTTATGCAGAGCCTGGCTCACAATTCAGATATTTCATATACTAGTATTCAATAAATGTGCTGATCAGTATTTATAGAAATTCACAGCTGAACAGAGAAACATATAATAAATGAACAACACATCTCTATCATTTTTTCAAATGGCTCAAATATAAACAAATCTTCAAATCTTCAAGCTTCAATTTCCATTCACATTAGGCACTTTCAAAATAGCAGCTAAGCAAGTCATATGAGAGAACCAAACATATCTGAAATTACTTGAATACACATGAATCTAGTTGATTTTAGTGAAAAGAACTAGTTTTATTTTTCAACAAAAGTGGAGTATAAATACATAGCCCAACTATTACTTCTGATAGAAGTGAAAAGGCTTTGCATCAGCAGTCAGAGATAGCTCTATATATAGCAGTAAAAGTATGTACTTGAACCTTCACTTCATAAATTCAATCAGCTACAGATTCTAAGAGAAAAGAGAACAAGAAACATAAATAACACCTACCCATGCTTTTTTCATTGCTTTATTTTCCAGGCTCCATGATATACTTTGGTATGCATTGAACGTTGGAATGTTAAAGCTTTAAATGGTGAAGCTTTGCTAAACCTAGAATATTGAGATACAATTGTAACATATATATACAATACAACATTTTATTTTAGAATGTAGTATTCAAAAGAGGGCACTCCAATTGTGAGTGCCAGCTATTTTGTAGCTGCATTTGACTAAAGTAGCTCTCATCAAAAGTTAGTGTTATATCAAAAACAATGGTTGTAAAAAAAAAAAGCCAGGTTAAAACTTTAAGTTTACTTTGAAATAGCTATACTTTGCTTATGGAACTAAGCTGTACACTGATAGATTACTCTATAAATTAAAGAGGAAAATTATTGTTATTAAATATTTAAAAAAAATTTCTTTTTAAATTTAACAAAATTTACTGAGTCAGCTGAGATAGTATAAGTACTAATGTGGAGATATAGTGAAGAGGTTCTAGTTTTCATATTAATATGTAGCATATAGCTACATTATTACATTACTCATGTTATAGCCTATATAGTGAAATACTTATCTCAATAATATATATGCAAGACAAAATGAGAATGAGATAATATGTGACCAAAATGACAGCTGGAACCTCTGGAGGTGTCAAAAAAACCCTTAGTTACATGTTGAAGTAAGAAATATCATGCAAAGCCTGGCTCACAATCTAGGGAGAAAGATGAAGTACTTTAACATTTGACTGAATTATACTTTCAACACATCTTCCTAGATATCTCAGCAACCAGGGCACTAAATGACATGATCTTGGTATCAGCAGGTAGCCCTAGAGTACCCCTAGAGGTTTTAGCAGTAATATCTGTAGAATATAACATTTACTGCATAGCTAAAGCTGAATTACTATTTTCACCACCCCTTGATTGAATAAGGAATTAAAGAAGAAGAGGCAGGTCATGTGACTTATATCAAAGCTGGAACCACAGGATAGAATGTCTAGAAACATACTTTATTGAGACAGCTAAAGGATCTGTTAAGTTTCTGGCTTGGAATGTAGGGAGAAAGGTAGGGTACTTTAAAATGACCTTCAATTACAGTTCCAACACATCTCCCTAGATATCTCAGCAACAAGGGCACCAAATGACATGATTTTGATATTGGCAGGGAGCCCTGGAGTATTACCAAAGGTTTCAGCAGCATTATATGGAGAAAGTGCTATTTAATGCATAGCAAAAGCTAGATTACTATTTTTACCACCTTTTGATCAAATGAGGAATTAAAGAAGAAGAAGCAGGTCATGTGACTTATATCAAAGCTGAAACCTCAGGATAAAATGCCTAGAAACACACTTTACAGAGGTAGCAAAAGGATCTGATTAGTTCCTGGCTTAGAATCTAGAAAGAAAGATCTGAGCTGTCTTTTACATGAAAGGGCAAGAATCTAATACTAGCAATGTCAAGGCCTTTGGAATTATATAATGCAAGCAACATCAATTGAAAGGTCTCTGGAAGAAGTCAAACCTTCCATGGGCATAAAAATAGAGAGTAGATTGCACAGTCCATACACAAAAAACAAAGTGTGAAAAATGTATATAAAACATTAATAAATATAATAATTACAGACTGTATTGGCAAGAAGGGCAGCAGTCACATTGTTGTTAAAATGTATATAAAACATTAATAAATATAATAATTACAGACTGTATTGGCAAGAAGGGCAGCAGTCACATTGTTGTTAGGATGAGCTGTCTTGATGACTTTCCCATGCTAACTAATTTTTTTAAATAAATAAATAAATATTTAAAATTAAGATTGCAAAATCTAATTTTATCTAAATAGATATCAAAATAAAGTGTCAGTGCACCTGGTGCTTTAATCTATCATGTTTCAAAAGGTAACTAGCAGTCACATAACTTATTGAAGGCTTCTGTTCAGAATTGAGCCTAGGAATTAGGGAAAAAGCTTAAATATCAGTTGAAATCAATAGTGCATTTATAAAGAAAGAATAGGTCACATGACTTGGTAGGCATTTGCAACCTCAAGAGTAGAGCTTAGAAAACATATTTTACTTAGATACTAAAGACATCTGCTGAGGTTTGAGCTCAGGAATTAGGGAGGAAGCTGAAATTAAATAGTGAATTTAAAAGGTAACCACTGCTCACATGACTTATTAAAAGCTTGCAACTTCAAGTAGAAATGTTTAAAAACATGGTTTGCTGAGGTAGCTAAGGAATCTGTTCAGAATTGAGCCCAGAAATTAGGGAGAAAGGTCTAGCAAAATTTGTATGGGAATTTTACATGAAATTCTAGGAATCACTTACTAGTAGCAGATGTTTGCATAGTTATAAGTAGGAACAGAATAAATATACAAGTATTAAATACTAATAGAAAGCTGATAATTGAGCAGATGTTTGCATAGTTATAAGTAGGAACAGAATAAATATACAAGTATTAAATACTAATAGAAAGCTGATAATTGGTAGAATACTATAGAGCAGTGGCTCATACTCACTTTATTCTTGGCCTAGTCAATCTTAGGATTGTGATTATGCAGCCAGAAAAATCCAAGTATTATATTCTGCTTTTCTAGGCTAGTGACCGCAAAGACAGCACCCTCAGAATGAGTCTGATAACAAAGGACTAAATCTACTACTGAGCAGATGGTTTCAGCTTCATTGAGCATACTATCAATATTATAGACTCCACATAATTAGTGTCTAGGAAGAGTCTAGTAGCATTACTGTTCAAGAAAGCTACAACGCTCTGAGTTTGCTGAGTATCAGTTGTTTCAATCTCCACATTTAATCACAGAAAGTTAGAAGAAGGAGTAGAAGCAACAATATAGCAATGAGGGAGATGTTGTTTCTAAGCTGAGAATTTAATCACAGAAAGTTAGAAGAAGGAGTAGAAGCAACAATATAGCAATGAGGGAGATGTTGTTTCTAAGCTGAGACACATAGGCATTGGACAAGAGAAGGAGAAGAGGAGATCTTAGCTAAGGCTTTGACCAAGGGGGTATTTTGTATATCGGAGAGAGTGCTTACAGTTTCAGCCAGAGAATTATTAACAGGAAATGATATATTAGACAATTCTACTGATAGACATGTGAACCAATTAGCACTAGGCAGCATTTGTTGCTTGGTAGAAAAGGAAAATAAGTCTAGAAACATATTTTCCTTCTCTTAAATCTATGTGATCTGCTCAAATCCTAAACTGCTAGCTCAGGAATAAAGAATACTCTGTTTTGAAAATACAAGATATCAGAAAATTTGCAATGTTTCTGGATTATCTTATGAATTTTTGGGCAGAATCTGATAATAAGGGTATTTCTAGATAGCTCTTGAAAGGCTGATTTTCTACCAACCTATAAGTCTGGCATATACTGTAGTAATTTCTGAAAAATTTATAATTTATTGCCTAAAAAATCAACTTTTAGACCTTCTTATTAATGGGACTATAGCAAAAGATCCAGAGGTTATGTGACTCAATAGATGGTTGGTTGACAAGCAAATAGGCCTGAGAACATGTTTGTCTGTTAAACCCAAGTGATCTGCTCAAATTCTAGACTTCTAGCCCAAGAACAAGGGATACTCTGTTTTTAAAATACAAGATAGCAAAGAATTTGCAATGTCCCTAGATTATCTCATGAACTACTGGGTGGATTCTTATGATCAGAGTATTTCTGAATAGCCCTTGAGAAACTGGTTTTCTGACAACCTGCAAGTTTGGCATACACCATGGTAGTTCCTGAGGTATTGACATTTTATTGCTTAAAAATCAACTTTTTGACACTCTTATTGATTGTGTCATTGCAAAGGCAATCAGATGTTATATGACTTTAGACTTTGATGTGACCTCTAGGCCCAATTTTGAAGAACAAGTTGTCCTCTCACACTTTGTCAATCTGACCTTTTGCTGGCTCACAATCTAGGGGTGAAGTTGATATATTTTACTAAATAATTACTATATATAGCTTTAACAGTTTTCCAGTCATAAAATGGGAACAATTGCATCAAATAACATGATCAAGGTAGTTTTGGATAGCTAGGCACTATATCAAGAGGTCACAGCTCACCCATTAGCTGTGTATCCATGTAGACAATCAGCAAAGTGGCATGGAGTATAGTAAAGTACTAAAAATAGTCCTCATTTTGATTGTAGCACAAAAGGGCAACCAGAGGTCATGTGACTCTAGACTTTGTTGTGACCTCTAGACCTGATGTCAAAGAGCATATGACTCTCTCATACCTTGTAGATCTGACCATTCTCTGGCTCACAATCTAGGAGTAAAGTTGATGTATTCAAGTCAATAATCATTATATATAGTTTTGGCAGTTTTCCTGTCATAAAATGGGAACAACTGCATCAAATAACATGATCAAGGTGGTTTTTGGTAGCTGAGAACTATACTAAGAGGTCACAAGACACAGACAAGGGGTGTATCAATGTATACAATCAGCAAGATGGCATAGAATATAGTAAAATACTAGAAATAGTCCCTATGTTGATTGTAGCACAGAAGGTCAACCAGAGGTCATGTGACTCTGAGCTCTATTGTGACCTCTAGACCTGATGTCAAAAAGCATATAACTCTCTCACACCTTGTGGATCTGACTATTTTCTGGCTCACAAGCTAGGGGTGAAGTTGATCAAAATTTAATGCAAAGATTTTGTCCTCGCATATTAGAAGTATTTGGAGTCGCAAGCTCACCACTTATGATGTTCATCAACATGCTCAGAAGGTGCTCAAACTTGTCCAGAAAGACATGCAGGGTGCCTCTGAAGTTTGTTCTTTTCTATTTTGCGTTGTTGTATAGTTTATAACTTTATCCAAGACCTTGGATGGTGATGGTGAGGAACGCACCATGGACAGTACAGAGAACACTATGCTCATGCGCAAAGTTGAAGCAGAATCTATTGTTCTGTTGAAAAAGAGTAGAAATATTCTTTTTCTTAAACCCAAGAAACTCACTAAGGTTTTCATCATCAGTGGAACTGCCAAAGCTATTGTTCTATCTAGTAGGGCCTCTGCAGCCCTCAAGCCTTTGTATTTTGTCTTACCATTCAAGGATATTATCAATGTATTGGCAGGTAACAATATGCAAGTGACATACGCTAAGGATGCTCCTTTCCTATGCTAACTAATTTTTTTAAATAAATAAATATATATTTGAAATTAAGTTTGCAAGATCTAATCTTATCTAAATTGATATCTAAATAAAGTGTCGGTGCACCTGGTGCTTTAACCTATCATGTTTTACAAAGTAACTAGCAGTCACATAACTTATTGAAGGTTTGCAACTTCAAATAGACATGTTTAGAAACATGGTTTGCTGAGGTAGCTAAGGAATCTGTGTAGAATTGAGTCCAGGAATTAGGGAGAAAGCTGAAATATCAGTTTAAATCAATAGTGAATTTATAAAGAAAGGGCAGGTCACATGACTTAGTGGACATTTGCAACCTCAAGTATAGAGTTTAGAAAACATATTTTACTGAGGTACCCAAGAAATATGCTAAGGTTTGAGCTCAGGAATTAGGGAGGAAGCTAAAAATAGAAAGTGAATTTCAAAAGTGACTAGTGGTCACATGACTTATTGAAGGTTTGCAACTTCAAGTAGACATGATTAGAAACATGGTTTGCTGAGGTAGCTAAGGAATCTGTGTAGAATTGAGTCCAGGAATTAGGGAGAAAGCTGAAATATCAGTTTAAATCAATAGTGAATTTATAAAGAAAGGGCAGGTCACATGACTTAGTAGACATTTGCAACCTCAAGTATAGAGCCTAGAAAACATATTTTACTGAGGTACCCAAAAAATATGCTAAGGTTTGAGCTCAGGAATTAGGGAGGAAGCTAAAAATAGATAGTGAATTTCAAAAGTGACTAGTGGTCACATGACTTATTGAAGGTTTGCAACTTCAAGTAGACATGATTAGAAACATGGTTTGCTGAGGTAGCTAAGGAATCTGTGTAGAATTGAGTCCAGGAATTAGGGAGAAAGCTGAAATATCAGTTTAAATCAATAGTGAATTTATAAAGAAAGGGCAGGTCACATGACTTAGTGGACATTTGCAACCTCAGGTATAGAGCTTAGAAAACATATTTTACTGAGGTACCCAAGAAATATGCTAAGGTTTGAGCTCAGGAATTAGGGAGGAAGCTAAAAATAGAAAGTGAATTTCAAAAGTGACTAGTGGTCACATGACTTATTGAAGGTTTGCAACTTCAAGTAGACATGATTAGAAACATGGTTTGCTGAGGTAGCTAAGGAATCTGTGTAGAATTGAGCCCAGAAATTAGGGAGAAAGATCTAGCAAAATTTGCATGGGAATTTTACATGAAATTCCAGGAATCACTTACTAGTAGTAGTGTGGGAGTGAAGGCAGTGAAGAAATGGTGATGATGCTTACCGGCATGCTGAGGACCTCGTACGCCTTGTTGATGGCCAACTTAGCTTCTGAGGTGAGAATTGTTGTTGGTGGCTGGCACATCATCAACAACCCGCTCACGTGCACCACACGCGTCACCAAGTGCCCCGCGTGTTTGCATGTTCACACACGTCCCAGCTCGAAGTAACATTCTCACTGTTGACTCCCATTGACATCCAGGCAACAATAAAGTCAAAAAAACTTGTAGAGTTTACTATAGTAAGGACAAAACGTACTCTCTGTGCATGGAGAGCATGTGCAAGCATCTAAGGCATTTCAAAGTCCTTTGATGCCTTCCAAAGTGCATGCATAAGAAGTGGCAGCCACAGAAGAACAAAAGGCTGGTGGAAAAAACAACATTGGAGGTCCTGCTGCTTGATAAATGGCACAGCCAGGTGTAAAATGCACTCATTGAGAAACAGAAGAAAAAATATACATTAGTAGCTTAGCATGCAGACTAAAAGCTTGTCCTACAGTCATATCCTTCAAAGGAGTCAAACCAAGGAGTCAAACATTCTGAAGAAGATGAAGCATGATGAGAAGTGTGTACTATGAGAGTCAGAGCCATTTGTCCAGGACAAATGATCCAAGAGTCTAAGTGTGTACTGCACAAGCCAGAATTATTTGTCTAAGACAAATGACCCAGGTGTCTGACTGTGTACTATAAGAATCAGAGCCATTTGTCTAGGACAAATGATTGTGGTGTCCAAGTGTGTGCTGTGTGAGTCAGAGCCATTTCTCCTGGACAAATGATCTAAGAATCCAAGTGTGTGCTGTGAGAGTCAGTGCCATTTGTCCAAGAGAAATGATTCTGGTGTCCAAGTGTGTGCTATGAGAATCAGCACCATTTGTCCAGGACAAATGATTGTAGTGTCCAAGTGTGTGCTGTGTAAGTCAGAGCTATTTGTCCTGGACAAATGGTTCAAGAATCCAAGTGTGTGCTGTGAGAGTCAGTGCCATTTGTCCAGGACAAATGAACTGTGTGAGTCAGAGCCATTTGTCCTGGACAAATGATCTAAGAATCCAAGTGTGTGCTGTGAGAGTCAGTGCCATTTGTCCAGGACAAATGATCAAGAGTCCAAGTGTGTGCTGCACAAGCCAGCACTATTTGTCCAGGACAAATGATCCAGGTGTCCAAGTGTGTGCTGTGAGAGTGAGTGCCATTTGTCCAGGACAAATGATTCAGGTGTCCAAGTGTGTGCTGTGAGAGTCAGTGCCATTTGTCTAGGACAAATGATTCAAGAGTCCAAGTGTGTACTGTGAGAGTCAGAGCCATTTGTCCAGGACAAATGATCCAAGAATCCAAGGGTGTGCTGTGAGAGTCAGTGCCATTTGTCTAGGACAAATGATTCAAGAGTCCAAGTGTGTACTGTGAGAGTCAGAGCCATTTGTCCAGGACAAATGATTCAGGTGTCCAAGTGTGTGCTGTGAGAGTCAGTGCCATTTGTCCAGGACAAATGATTCAAGAATCAAGTGTGTAGTCTTTGAGTCACAGCTTCAATTCTTCTCATCCTATTCTGTCCTGTCCTACTCAATTTTTCCTATCCTACTCAATACTTTCCATCCTATTCTGTCCTGTCCTACTCAATCCTTCCTATCCTATCCTATCCTATTCTATCCTGTCCTACTCAATCCTTCTTATCCTGTTCTGTCCTGTCCTACTCAATCCTTCCTATCCTATCCTATCCTATCCTACTCAATCCTTCCCATCCCATCCTATCCTATCTACACTCTATCCACCCTATGCTAAAAACTTTTCAACCCTAGTAGCACCCTAGTCAAATTTTCCCCCAGATAACCATGTCACACTGACTCGTCTAACCCACAAAAACACTCACAAACACCGTCACACCTTCAATAATCGCATACAACACTTGATAATCGCAATAAATACTTATACAACACTTAATAACGTTTCCTTT